>CAAE01014629.1:323046-339257 GCA_000180735.1 Tetraodon nigroviridis | reverse complement strand
CTCTCTGTCTCTCTCTCTCTCTCTCTCTCTCGCACCTTTGCTCCACTCCACGCAGCGGAGGCGCACACGCACACGCACACGCACACGCGGCTTCCCGCATTCCTGCTGTGTTGTTGCTCATTGAAAAGGGGCCGGGCCGCCGTGCGGAGGGAAGAGCAGGAACCGAGGGGAGCGAGGGCGTTCGGCTGCCAGGATGAACAACTCTTTCCCGAACATGGCGTCCATCGGCGACTTCGACCCGCTCAACGCTTCTATTCCAGCCACCAAAGTTGAAATCACGGTGTCCTGCAGGTAAGGGCGCGCCGGGCTTCCAGAGCCTGCTCCCTGTTGGCCTGGCGTCCTCCAGGTGGGTGGGAGCCGTCCTGTTCACCGGCAGGTGCGGCGTCCAGGTTCGCTCGTCGCCAAATGGAAACTTTGACTCGGTTTTGACTGTTTCCAAACAGACACATTTGATCATTTTAGACGACTTCTTGCGCAGTTGAAGTGCGACTTTAAACTTTGCCAGACAAAGCTCTCATCGTGTTTTCACAACAAGTTAGACTGGTTTTGATCCGACGAGCGGAAATTTGGCAAAACAACAACAAAAACAACAAAAACAACTTAATATAAAACAACATCTGTTTTTATGCTGAGTGTGAGTGACATTGATATTGTTAAACAACAAGAATATTCATAAAACGACGTCTTTTTGGTGTCCTCGTGATGATGTCCCCCTTCCTCCGTGGGGTCCTCGTGTTTGGGGGCCCCCCTGCTTGTGTTTGGGGGCCCCCGCCTGCTCGTGTTCGGGGTCCCCGCATCGGGTGTGACGTGATGGGAGGAGACAGAGGCTGATGCGTCTTCCTTTCCCCCTGTTGGAAAGGGGGGCTTCCCTCCTTCGGGGCGGGGGTTTCCGGCCCCCTGCGGGGCGCTGCAGCGGCATGCACAGGTCATCCCTGCAGCCCTGCTGCATCCCTCGCCTCCATTAAATAATAATGGAGCAGCCTGGCTGTCGGGACCTGCTGTCTGCTGACACTGTGTCACCAGGAATGCTTCGTGGAATTGATTTGGATTTGCACAAGAGGGGTAATGGTGAACTTTGGAGGTGAAAACACGCTCCCTCTGTTTTGGAACGCATTAAATAGTTCATCCTGATGCTTCTTCTGCAGCACACAGCAGGCTTTTTAACCCTTCTGATGACTTTTATTTTTAACGTAAATATTAGGTGATTTTTGGTGCCATCTTCTTTATCACGTCGAGGCAGCGTGGTGTGTTGTGTTTGTCCGTGTTTGCTAATGTCTGAGTCACAATGGCCCCAGGGGTGTGTGTGTGTGTGTGTGTGTGTGTGTGTGTGAGTGTGTGTGTGTGTGTGTGTGTGTGATTTAATGACCAACCTCCCACCTCCAGTTACAGTGTGCGGAATGGCATGGTCATGTGTTATGTGTTGTGTGTGTGTGTGTGTTTGTGTTCATATATGACTTTTAGCATATCTCTTATGTGTTATTTTGCATTTTTTAATGGTTTGTTGTTTTCCGTGTGGACTTTCAGAGTGTGTGATATCACCATGGTTTCTCCTTTTCTTAAAGTTTCTGTGTGTGGGGGGTGAGAAAAAAAATCACTGCAAAGACAGAGGCTGCAAAGGCAGCGATATTAATGAGCACTTGCTGTACACGACTGTTAGGACTATAAAAATCTTTGGGAAAAACTTGCAAACGGAAAAGATGTCTTGGTCAGGTTAACAGTAGTTCATGGGTGGTTTAAAGTTCTTGGTTTTAGAGTAAGCGTGTTTGTTTTTACCCAGAATTTTGCGGTGAGATGGTTTCTGTTTCCTTTTTGGACCAACACACACCTGAAACTAAACACATTTGTGTCCTCTTGTGTTTCCTGGGTTGGTCTATTGGGTGGATCTGTTTAAACTAGATTAAACTAGACTTTGTAGAAGTTACCAGGCCCTGTTGTGAACACAATTGGATCAATATTTGGATCAAACACTTAACTCTGACAGATTTGTCCTCATCATGTGACTCATTTGTGTCTCAATGTGGTGACGCAGGAGTAAATATATATAAGCAAAAGACACTTTCCCCCGTTTTCCAGTGTATTTCAAAGAGAATGAAATGCGTAATGAAATCAGATATTGTTATATTATATGTCACTTTATGCTCTAATGGCTGTAAAGTAAGACGTTGGCACCAACTCAGCAGACGGGGAGAGATTGAGCCGATCGATGGCGAAGCCCGAGGAATCCGCTTCAGTCAATAGGAAACTAACTGTCCCCCGCCGCAGCATACAAAAAAAGCACTCGTAAATCAAACTACATTGGCATGCGGTGTAGTTGTAAGAGAAATATAAGAGCAGACGCGCACACGCACGAGCCGTTTGTCACCCACGGTCTCAACGGTCAAAGAAGAATAAATTCCTCTCTGATGCACTTTGGTGTTACCAGGGGATTCCGCTGTGAATGGCCTTAAGACCCAATATTCCATTATGGTCATCGATCAGACCAGCAGACAGGCTGTGACCAGTACTTTTCACACCCACCCACCCCCCCCCCCCCCCCAACACACACACACACACACACAGGGAGCACATTTCCCTTTTTTTCCCAGTACAGAATGTATGTGTGTGGGGGTTAAGTTGCTTACAGATATGGATAATTAGTGATGTTGCGTTTGTCCGTAATGTCCTCTAACTGTTCCTGCAGGTCCTATGAGTACACGACTCGTGTGTGTGTAGACCTACAGTGCATCTGGGAGCGTCAGATTCCCCAGAGACGGTTGCCTGGAAGTGGAAAAAAACAATCAAACAAGTGAATCTTTGTCTTTGTAAATGGTCCTTGTAAGGCTGGCTTCAAGCCACGAGTAGATCGTGACTGTAATTATTTCCTATTAAGATCAACATTACTTTAAATGCCTTTCACGTAGTTGAGGCTATTCTCTTGGGTCGACTTAATTGTTTTCTCCATCCAGACCTCCTGTCGTCACACATTACAGTCAAGAACTCGTCTGAAGTTTTGCTGGTCTTCGATCATGACAGTGACAGTCAGGCTAGTCTGACAGTAAAGATTTTATTTTATTTTTTTTAATGAAACACGATGATAAGCTGAAAATAGAGAACGATTCCCCCCCCCAGGAGCGTTTATTTGCTCAGCTCCTTCACTGCCGTCCATGCACCGTTGTTGCTCATCAGCTGATGTCACATTAATGCTGAAAGCAGCGTGACCACGCGCTCGTGAACCAACCACACAGATTAGTGTAGCGTTAGTGTAACGTTTGATCTCACTCCTCCAGCTACACCGATGCTGTCAGAGCCGTGTTAACATGATTGCTGTGTAATTCTAAAGACTTTTCTTTAAATTTTGCAGCACTTTTTCTTTGGTCTCTTCCCTGGAACCTTTTCTGATCACAAGCTGCTACGGTTCCGCACAAACTGTCTACGTGCTAGTTTGAGGATCAGAGCAGCTCAGCGACGGCCACAAAACGCCAGGTCAACAACAGACTTTGACGTCACGGCCGATGTTTTGACGGGCAGGGAATTAGCACGTACGATCTCAATATTGCATCTTCACAAGTCCTATTTGATAATAGTGTCAAGGGATCATGTTAAGAATAATTCGATTTGTTATTTTGGCATTTTTACCCCCTCACCTTCCCTCCAATCTTCTGAGGCCCCGTCAGCACAGCTTGTGGCCCCCCACTGGGAAAGGCACGGGTCTAGATTGTTGCTGGTATTGTTGCAAGTAAGAAGCAATTAAAAAGGAATATATTTGATCAGGTGCTTGTTAATGCTTCCAAGCTCTGGTCTTCTGCAAAGGAATTACAGCTAGAACCTGCTGCAAGTGTACTGGAAGTCTTGTTTAGAGGACTGAACGGATGGTTGGAACACCTGTCTGTGGTGTGAACCAAGGCTACTTATCAGAACGTAGAGGGTAACGATTACCTAAGCTAGGCTTATCCAATAAGCAAATACAAGTGTCACACTTAAAGACGTGACTGGAATTAAATCAAGTCACCTCTGCAACACCTACTCCGTAAACCCTTTTCAACCTCATCAAAATTGTGCACCAGCTATAAGAGGAAAACCACTTATCCCTAAACTCTGCCCTTTAACAACGCGATCTATCTATTTCCAGGTCGTTCACTCCCTTGTCATGGACACAAAGCAGCTGCGCTGACCTTTTTGTCTGCGGCTCACATAATAGTTGTCCTATTGAAGTCTCCTCTGACAACTATCACTTTGAAGGAAACTCCGGGTCGCCCGCTGTGCGGTGGTTCAATGCCGGCAAGAACACAAAAGGATGCGTGCGAGAGCGCGCACAGTGCTGCCGCCGCTGCTAATTTTTCCCTCTGTCTGTTAACATGTGGTGATGAACAGAAGTACTAATGATTTTTTGATGCGAGTGCCGGCTCTGTCCATTAGTGAGGCGAGAGTTTTAGGGAGGTGCCATCGTCTCGCCCGTGTCTTGGTTGCTATAGGGTACACACACACACACACACACACACACACACACACACACACACACACATACGCGGGCACATGCACAAACACTTTCCACAGTTTTCGATGGAGTTGCTTTTCTTCCTGGAATATTTTGACAAAAGTCATTTGATATGTCAGATTCCCAAGCGCTTTCCCAACTCTCAGGCTATCAGTGCCTCACGTATTAGAACCGTGTGGTGAGAACGAGTCGTCATCATACAGTAAATCACCCTCACGCTACTATTTGTCTCCGGAGATAGCGAGATAGAGGGCAGGGAGAGAAAGTGGCCGCCCTAATGAAGTCATCTTCATCCCGGTCACATAGCACCGAGCCTGTTCCTTTAGGGATGCTGCCTCCTGCCATGTCTGTCTCCCTCTTTTCCTCTCTCTCTTTCCTTTTCTTTTCCTCTCTCTCTGCCATGTGAAAGCCCCTGGCCTCGGCATGCACATCTAAGCATATCAATCTTCTCTATCACACATATTTAGCATCTTGATGAAAACATGAGAGGAAAAACCACAATCTTCCCTTTCCTCTCATTTTCTCCGGCTGCTCCGAGATGTTTGGAACAGTCGCTCAAACGTGATAGACAGTTTTGCATATTTCACATATTCCTTGAATGATGTGTATTTTTCTGCACGATGCCCGTGTATACGGATGGTGGCATGGCTTATCTCAGCGTGTCTGCGGGTGTGCACGCGTGGAGATGTTCTCTTGGCTCTTCCAGCCCTTGTCAAGAAGAATTAGGGCAGTCCGTTCAGAAAAGCTGGGAGAGAATACAAGATGCTGATGCTGTTCTTCTGAACGTGTGTAAGTGAACAAGAGATGAGGGAATAAGGGTATGTTTGTCTTTGGGGTAGGGGGAGAATACCAGCCAAATGTGAAATCAGCATAATCAAGGCAGCAGTGATGGGGAAAACACAGAAGAGAGAGAACACAAAGGAATACAGGATGCGGGTACCTGTAGCACAGTGCTCACCGACCTGTTGGCAACATCTGAGCATGCTCAGTTCAGTCCGCGTGCACCACATGTTCTCAAGAATATTTCTGGTCTGTTGCTAAGACACACACACACACACACACACACACACACACACGCAAGCACACAGTCCTGCTGTGAAGGTGAATAGATATAGGGCCTCTATTAGGAAGTAAATGCGCAGCAGCACAGTTCTATAGGGAGCACATTCATGTGTGGCTTAAGCACAAGATTAGGGATTCTTTTTAATTTAGAGTTTTAATACATCCGTTTAATCCGTTGTATGGAAATGAAGGAAAAACATCACTGATTCCACCCTCACTGGTAAAATGTGCGTTTCGCTTCCTTTGACTGTATTTTTCGGGAGGGCTCCACACAGGTGACCGGGCTACTGGACCGTAATACCACTTCAGCCTCTAAGCTTTTAGGCCACCGCAACTGTGTGATTAACCTTTCAGAAAGATTAACAAGACAAACAGGATTCTGAGAATGTCAAATATCAAGAGAGCAGTCATTTTTGTTTATATGATTGTGTGTTTTTAATTGATTTTACCAAAGTACTGTATTTAAATGGCTTCTATGCCATCGTAATTAGCAAAGGCTGGGTAATTTACATTCTACAGCGTTGTGAATACATGCGATCTATAGCCACGGGTTCCTGGAGGCAGTTGCCTAGCACTCTGAAAATGGAAATAATAGATGCCCAAAAAACAGGGCGAGGCTATAAGAAGATAGCCAAGTGTTTTCAAGTAGCCATTTCCTCAGTTTGAAATGTAATTAAGAAATGGCAGGTACCAGAAACAGTGGGGTCAAAATAAGGTCTGAAAAACCATAAAAAATATCAGAGAGAACTGCTCATGCTGCAGAAGTGGCAGTGAAAACTCGTTTGGTTGCGAAACCTCCAGGAAGATTGTCTGAAGCTGTGGTACCCTGTTCAGCAACACCTGCTTTCACACCTCTCAGGCACTGGGAAGCATGGATTCAAATCGTTTCCACCAAATTCTGGTAGCAAACATAAAAGTGATCTTAAAAAGAGGAGGACCTCTACAAATGAGTAGTGATGCTCCTGCACCTCCAACTCCACCATAGATGACCTCAAAAAGGGCAAGCGGAAGGTTCAGGCGTGACCCTTGCACACTACTGACATTCTAAACCTTACTGGAAATCCATGGATGGACCTCCGAAGTATCTGCAAGATGCCTTAGGAATCTAACCGAAATGGAAGACCTTTGTAAGGAAGATTGGGCAAAAATCCCTCACACAAAAACCGAAAGACGCTTGGCAAACTAAAAAAAGAAGAACTTACAAGCTGTCACACTTGCTAAAGGGGATGCTCCTAGGCACTAACTATGCAGGGTGCCAAAAGTTGTGCTGAAAGTGCCTTTACTGTCATTTTAAATGATGGAAATAATAAACAATAATTAAAAAAAACCCAACTGCGCAACCATTAGACGAGGCAGAATGTTTCCAAACTGGTTCGCTACACACTTATCACACTTAGATGTGTGTATCTAGTTCAGTGCAACGGTGGCGTAGCTTATTCAGGTCACGGTCAAAGTGAAAAAGACAGATGACTAGACGGAGAGAGTAAGGTGGGAAACAAGTCAGACAAAAAGGAGAGCAGGAATTAATGCTGCAGGCTCTCATTGAGAAAACCCCTGTACCCCTGAGAGGAGGACAGAGCAGCAGATCAAAGGACACGGAAATGTAGGAGTGTGTAGAAGTGGAGGAGAGTCAACAGGTCAAGGTGTTTCATTGTGTTTGTGGAAAAAAAAAGACTCCTTATACAGTATTTTTTGTATACAGTATAATTAGGATTGGGATAATCAGGATGTTTATAACAGTTGTGTACGACAGCGAAGCCACAGGTCAGTTAGTACTGTCCACTTTTTGTCTTTCAATCAAAACATCTGGTAAATTGTGTGGTTTATTGTAAAGAATGGAAAAGGGGGGGAAAAAAGCCCTAAAAGAAATGAAGGAAGCATTTAATGATTGTGAAATGATGACATCTTGACTCATTGATTGAGATCATTACAAGCTATTCTCCAGAAGAGTGCTTCATTATGTCATTAGCCGCAGAAGGAAGGTGAAAACAATACGCACCTGCTTTTATAACCAGCACTTCTGCGCCATTTCGCTGAAAACTCAGCATGTATGAAGGGTTGGAGATGGGTAAACCCCCATTGGGCTGAGGACTTAATGATTAACAGGAAATGAAAGAAAAGAAACGGAGGAGTAAGGGAAAGGGATTGGCGGGTGAGAAGAGAGGGATGGGGGAGGGATGCTGCTGCTGCGCTAGCGGCATCCTTTGCTTGTCAGGTGGAAATAACAACACAGAACTGTCAGTCAAGAAAGTCAGGTGCCCTAGTTGACTGGCAGCAGTTGCCATGGTTACTGTCCCTATGGCGCCCATATACTGTCAGCATTGAGCAGTTGTGCAGAGGTGTGTCATCAGGTAGCTTGTGTTTTAGACCAGATAATCTTAATTTCTGATTCCACGCTGATTTCAGAAATTTCACCTTTCATCACGAGCTGATGAGATATCCACATTTTATTTTCAGCGAGTTACTTTCGGTGTTGCTGCTGACAATTAGAAGCTCGTAGAAGCTACTTGTTGGTAATAACTTACTATTTTACAGCTGGAATTTCAATCAACATGTATTTTCTTATTTAATTGCTAAATCTGAAGATGATTACAGGAGTTAATGTGATCTCATTAAAGCTATTTGTACAACATTTCTATATTTTCCAGATTACAGTTTGTCACATTGTGGATAAACAAACAAGTAAATTACCATTTGGGCAACAAAATAAGATGAGGATTCATGAGGAAATGCGATTTTGCATGAGTTAACATGCAAGAGGAGCAAACCTGCCTGAGAGAGAAATTAGTTCCACATTAGGTTAAGCTAATTTGGATACTAATTTCCCTATGAATCACCCTTCCTGCTTCTATTTGGGAATGCAAAAGAATCTCCCGCTTGTGCAAATTCTATTTGTATATTTTTCTTTATTTATTTTCTCCAAAAGATAGACACACTACATTGGTGTGTTACTTTTCCTAGACCTTCTTGTAACTTAAATGTGGCCATTTTTTTCCACCACTTGCCTCTGGATGAAAAAGGGGAAGGAGGAGAGAAAAAGTGAGCCATGACTCATTCACATCATCCTCTGAAGTGGAAATCCCAAAAAACCTCTTCATCTTTCTCTCTCTCTAGCTCTCTCTCCCTTCCTCTTTCTCACTCTCTCTCTCACACACACACACACACACACCTAGTGGAGTGGGGTGCCTAGGAGCCCATTTGAAGTGCCACCATGTGTGATGTGCTCTAAGCTGTGTGTAGCCACATTCTTTGCGTGCACGTCGACCAGCGTCTGCCACTGCTGCGCTGTGAGGTCGCTCAACAGCAGTGAGAGTCTTCGGGGAAAAATGGTGAACCAGCCCTGTAGGGTTGACGTAGTTTACACCACCTTCATTAAAGGAGCATCTTTACTGTAAATGTGCAGTACTGCTATAGCTAAGAGAGAAGAGGAGCGTTCGTGCAATGCTCGCCACCCGGGTCATCTTTGCTTCTTCCTCAGCTTTGTCATTTATTTGGCGAAAGAAAAGATTCCATTTTGGCTGTTTTAACAGTGGTGTGCTGCCAGGTGCTGGCAATAACCACCATCAGCCTTTGAGTCATCAAATATCAAACGTCTTCTCTCTTTTCTTACACTTCTCTGCTGTATGTCCTTCATGTTTCCTACCTGCTCTATTCTGGTTCTCTTATTTAATTGGTTGGTTGACCCGAGATTTATTCGTTTGCGTGTTTGGAATGATTCCTGGACGTTTCGATATTTGAAGGTCTTGCGTTAATAAGCCTCTTTAATAAATGTGCTCTGTTGCAGGCGTGTGCACCTACGCTCTGCTTTTCATTGTTACCGTACCGACGCGCAGCCGGGATTCTCTTATTTTGTATGCATGGACATTCAGTTTGATTTGACTTTAATGGCAATACTCCCACAATTTTAACAGAAGTGGCAACTTGTTAGCATGCCAAGACACAGCAAACAGTGCAGAATTTAATTTATTATTTTTTGTTTTATCTGTATCTTCACAGAAACCTGCTGGATAGAGACACTTTCTCCAAATCAGACCCAAGTAAGATCTGCTTTTTTCTTTTTCAGTAAAAAAACATTTGCTATCTGCAATAAACAGCCCCCTTTATTATGCAGAAGAATTTAAATTTAAACTCACTGATGCTGAAATATTAAATTGTGGAATTAGCTCTTCCTGAGCAGTATCTGCTTCACTCATGAATGACTCTAAATGACTCTAAATTCGCAGCAGATGAGGCTGGTTGAAAACATAACATAAACGTGACAATGGCGCTAATGATCCTGATTAGGCTGATTGGCAAAGGAGGAGACAAGACTAAACTAGATTCTTAATAGATCTTAATCAAGCAAAATCTAATTATATTAAAAGCCACCTTTAATCATTTATTACATATGAAAGAAGATATGAAACTGGCTGTTTTTAATATTAAAAGAAGTTATATCACGACAACAGCCGAGGAACATTTAAGGGACAAAGCCGTTGATAACAAGCAGCCAGTGTGTCACTCCAAGCGAGTTTTTCACTCTCAATGTGTGAGTTTGGCTGCATGAAAGAACCGAGTCCCTATAGATTTCCATAACAGGTGTTTATTCACTCGATTAACGTTTAAAATCAGCGTAATGATATTGTAAGTGCCAGGGGAGAGGAAGCACACGGGGTATTTGTTCACTGAGTGACTGTGATTAACATAACGATGGCGACGAGGTGGAGACGGGACGAAGAAGCCTGGGATTTCGTGTTCGGTGCACACTTGTGCTGAGAAGCACTTGTGATTACGCTGAGCAGAGCGACTCCAACCCACAGATATGAAGCAGTCTGACAGGGCTGAAGGAGAAGCTTGTAGGTAGAGTCAAGGCTCAAGACATGCTGAATTTAAATTTATGCCAGCAGAACAGCGTTTATTTCACAGAAAGCAAAATATCTTGGAACATCAAATATGAAACTGCTTTGTCCTTTCATCTCCTCATCATATTCTCCATTTTTTATGATTTTGATTCATCCAATTATGTCAAAATTGAGCTCACGTATGTTTTTTTTTAATGAATACTTGTTTTTATTCTGCCTTTTCACAGTTTGCGTTCTCTATACACAAGGCATGGGTAACAGAGAGTGGAGAGAGGTGAGTACAACAACTCACGGTTACCAACGTACATCTTATATACAGTGGTAATAAATCTGATCACTTCAACTTAAAAAGAAACCTTAATTTTATTGATGGAGACATTACCTGTATTCCAACTCTCTGGTCTTCCGCATGACTACAGTGCAATCAGATGTGTGCTTTGTTAGAATAAATATTCATGTATGTAAATTCTTGCAGTTCCAATCATTTCCAGATATTCAGAATTCTGAGTAGCCATCATTTGCATGCATTTTTAATAAATGAAGTTAAATGCCAAACCATGGGCCTACTTGACCCTCATTGTCTTGATACTTCAGCTGGGCTGCATTTATTACATTAAAGCTAAAAAACCAGAAATTTACAGTTTAAGTTTAGGGGAGATACTGAATCTTTTAAATGACAGAGGTTTTATGGCAGTTCGGTTACGCATGATCCAATATTCCCATTTTCTTGCGTAGTTTGGGAGAACGGAGGTGATTGACAACACGCTCAACCCAGACTTTGTGAGGAAATTCATTTTGGACTACTTCTTTGAAGAGCGACAGAACCTCCGGTTTGACTTGTAAGTAACCAGTCTGTATCTGACATGTTGGTTTAAAGTAATAAATCTCACAGTTTAAAACAAAAAATCTCAATTAGAGAGATTGCCTGTTGATTCCAATGATTAATTATTGTACATTACAGACATTTAATTACATTAAATACATTTAATTTGCGTGACTGGCCTGTATTTTTTCCTCCTTTTAATTTAAAAATACATTTTAAACACTGTCATTAACAATCATTCATTCAAATGATTAATAGCATCTTCTGATGTTCTTCCACGATTCAACAGTTATAAAGCACTGATGTGAAACAGTAGATATTTAATTATTTATTGTGTTGGTGTTATTAGACTGGCCCAAGTTTATTATATTGTAATCTGTGAACTGTGCAGCCATGCAGACAACCTAGGATTTGAAAGCTAGTGTTATCTTTTCATGGGTTGTGGTCAATGTAGTGGGTCCACATATGTGTGTGGGTGGAGGAATGACTGTCTTTGCTCATAGGGGTTTCGGCGTATCTGCTGTTTACGATTGCATTTGTTTTGGTTGATTTGGTTAAAATCTCTAATAGTAAACTCTTTATTTACATCACAATCCCTCTGTGGGAAAATCTAACAAAATCTCTTGTGTTTTTGTTATCCACTAACTACACTTGTTGTCTGAAATGAAATTAACCTTTCTTCTTTGGTCGTCTCTCCTGGCTGAGGCCAGATGTCAGTGTATATAAGCATACAGCCGTTATCTGTTCTCATTGTGTCAGTTTCTGCTCCGTCACAATGCACACATGTATTGTCACCTCGCTTCAAATGTCCCATAACGGCCATGTGGACATTTCCTGGCAAAAAAAGTGCATTTCCACACTCTGTTCTGTGCACAGACGTGGCAGCAATGTTGTTTCTTCATGCGGTGACATGTTTGTGGCTGTGGGCGCAGTTTAGTTACCATAACAACCAGGGTTTCAGGGGATGATATGTGGGATTGGACAGATTTCCTTCTGGGAAAAGCAAGCATTTAACTGGTCGTATCCACTCTGCATGCTCCGATTGTGTACTGCATCATTGCATGACCCAATGCACAACATCATACACTAATAGGCTCTTTAACTTGTGTGTTTTGTTAATGTCTCTCAGTTGTTTATGAGTTATTTCTGTGCCTGCTCAGTGGGTTTTTTTTTTTTTTTTTAATGGAACTGAGCATCCGAGGAACACTAAAAGCACAGTCTTTTTTATCTGTGCTGTCGAGACCATCTTTCATCGTGCATGTCACTTTTTTTTTTACGTGATATGTCCCTGCAAGTGCAGCTTGCTGCTCCTCTCATGTTTACCAGCGATAAAAAGCTGGTGTTTTTGGCCTGCAGGAGACTAACACAGTCTGATATAGTCAAAAATGGAAGAACGCTTGCTCCCTTGGGCCTGGGAAGATGAAATCTGCATGAGATAAACAGTAATAGAGTGGAGGCTCTCAACACTTTACCTCTCGACTGTGGATGACTTTGTGTGATAATGAGGCTCACCAAGTCTCTATCTTGTGGTCACGTTCATGAAAATTGTCTAATTAAAATGATCTGATAAGAATAAAAATCTTTAACGCCCTGTCCACCATTTCTAATTAATGATAATTAATGAATAATATTTTATTGTTACAATATTATTCACTTTCTCTAAAACTAAAAAAAGCACTCATACAGCAGCATTTCTTAATTATTTTATGAGCTTAATGAACCTTAATTAAATAAAAACTTTTCACTGGAGTAATTAAAATGAAATGTTATCATAGATTTTAAAAATGAAGAATGCCACCCCCCCCCGCAAAAAATAAATGTTGACAGGTTTCAAAATATTAAAAAATAATCAGGGTGTTGTATTATTTTTAACAATGCTAAATAAAAAAAAAAGTTATTCATTTAGCACAGTGGTTATTTCAGATCCCCTTGTTTAAATTATTTATTTATTTATTTATTTATTTATTTATTTATTTATTTTACAAACGCTAATTGGCTTTGTGCCATTAGTTTTGTGTCACACATGATGATGCTACAACGATAATTAGGTGCCACTGATCTAAGCGTTTAGCTGAGCTGCTGCATTTCCACACAATCAACAAAAATGCTCATAGGTCATCTAGATTGGGTGTTTATTTACAGTAAAGCATAGAAACTCAAAGACGCTAACCATAGACAGACGCACACACACACACACACACACACACACACACACACACACACAAACAAATTGCACTTTTGCCAGGCCTGGTCTTTTTTGAAGTGCTGTCTGATAGAACCTTTGAAATCATCCCTTGTTCTATTGTCTGATTGTAATAACCAGATTAGCATTAGCAGATAAATAAGATATTAGGTATTTGTTCCTCCACACAGCCTCTCTTAGTTCCTTCTCACTTTCTCACTTGAGTTGTGTACTTGCAGCGTTGCCAGTTATGTCATTTAGTGTCAGTTTAATGGCGAATGCCTGGGAGGGTGGGAAGTGAAAACCTACAGCCTAGTGCGACGGTGAGAAACACCTTGGTTTATTGCTGACTGACTCCTTCTGTGTTCCCGTTTTTGGTCCCAAATGCATTCAATCACACTCAGGTTCTCTCTCTCTCTAGGTATGACGTTGACTCAAAAAGTGCCAACCTGTCAAAACACGTGAGTACCAAAGTTTGTCTTGATTACATTTCTTTTCGTGCACACATGAAGGTTTATCCTGCAGATTTTGCTGTTTTTTTTATTGGTCCTTTATCGGATATTTGCGAATCCTTTTTGCTATTATAGTCTTCATAACAACAATCTTTTAATTACAAATAATTCCCTGAAAGGGTTGTGGTTCATTTAGAAAGAAAATGGTACTAATTTTCTCAGTCCAAGCTGCTTTTTTGTATTGATTGCAGTAATTAACACAGTGGTAATTAGAAGCAACATTGTAATGGCTTGGTCTTTGCAAACAACAATTATTTAGTTATTTTCTCTGAACTAGATCCTGGGATTGCAATTCAACCAGTGTGAGGCACCTTTGGAGGTTTTTCCCCTAGGTCTCTCATTATCATTTAGATTAGTACAGTTATTTTTGACAGAACTCATTTATTCACCTTTGACAACTAGTATATTTCATTATATGTCTCAGAGTGACATTTCGCAAACATTGATACAGTTGCTGATAAATTACGTTTTAAAATGTCATTTGTTTTTTTTTTTTTTTTAAAGAAAAGGCTTATTTACATGTAAAAGATATCAAGTATAGCATCTCTGATTAAGTAAAGCTGCCTTTTAAAGATTTATAGATACATGTTGACATTCTCGCTTTTGAGGAAAAACTTAATGGATGTGGATGAGTGTGTTTGAAGTCAGACCCGTTTGTAGAAAAATATTTTAAGGAAAACATGAAAAACACTGTTCTGCTTTGCTACACAGTCAGTATGGAAGACAAAGAGTATTTATTTACCCAAGGAAGCGGGTGGAGACAGGTGAAGGATAACAGAGTTGTTGGGTAAATGGGACTGCCTACTTAGTCATTTCATGCTTATTAAATCAAAGGATATTAGTACAATGAACACATCTTTTAGGAAAATACAGCTTACCAAAGTAAATTATTTTGATCAAGCTGTGATCAAACCTGTCTGTAGGAGCAGACACTCAGCATTCCGCACCGTCTTAACCCATTTACGCCGAGCGTGTTCATATGAACACAGATGATTTCATTTTCAAAAATCAATATAAAATCAAAACAAAGTATCAGAACACGTTCAAACAGAGTTTGAACGTGTGAAAACATTTTCATTCTCGGCGTAAATGGGTTAAGGCATGAAAATTACCCAAGCTTGGCTTCTCAGTCCAACCGGTTCTCCCGCATCAGACAGGATTAATTTAGGTCTGGTTATTGGAAGGAACAGTAGAACACTGCAGCGTGGGCGTTTTCTTAACGACCTACAGTGTTTGATAACACAATATAAAGGGCTTTGGTTGGCAGTGATGATTAAACAGCCTCAGATTTGTCCTTGGATGATAATTACCAGCTCTAGCAGATATGTGACCGATTACTGTTTTCGTTGAGGACCTGCAAGGGCAAGTCTCTTTCAGTCTGTTATGATATTAGCCTTAACCTTTAAGCCAGGGATTGTATCCACATTTAAAGTAGATTTTAATTGACTAAGTGATGAGATGTCATGTAAAGTCACATGCATTTACATTGTGGAAACATATCAACATTTCTAAACCTGTTTTCTCCATGACTGTCAAGACTGTCACAGGAAGGAAATTAATTGTGTTTCGGGGGTTTGCACTGTGCTCAGGTGCTGCTGCTCGGTCAATTTCACCATTGTCAGAAAATCTAAAATGAAACATCAATAAAACTATTGCACATCTGCTCTTGAAGTGCAGGTTTAAACACAGATCTCACACTGTAAACAGGATTTCTGTGCTTTCAGGAGTTTTTTTAATTTAATGGTAAAATGAGAAATCAAAGACATTTTTAATTGGGGTTAATTTGTTGACTTCCTGTTGCTTTTCTTTGGGTAAATTGCCACGTCTTTGTTGTTTCACTGGCTTTGTGTTCCCCATGTAATCCCCTTCTTTCTCTTTCCACCCTCTTTCCTTAGTTTCTAATAATCGATATTGTCATCAGAGAAAGGCCGGGCATTATTCTTGGGACTGAGTGCGGGTGCCAAAAGCCAATCCATTTAATGGTGGTGCAAGATGGGACATCTGGGGCCAGGCTAAGAGAGGCTATGAGACCATTTATGAGATCACAATATACAGTATACAAAAGAATCGAATTCCAGCCTGGTTTTAAATTTTATGCATATAATCCAAAAATTCCACATTGTGGGGCAGTCCTCCATTTCCCCTTTCCATTTTGCACTGAACTACCTTTGTTCTCATGTCTTTTTTCAGTATCATTATTACATAAATACACACTGCCAGTGTGTATTTATGTAATAATGTAATATAAACCATGTTGTTCTTGCACTTAAACTTCGCATACAGACCACCCACGTAGTCTATCTATGATGATGCAAAT
>CAAE01014629.1:280168-317775 GCA_000180735.1 Tetraodon nigroviridis | reverse complement strand
TCAATTTAGCAAAAACCTTAGCAAAATTCTTTCATGCAATCGCCCCACAAAATGTGTAGCTAGAAATAATGCATAGCAATATTTATCTCCCTCTTTAATCTCCATCTATATACTTGATCTCTATGCTTAAAACGCAGCAAACCACTAACCAAAACTAAACACTTGCCTTCTTATTTATTCACCAAACTAATCATTATTATTCACTTTATTTTGTAAAAACTTTTGAAAGAAAAAGAAAAAGCTCTCTTTCTTTTGTCTGTTTTCAGTAGATTTAGCATCAGACAATTGGGTCTGGTTTTGTGTGGCGGTGACCAGACAGCAGCATTGATTTGAAGTCTTTCCTTTCCCAATAAGCTCATTAGTGGAGTTGAATCACACATGTTCTATCTGTAGAAAACTCAAAGTACACTGCACATAAGGGACAAACACACACACATGCACACACAAAACAAACACCCACATACACACGCACATTCTTCAATCTTTGTGGGGTTTTTTTTTTTTTGACATAATGTATTATCCAGCCGATTACACTAACCCTAACCATCCCAACTGATCCACTGATCCTAATCCTAACCCAAACCCAAATCTAACCCCAACCTAATTGTTTTAACCCTCAAAAAGAGCTTAGAAGTTGTGAGCACCAGACAAAATGTCCTCACTTCCTAAAAACATCCTCGCTTTGTTAGCAGAAAGAGTATGTGTGTATGTAGCAAGTACAAGAACACACACATACACAAACACCCAATCAGTATCTGTAGCCACAGCCTGGAAGAGCAGATAAGAAGCAGCTCAAGCTGGCAAACAATAAGTTACCATGTCTGTCTGCTAATAGGTAATCTGATTCACCAGTGTTTACACACACATGTTGAACTAAGATTAACAAGAAATCGTTCTTCATTTGATACCACGTCTCCTAAACCCAGTGACAGAATGATCCTCCCTGAGAGCTGGTAAAACCAGAACTGAAAACCGTACCGTACTGTAATTTTTTTAGATTTTGATTTTATTGCCATTAAAAATTTTATTCCACAAAAACAATGAACCAGTAGCATGTTAAATATCTTGATTTTGTCACTTTGGCATCTTTCCCTAATGTTGCATCCTCCTATTTTCCCTATACCCTTTTCTTTTTTTGCTTTGATAGACTCGCTTGTCTATTTTTACCCTTCAGTCTAGCTGCGTATTTGCTTTTTTCTTTTATCTTCCCATTTCTTTGTAAGTTAGAATGCAGTGCCGAGCAGATGTGTTTGGAGGTAAAAAAAGAACACATTACTGGAGGCAAATGCTAGAGAGCGTGCTGGAATGAAACGAGTGGTAGATTGGATCAGCTTTTCCTAATAGCTTCACTGCAACAATGCCTAAAGTCTTAGACATGACATTTACATATAATTTAGTGGTTAAATTCTGCGACTTTAATGCTGTAAATTAAATTCAAGAGACAATGGTTGGAGTGAAAAAAAAACACTTTGCTTTAATTCTACCCTGCATACAAGAATGAGCTAAATTTAGTTGAGAATAAAGGAAAATTATGATCAAATCTCATTTTTGTTTTAACAGAACAATCAAAGTGGAGGTGTATGACTGGGACAGAGATGGCAGGTAATTCCTTTTATTTTATTTCAGTTGTGTGCAGGTTTATTGTAAAAAACGTAAAATGATTATTAAGAATGTTATTCACTTATTCAATACTTGACAATAATGTCCCGCAATGATGGCATGTAAAAGTCAACAATGTATTATTTGTAATATTAAATTTAGTTCTTAGTAAAACCCTTGATATTGTAATAAAACCCTTACATTTTAAGCAGACTCATCGCAGTCGGAAAACCTAATAATCTGAAGGAGGTCCTGCAAATTTACTTACTTAAATTAAAGTAATTTACATACCCAAACTCATTCTACTCAGTAGAAGTGAGAAATTAATTTTTAACAAGCTGTTTGGTAGATATGAGCTTTAGTTCTTTTAAATTAACGTTAAAACTTTAAACAATGTGGAGTCAATTTTTTTATAACATGTTGTATTTGTGCACACAAACAGTAGGCAGAGGCACAAATTTTGCTCTACAAATGTTTTTTATATTTTTGAATATATTATCTTTTCTTTTTATTACACCAGTCATGACTTTATTGGCGAGTTCAGTACCAGCTACAGAGAATTGTCAAGAGGACAGAGCCAGTTCAATGTCTATGAGGTAAGGAACTTTTTGTTTTCATTATTTAAAATAATAATAAATAAATACAAAGGCCAAAAATCTATCTGATATAATGTAAATAAAACAATTAAGTGAAGAAATAATCGATCATCAGATATTCATATAATAGCAAGTAAATTCCTTTTTTAGGTGATAAATCCAAAAAAGAAAGTGAAGAAGAAGAATTACCTCAACTCTGGAACGGTAAAGAAGAATTTCCTCCTCAGATATGCAGAAATGTTAGTTACAGCAGATGCAGAGAGGTTTGTGTTTTGTGCTGCATTCTCAGCCCAGCCCCACTGCTTCACAGACAGACACACTCCTCTACCTGAGGCGTTTTTTTGAAAACACTGATTGCTTTCAGGTGACGCTTCTTTCCTTTCTGGTGGACGTTGAGGTGACCTTCCTGGACTACATCAAAGGAGGGTAAGTCAGAGACTGCACGTTCGCAGTCTCCGGAAAAGCCCTGTTCACCATTCTGTGTTCGCAAAATGCCAAAGATAATGATCTCCATGTGAGTGGATAAGATAGAAAAGTCTACACCTCCGTGTGAGAGGAGGAGACAGATGATGAGGCAGAGGGAAAGAGACAGAGAGGCAGATGGGATGACCTGAAGTCAGGATCCTGGTGCTCAGACTCTGAAGTGTGGCTCTGCTCATGACTGGAATCTTTTGTGCTTCAGCAGCTGTAGTGACATGTGTGTCTCTCTGCTCGTGTATTGTGCACATGCACAAATGTTCAGCAGGACTGACCATGTGCAGTCGGGCATGGTGCGACTCCTCGCCTACGCATTCTGCCTCCATTAGCCTCACAGAGGGGGAGATGGTCATTGGAGGGGAGACGCTGGTGTGGGTGTGTGTATGGGGAAAATATATCTTTGGTGTTTGCAGTCAATGCAACCCCTAATTTTAAGGCAAAAATAGTAGGAGTATCAGCCTTTTTCTGTCAAAAGAAAATAACACAGTCTATAGCTTTTTGCTTGAGGGATCTTTTCTGGAAGCTTTAAAAATAAATAACACACAGCCCAAAGCACAAGATGATAAATGAAAGGATTTGCTGAAGTAACCGAATCTTGCCGCTCCAGCAATCGCCTCTGTTCCAGTTCCAATTTATTTTAAATCTTACTTTCTTTTAGAATAGTATAGCTAATTTAAACCGAAACCACAGCTGTGTTTTTGATGGTAGATCAGACAAAACATATCCACTCAGCATTCAGTGTGTGCACGTGAAGGCGAGCGCCCTGCATGGGGTGGTCACTGGAATGCCGGACTTTCACGCAAAAGCTATAATAAGTTTAAAAAATGCACACCGGATGGTTTAAATGGAGACTAAATTGTTAATAGTGCGTTTGGGGTGGGAGCTTTTGACTAAATGAGGTGCCGGGTGCTTCCTGCTTGATGCCTAAGTAAACTTTGTCGGTCCAGTTACACTTTCTCTGGTTGCATAATAGCAAGACTCTGTTTGCAGTCATATGCGTTGCACAGGTATTTATATCCAAATCTATATTGTGTAAAACTCCCTGCCTGTCTGGGTCTTTTTTATTTTAATTTACGCAGGTGAATCGTCCAGCTGTTTCTTTTTTCCCCCTCCATGCTGCCCATTCTGAATGGCAGTTCTTTTTGTGGCATCAACCCAATCAAATAATTGTTCTCTTGGACCTAATTAGGAACAGGATCATCCGGCAGCATTAGCATAAATGACAGTTTCTAGAACCCTCCCTCTCTATCACTGCATTGCTGCACCTATTCTTCCCTAGCTCTGATAAAGCATATGAACCACCCATGGAGTTTAACAAAGAAGCTCCTATTCATGCGTGCCAGGATAAAAAGAGGACTAGTCAGCTATAGCGTTGATTACCAAAGCCGCCCTGCCACTCATAGTGACAGATATTCTTTCTTGTGTTTTGGTTTTGTGATTCAAGCATTGAACCAAAGAAAAGGCAGCAAAGTTTTAGATTGAAATCCACCAAAGGGCTTATCAACGCAATTGAGTACATTTCAAATTTGAAATACTAAATATCGGAACAAAAATATTTCACTTTTTAGACATAATAAGAATGTAAGTTGCGAACTATGTTCTTGTCTGCTTGCCTCTTCTCCTCTTGCCAGGTGGGCATCGTCCAACCAGCAACATCTGTTTTCATATCATCAGGAGAGGTCACATTGCACAACCTCTGATGCTGTTTTTAGGCCACTCAGTGCACTCATGCATATGTTTCCCCCGGCGCTGAGATGTAAGAGGAAAGAACAGTTCGTGTGGACATTTTAAAAGGCATTTCCGTCTTAAATACAACAGTTTCACACAAAGAATGTACACCCTGTTTAGTCTGGCTGTCTGGGTGTGGCTTTGCAATTTTTTCAAACACTGATGTCAGTTAAAGTTCCTGGAAGCTGCCAAAAGAGAAGGTGCGGTTGCTATTACAGCAATAAATAAAATAATACAGTCTGAAAATGTCAAATACATCAGGGGGATATTAGACAAGGTAGATTTGTAAATGGAGTGGACTCGCTTTGGCTTTACTTTCCATTAGTGTTCCAAATCCCGTATGTACAGTTGGAGCCAGAAGATGAGGAAAAGGTAAAGTGAAATGGTGGATTGAAGTGAACCTAAGATCACCTTAAAAATAGCAACATGAGACATGGTTATGGTACCAGCCAAGGCCTTCAGGGCAGTGATGAGGCTTGTTTGTTAAAGGCTGGGTAAGCTCCCATCTCCTCATTGTGAAATGAAGCCTAGCCAGCGGCTGAAAGCAGGGCCTCAGTAATGTCCTCGTCATTCCAGAACCTTATAGCTGCTTCCCTTATATAAATGGGTTGGTAAGGCCTTACCCGACATCTAAACCAGCTGCACAGGTGATTTTGTAGGAATTTTACTAAATACCAAATAATTCACATCATAATCCACATTCTTAAAAAAATATTTACAGAATATTTAGCTTAAAGTAGATAAATGAATGGTGAGTCTTTCATCATAAAACGCGTAAATATTCCATACTTTTCGTTATTTTATCTGTTCTTGCCAGACACATTAATAATATGTGTTGGAATCCATTACATTACTCTTTGCTGTCACTAACACAGTGTGTGTACAGTAGTGAGTCATCATTGTACCGTGTGATGGAAGCCTTTACACAAGTATAACACCGTGTAAAGGGATGTCGGAACCTTATTTATTATTAATTAATTATTTTTAGGCAAGCGCAATAAAGCATTAAAGCACAAGGAGTGCTAACGACATTAAACCCCACTCTTCTAAAATATTCTTTCCTTAATATATGCTAGTTGAAAGTACTTTTATCATGAGATAAACTATGGGTTTTCCCATGTGTGCTTTGTGAGTAAAAGACAAGTTTTTGTCTTGATTAATGCAGAGCGGAGAGTTGACCTTTCTAGAAATGTCCTGCATTCTGATCTCTTTATTGATATTCTCTCCATTACGAGCGACTGTGACAAACACACAGGTGGAGCGTCACTCAGTAAAATTAGACATTTTGTCATTGAATTTAAAAGTATCCAACTGATGAATGTAATGGCCTCGTTGTTGACCACATGACGTGAACACAGTCCAGCAGCAGAGGCCTGTCTAGGAGTGTCAGTCAATCATTCCGGCTCTGCAGCCCCTGTTTGTTCCTCGTGGTCGTCTGCATGTTTGTGAGCCTTATTCCTGATAAAGTTTGGTTTGTACAGTGTTCATTTTCTCCCGGCTGCCCCTTCTTCCCCTCATCTTCTTGGGCTTGCGTGACACGAAGTGATAAGGTGCAGTGGAAGATGGCATGCATAATTTAAAATTCACTGCTGAGTCTTGGTGCCAGTGTGGTGAGCTGGAACAAAATCTACTCAGACCTCTGTTTCTCTGTGCAGTTGTCCTCTGAAACAGCATCTTTTTTTTCAGTAGGTGGAGGAAATTAACCATTTTATGAAGCAAGAAAGCAGGTTTTGTACCAATATTGCTGTTGTATTTTTTTTCTTATCTAGCAGAAGCCCGCTTGTGCTTTGGTTGGCAGTGGTTTATTTGATTGTGTCTTAAACTCGCCCACTTTTTGAACAATTGCAAGTGTAGCTGCGTTCCATTTTTACGTTTGTGTGTTTTACAAATGGCCTACCTCTTGAAGTGTAGTATTTTGAATCAGGCGATTTCTTGTACTGATCAGAAAAAAGCTGGTGATGAATGTTTCTCTCACCCCTTCCGGTCCTCTCATTCTCTTTCCTCGCGAGGCCACTGAGGCTCAGCTTCACGTGGTCGACTGAGGTGACAATTATGACGAGCTCCTGGCGGTTTGACGTCGCACGCAGAGGATGTGCATTAGGTGGACAGGCAGGGTTCTCTGTGTGACACGGGTGAAGATAGATGTGACAGCTGACTGCACGCTAAACCACATAATATTCCTGCAGGTTAACAAGTCAGAAAATGTTGTGCAAATCGGTGGCGGGAGACATATCGTTCTGTCATTTTAGAATGTTGTGTTGTAAAAATGTTTTACATCCTCTTCTCAGTTTATGACTGAAACATTGTTAAACTAAATGGGAACATTTCTGTGCCTAAATCACCACCTGCAAATTTAAATCTTTTTTTTTTATTATTCAGAAATTCCAGGGACACATTCATTCTGAGTAGACCATTTGCTTTATGTGGCGATTGTGCAGCTTGACTGTTACTACTTTAGGAAGGGAGGTGCTGGGGAAAAGGGACGCCGCTAGAGCTCAGGGGAAACCTGGTTTGTTTAATGACATTGATCACTGGTTCGGCCAGATCTCTGTTTGTTTATATGTGCGGGTGCGGCCGAGCAATGAAAATGGCTGTTAATTGATGGCTTATTCATCATCCGCTATGTTTTCTTAGGACCCAAATTAACTTCACCGTGGCCATCGATTTCACAGCCTCTAACGGTGAGCCAGCTGATGCACATACACACACACATCCTCACACGCACACACACACACATTTATTCAAATATATATGCAGATGGGGTTTTCTAATAACCCTCTCCATCATCACACCTGACGGCTAAAGCTGAGTGCTGTAACATGCTTCGTTGGCTTATTAAAGACTTAAATTCTCTTTTAATATTGTCTAGTAAGGTGCTGGAAGTAAATGGATGGAAAAAGTAGTTTTTATATCGTTCTTTAAACCAATTTTTTTTTTTTTTTTTTTTAATAAATCTAAGTATTCAAATACAAAATCTCAGTTACACACCTAAAATAAAATTTTATTCACACACCTAAATAAAGTTTTCCAATATATATTCTTTAAGGTTACTTGAAATCCCCTGCGTTTATTTTATATCATGTTAGTAAAAACAGTACAATGAAACAGTTATTTACAGACTAAAGCGTGCACTAATGTATCCTCCATTATGGACAGTAATGTAATCAAATGAAATGAAAATCCGATGTCTCCTGTGCAGGTAACCCGGCCCAGCCCACTTCTCTTCATTACATGAGCCCCTACCAGCTGAATGCCTACGCTATGGCCTTGAAGGCTGTTGGAGAAATCATCCAGGACTACGACAGTGATAAAATGTTTCCCGCTCTGGGGTTTGGAGCCAAGCTGCCACCTGACGGACGGATCTCACACGAGTTTGCCTTGGTGCGTAACAAAGGGCTCAAAAACCACGACTGCCAGAGCTGAGATTCAGACACTGAACTGACAAACCCAGAACTGCTGTTTGTTTTGTCTGCGTAGAACGGGAACCCTCAGAATCCATACTGCGCAGGTATTGATGGTGTGATGGAAGCCTACTACCAGAGTCTGAAGTCAGTTCAGCTCTATGGACCTACCAACTTCTCCCCAGTCGTCAACCACGTTGCGAGGTACAAACATGCTCCTTCTGTTTTTTGTCTGCTTGTTTTTGTCTCCGGTTTTTGGGGCTCTTTGTTTTTTTTTTCCCCACACCCTGGAATTGTTTGATTAAATATGAACATGCATATCCATTTCTCTTTGATTGACACTCAGCACTTGTTTTTTTTTTAAGAAAGCTCCTGCAGCAGGTGATGCCAGTCAGCGTTCTAGAGATGAAAACAAACAATAACAACGAAAAAAAAACATTGCATGATTTGCGTCTTTATGGAGCTGTGAGCTCTGTTTTCGCTGCAGAAATCATGAAAATCTCATCATAACAGAATCCATATGCGTGCTCAAGTAAAGACTCACTCCAATGATAATTATCTTTTTTATTATTATTTGAAGATTAGATCCTTCATAGAGCTATTTATATGCATACATGTATATGTTGGCGTCCATCTTTCCATCTTCTTTCGGCTCATCTGGACTTAAACAGAGAGGCCCAGACTTCTCTTTCCCCGACCAGCTCATCTTTTGTTTCGGGGGGATCCCGAGGCGTTCGCAGGCCAGCTGAGATATATCATCCCTCTGGCATGTCCTGGATTTCCTGGAGGCCACCTAAACAGATGCCCGTGTCGCCTCATTTGACTCATTTGGCTGGAGGAGTTGCGGCTCTACACTCAGCCGCTCCCCAATGAACAAGCTTCTCACCCTATTTGTAAGGCAGAGCCAGACGCAGTCGTTTCTGCCGCCTGTATTTTTCAGTCACTGCACACTGCTCGTGGCCGTCGATGAGGAATGTGGGTCGTCTAGTCATTTGGGAGCTGACTCCCTTTTAAGTCAGCTCCTTCTTTATCAGAAGAGACTGATGCAAAGTTGGCATCACTGCACAGATTGACTCGTAGATCTTCCAATTTTTATTCATCCCGCACTTAAGAACAAGACCTTGAGATACTTTAACTTTACCAATGCCGAGTCTGAAAGACAAAGTAAGACACAAGAATGACTATATTTTGTGTGGTAGGTATGCGGCGTCGGTGAAGGATGGCTCCCAGTACTTTGTGCTCCTCATCATCACGGATGGAGTCGATCTCAGATATGGCTCAAACCAAAGAGTCCATTGTCAATGTAAGAATTTTTGCCCCAATATTTCTTCTTTGTATTTACTAACAGGTATTGATATCGGATATCAGCTATTTTGCACTTTAAATTTAACTATTGATTCTTGTGCGTGCTTTTAGATTGTTTCAAGGCCAGACTAAATTATGTCTTGCCTTGTGCACCAATAATGCACTGTGACTGTGCAGCCTGTAGTTTTTTTTATTAGTGTTTGCTGTGCCAGCCCTCAATTGTGACAGTCTGGTAACCATTCCCCCCCTCGTCCATACCTTCTCCTCCATCACTGTCAAGTCAAAGCTTGCGCCAGTGGGGAAGCTGGAATCTGGCACTGAATGCAAACAAAATGAACAGTGAACGGCATCCATTTTTGTGAGCGCAGCGATCCATCTTGGCCCTTTGAATAGAGACACTGAGGAGCAGAGGGGAAGCAGGCCATTAAAAACACGAGCAAAGGGCACACTCAGAGACACATAGAGGACCTCTTTACGGAGGAGGGTAGAAAGAAATGACATGTTTTGATAACATCGTCTATTTCTTGGCTGCCCCCGAGGTTATCGTTCCTTTCTAATGCGCGGTCTGTGACACTCCTCCCCGAACACATGTCATTCCTAAGCTGTCAGCGAGCTCAGGCCACGTTGTTGATTCTCTCATCTCGAACGTTAATCACTATGATGTGTCCAGCCCACGCAGCACCCTAGGAGGCGCTGGAGAAAACACGATTCACACAAACATTTACATTATTTTTTATTATTTTACTCACAGTACGCTGGTGTCTTTGAATACGCACAGAAGCTGTGTTTACCTTAGCTTTTCTTTGACGAGTCAAGCAGAGATGCAGAGATGACACTTTGTGATTTACATTTTAAATAAATTAAACATATATTAACCATATTTTTGTCCCCTGTGCTTTAGGCCTCCTGTCTGCCAATGTCTATCATCATCGTTGGGGTGGGACCCGCAGAGTTCGATGGTCAGTAACAACAAACGTATCAGATTAGGGTCCAAACATTGTTTTTGCTGTAAATAACTTTGTTTTGTTGATATCCTCTTCAGCTATGATTGAGTTAGATGGTGATGAAATCAGAATTTCCTCCAGAGGAAGATATGCTGAGAGAGACATTGTTCAGGTACAAGTCTGTGTTCTTTTTTCAAAACTTTTTTTCAGATCTAAAGGCCTTTTTGAACAGATCCTATTTGGTAAATCAACAAAAGTATAAGTATCAGATAGTGAGGGGTCAGTCAGGAGTATCGATTTGGAAAGGCAGGGCAGTGTGTGTGTGTCCAACCCTTCTATATTTTTTACAACAAACAGCCGAGAGCACATCTGAGTCACATCGGGGGTTGTTGAGAACTGTCACCTGGTCACCTCAACCCCTGGATGTTCCGGACCACAGATGGCACGATGCACACACACACACACACACGGAGCAAATGGCACAGCCCCTGTCTCTGTGAGAGTCTGCCAAATCTGAGCCTTTCTCATTAAAGTGGGAGTTCACATCACCTCAACTTCTATTTGCCAGTCTTGTAACACTTGTGATGTTGCCGTGCATCCGCCATCATTACACGGGATAAAAATGCAAACATTCGGAGGGAGCTGTTTGTTTTGGCTTTTCCACTGACCTTTATATGTGCTACTGCCATTTCTGCAGCCACGGGGGCAAGAAAGACATGCTAGTTAGCCAGCTTTTTAACAAGCTCCCTCTCTCTCTCTCTCTCTCTCTCTTACCCACACACACACACACACACACACACACAGAAAAAGAAGCTAGTAAGAAGGTAGAAAAAAACAAAGTTTAGTATAGCATCACACTCGTTCTTCCTATAGGCTCTCATTATCTGCCGTCAAATATCCCCTGGTGACAGGATAAGGTTTATTTCTTCACAGTGAGGGATTTAGACACAAATTGGCCCCTGTGGTAAATGAAACACTGAGACGTTCACATATCTGTCCTCCTCTGATTTAGCAGTATGGAGAAGTAAATAATGAGTGATGGCGAGGCTGCTTGATGAATCAAGGAGTCAGCAACACATTTAGAATGCAGGTGTCTCATCTGGGACCTCTGTCAGTTGCAGTGGAAGATACAATCATTGAAACTAGGGGACGGTATTAGATTATATTGTGTTTTATATTCCTGGCAGACTGTCACAAAGGCTACAAATATTAAATTTTGACAGTCAAGGTTAGACAAAAGGAGCTTAGATAGTTTTTAGCACCGCTTTAGAAACATCAATTAAATGTTATTTTCCCAGTTTGTCCCATTCAGAGACTATATTGACCGGACTGGAAATCACATCCTGAGCATGGCCCGGCTCGCCAAAGATGTGTTGGCTGAGATCCCTGACCAGTTCTTGTCCTACATGAGGACCCGGGGAATTAAACCGTCGCCAGCTCCACCTCCCTACACACCACCGGGGCAACCTCTCCAAACTCAGATATGAAGAGTCCGGATGTGGAAAACACGGGTTTGCGAGTCGAATTCCACACAGAGAATACTTTCGTTTCCCTAAGCAGCTCTACTTGCCTTGCTGTCTTGGAGCACGGTGACGGTTCTCATGCTCAGGAACGTGTGTGTCGGCCAGGAGAGCGACACTTTTCAGCACAGGGAAAAACCAATGAAAGTTTACTTCCACTGACAAGCATTCCTCTCCCTCATCTTATGTTTTCTTGCCTGGAAAACTGGAAACAGTTTGAAGAGTAAAACTCAAGCTGAGGACCAAAGTGGAGTCCTGAAGTTGAAGGAAGGAGAGATGGAAGGAGGAAGAATGTTTCTAGACCTTTTTGTAAATAACCTTTTTTTTCCCTTTTCCTTATCTCTTTTTTCTTCCCAATTCATCACGCACTGTTTACAGTAAACAAGATTTTTTTATTGTCTCTACTTTTATATTGAAGGCATCTCTCTCTCTCTCTCTCTCTCTCTTTCCACCTCTCTCTCTCTCTCTCCTTCCTGGTGTGTGTGTCAGGTAGCAACAGTGCAGGTCCTGGTAGCCCTTCTGAACCGTACTGTAGCGTGCCGTACCGTACCGTACCAGACTGTACTGTATTCTGGTGTGTGTAATAACCTTTTGCATGAGTGTAGCCTGAGTCAAGTGCATGCCTATAGTGACCCTGCACTACCTCTTCCACGTTGCTCTGTGTATTCCAGCCTGTCACTTCACTCTGTCTGTCCGTCCATATGTCCTAATTCTCAGGCCTGACAAGTCCGCTCTTGCTTCAACAGATTTTGTCCAATAATTAATTGGAGCATGAATTAGAAGCACGTCAACCTCCTATTCGCCGCGCGGTACCGATTTGATTTGCCCTTATTAGATTCCTCCGTCTTCCGCTAGGAAATGTTAGCATTGAGTATCTGAAACAAATATCTGGTGCTCTTTTTGGTATCACCCAACAGCGGTGACTGAAGTGTGGGTCAGAAAGAATTCCACTCTGTAGATCTGACAAAGGCCCATCAGTGGACCAGTGAACACACACACACGATTGCCTAAAACTGTTTCTACAGAGGAGTGAGTAGTCGGACCATAAAATATCACTGGAAACAGCTCGTCTGTCTCCGTCTCTGTATGAATCCAAGGATGCGTGTGTGTCTCAGTGTGCCATTTTCCATTACACATCGTGTTTAAAAGGTCAGCTGCTGCTCTCAAACGAGATAGCGTTTGAGTATAAAGAGCCCAGTGGTCAAAAATGCAGACAAAAACACTTTCGCTCTGGTGGTCTTTGGTTCCACTTCATTTTTTTTAGGTGTGTCTTTTTATTGCACATTAAGCTTTGATATAACTTTTTTATATGTTTGTTTAATGAAGTATATGTGCCAGTCGCACGGAAGGCTGACTTTTGTGAGTTTAGCATCAAAGCGGTCCTTTCTAAGTGATAAAAAAAGACAAAAAATAAAACAGATACTGTCCTGTTTTTATATGTAAGCAGAGACTTTTTAGGTTTATGTTAGAGATGCATTTAAATGATGAATGAGCATTTGTAAGTCTTGTAAAACAGCTACAATATTTTAGACGGTGTGGGATTAAAAGTTTCTGGAAGTGTGTAAATCACTTGAACTTTATGAATACATTTATGGTATTTGTCTTTTTATGTATAAATATGAAAGTAGTAAAAAAAAATGAAGCATTTTATGGACATCTACTTTTACAAAACCAAATTGCACAGCATCAGTCATACGTCACACATTCAAAAAGAAATTGGCAGTTATTAAATCACAGCTGAAACAGGTGTTTTTTAAACGTTCCACTTGTAAATTGTTTTTTAACTCTATATCAGGTTGAATGTTTATCCGTATTGAATCTAAAATGTGATGATTTTTAAAAATGGTATTATTTATTATCCCCCGGTTCCTGTTGTAACCCAGTGCTGATGGACTGGAAGGTGTGCGCCTGTCAACCTGGGCTGTAAAGCTCAAGCCCTCATCTGTGTTATAAATGTAGTTGGACACGTCATCAGACGCGCATGTCCAGCGCTGCAGGCGTGCGGTACTGGTGAATTTATAGCAGTGTCGCAATGCGAAGACAGCACAACTGTAGCTGAACTATTTGTAGTCCTAAATTAGCATCGGTCCTTTTTGTGAAAGCAGGTGCGCTAAAACTCAAAAAGCAGCCACCTGCTTCCTCTAATGATGTTTTTCTGTACAAATTTTGTCACTTTTTATTTTAATGACTAGTTTAATTAGTGAACTAGGACCAGACCTATGGAGGCACAAATAAAACACTCAACTCATAAGAGACTTTTAAGAGATGACATTTTAGGCTCCTATTTTCATAAGTCCCAATAAGAGCGTCTAAATGTGGGGTTGGCAACGGCCAAGACTTTTCATGCCCTTTACCAAATTTGTAGAAATGTTACGTTCATTTTTTCCCCTCAATTTAATTAACAACAAATCCAGAGTTACCTTCTGAAAGGAAACCAGAGTCTTAAAGAAATCATGTCAGACCAGACTTCAGTAACATCAACTGAACTTAACCGACATGACAATCATCATTATTTCCGTCTTTTTCTTCTGTTAATCATTATTCAACAGTTTACTAACATTTGCCAAGCGCATTAAGGTATGCTTGCGGCTTTGCATGAATGTTGTGTTCCATGTGTGCTCATGCACGAGTGTGTATGTGTGTGTGTGTGTGTGTGTGTGTGTGTGTGTGTGTGTGTGTGTGTGCCTCTGTGCCACCTTAGTCAGAGCGTTTTAATGGACGTGAGGTGATGAGAGACATGACATCTTTGTTTACTGAAGCTATCCAAATAATGATGATGTATGCTTATCATATCTTATGTGCACTATGTTTGCATGTACAGTTTTACAAGGGATGCACCAGTGCGTTTGTTAAAAAGCCGATTGTTTTGAGATATAAAGATCTATATGGTATAATATTAATTGTACAAAATGGCCTTAAATCTTTCACTAATTTCTCAGAATTTTGTGTGATGCCTTCTTCAAAAAAAACAAAACAAAACAAAACACCAACAAAAAAAATTGTTAAATGATATTAATTGTACTCTTTTATGTCAGTGTTTCTATTGCTTTATAGTGTAACTTCTTTGCGCAAGTTCAGTAATAGAGACAGCAACAAATATATATATATAAATATATATCTTGTACTTTTTGAAACTGTGATTGATCAGAGAAAGCATGGCTGAAGTACTGATTGTCGGATACTTATAGGGCTATTTCTGTATTGAAAACATTTTTTTGTAATAAAAATTCCTATTGAACACATTTTCTGCATTGTAAATCTTCCAGTCAGACGAGTTTATAAGCAAACGTGCAAGTTTCCTCCATCTTCTCGTTGCTGCTTAATTTAGGGTCTGGGGTGACAAAATGTCCGTGGGAGGGGCGTAAAGGTTTAACGAGGTAACAAGTTTGGTTGTCCAGCTGACAAGGTCAACGTCCTGGACCCGAAATCAAGCCAATCGGACTGTCTGCTTATGAGGAGGTGTTGCAGACAGGTGTGGGGCGTCATTCTAAGGCACCGTCAACCGTTCCTCAGACGTCTTCAGATAAAGTAAGAAGGTCTCAATATCAGATCTTTTCACAAATCTCACCTTGAGAAGCAGCAGTGAGGAGACAAAGTTTAGAACAGTCTCAAGTTCAAGTAGTTCAAGTAGCATCTGTAATAACTAACTAAAGAATGGGAACTGAAGAATAATTCTATTACCTCTTAACTGGTTATTGCCTATTCATTAAATAATTAAGTAGTATTCAGTAGAAAAAGCAATGCAGGGGCTTACAGCACCCCCCTTCCCAATGGAAGACTTGATGTTTTAATGCCTGAGTAGGCCTAATAAACCCTGTGGCTGCTGTCTGTCAGCCAGACTTGTAATTATGCCCTCTTGTTACTTCCTGACAAGGTCTGTAACTTAGCAACCTGCCACAGAGACGGAGCTAAAGTTGGATCTCATTTAAATATTCTAAAGAATTAAAGAAAAATTCAACATGTGTGTGAAAAATAAGAGACTTAGAGACATTGGGATAGCATCTTCGAGACAGCCTCTGGAAAGTACTGGTACTAAGATAGAAAAGTTGTATAATTACTGCGTGACAATAATAAAGGAAAACATATGCTTTCGGCTTTGCTGCCCACTGAACTCCCACAAATGTATATAAATAGAGAATTTTTGTCATGTGCCGTTTTTAAAAGGTGCCAAAAGATGGTATATACTGCACATAGTGTTCCAGCGTGTTCAACTTAAAACACTAATTTATGTAACAGCAATTAGCTGTCAATATCCCTCCTCATCATCTGACTTGATGTATTATGCATCACACCTGAGTGCTTCCACACGACTCCAGCTGAGTGTTGGTGTGTGGGTGTGACAAGGTGTTTTCACTAATTGCAAATGCATTATGCAGAGACAGGAGGCAGATTCACAGGATGCTGGGATCCTCAGTCCTCCGAGTTTCTGCATCCTCGTGTGTGTGTGTGAGAGAGATGAAGCCGTAGTCGTGGGTGAATGCTTTGTGGCATTTATGTTTACCATACACGGATCTGTCGGCACCTCTGAAGAAATAATATGTTTTTGTTGTGATCAACTGAGTGTAACCTGTAATTAGAGTACGTCTGATAATGAATTGAACTGATTCGTCTTGAAAATATAACGATGTCAGCATGGTTTCAAATAACAGTATGGTTTTCCCAGAATTAGGTTCTCATTCATCCAGGTCATCGTTATCCAAGGTTAGATCTCTGCGTGCGACTGGCTTTGCTTCCTCTTCAGAGGGCTTCTTGGGTTCTGAACTTGCTGGAGCCCCTGTGGACCGAAGGCATGCTAACAATCTGGGTGGTCACCAAGTCCAGTTGTACACAGAGATCCAGCTTTAGATATTATAACTTTTCCTTAGTTCTGGACCTATCTGTTGGGCAGTTTTAATTTGATTTTTCTATAATATTATGTCTCATTAAGTGGGAATCATTTCTATCACTTGGGCTCAACATTCCTTTAACTGGGTGCATTTTTCTGCTTTATAAGATGTCCGTACAGTGATTAGATGAACCTCTTGGTCAAAGACTGCCCTTGATGGTGTAAAAGATGTTTATAAATGAAGCAAACCTGACCACAGTTATGACACTTAAAGCAGAACTTGTTCTGTGCTTATAGGATAAAACTAGAAAACACAGTAAAAACAGATATAAAATTTAAAACTAAACTAAATATAAAACTAAATTCACTAGTCCAGCAACGTACATATTACAAATCATGACATGTTGTCCTCCTACATAAAATTGTTTTTCACCATGTTGTTTTTTATTATTACAGTTATACTGTTACTGTTCTTTCTGTGTTTTTTTTTTGTTTGCTTGTTTTTTTACCTTTAGAACTTAATCCTCTGTTGCCTAGGAGATATATATAACCGCTGCCACCGACCGGTGTTCCATTACCTAGGCAACTGAATCATATGTGCTTCACTTGGATTTGCGGAGGAAGGAATTGATTTAATTTACAGTACAACATTTGACGCTTTAACATAATTTACCAGGCAGGATTCCAAACTAAAGTTTCACACCCAACTCAATACTGACAAATACATTTGTAAGTTCAAGGAGATGCGCCTAAGTTTAATGTGTTTACAGGGATTAAAACCAGTAAGGACTTAATGGACAGTTGGGCCTTCTCCCAGTAGGGTCAAACCTGATCTCCTACAGTCTTGAAACACTTTTATTCTCAGGCCTGTGCACCAAATGTAATACTTTTAGAGAAAAACAGTAAAATGATGGAGGGCAATCGCCATTTCGCGTTTTTATTTATTTCATAATTGTGTCTTTTTCAACAAACTATAGCTTTTAAATTAATGCTTTCAAAATGCCACCTGTGGTTAAGCGGGCATCACTCGGGCTTCGCAGCGCACCTTTTCCAGACACCATGTTTTATTGTCCAATACTCCCACCCAGTGGCCGATTCTGGTATTACAGCCCAGGTGTAGCTATATATTAAAAGTTTACGTTCACGTTTCTGCTGCTTTAGGCAATTCATTTATCTAGTTTTTGTTTTTATATGCATTAAAAACACAAGATATAAATAATACACTTTATTGAAAATAATTATACAAGGCCTAATTGAAGATCAGTTTTAAACAATACACAACACAAAGACAAAATGATCTTCTTTTAAATTAAACATTGAATTCACTAAACTTTAGAGAAAGAAACATAACATAACAAACAAAAAAACACCTGCACCACGGTTGCTGAAAATTTTAAATAGCAAACACAGGACAAGATGACGTGATCGTTGCCTTATAATAACTGAAAAAAAGAAAGAAAAGGTTTTGGCTCGTTTGAATCACTACGATTTTACACTAGCTACTCCCACATGCACCATTCCTGATGCTTACTCAAGAAAACTATTTATAAAACACTAACAAAACTTGTTCCCGTCATTAGCAGTTATCAAATTTACAATATGGCTGTTGTAGGAAGAAGACTTGTATTTCTAAGTGTAAACTGTCAGATTTCCCAAGATACCCTTTGGATTTTGGACTGAGATCTAATGTTTTTGTTCACCACATGAACCTCTGCGTTTCAGAGCTGTCTGGCCACTGGAAAGTCTTGGTGATGAAGATGTAAAGAGTGGCGGCATTTACCGCCGTGTACAGGAGGAACTCTAGGATGAGCCTGGGAAGAGAGGAGAGGGGCAGGTGCAGGCGGTACATCAGGTAAGGAACGATGAAGTATCTGAACTCCAGCAGCTTCTGGGGAACCGTGGCGGCCAGCAGGCAGGTCCAGAACGCTAAATGCCAGAACAGAGAACGCGTCTTGAAGGAGTCCGCGAAGTTCCACCCCGCAAACACGTACGCCGGCACGAGGACGAAACGCATCAGCTCGTGCTTCTGAAAGATCCTCTTCCACACGTAGAAGGGAAAGTGGCGGTTATCGGCCAGGAGGTAACTGTGGACGTAGGTGAACCTCCACACCAGGAGCGAGGCGACGCAGGCGAGGGAGAGAAAGAAAAGAGGCCGCTTCTTCAGGGCCTGGAAGAAGCGGCGCACGCGGTGGTAACAGAGCGAGACGGGGAGCGAGAAGAAGAGGGTGAAAGAGAAGAAGTAAAAGAGTTGGGGAAAATGGAGGCAGACCTCGTGGCTCGTCCTGTCGCCCACCACTATCCCGTTGTTCATCGCCACGAACCCCAGGAAGCCCGTTCCAACCACTACGTACGGCCAGGCGACAAACAGCGCCGCCTTCACCGGACTGAGTGACGAGAACAGGAAAAACGTCACCTTTTTTACTCCCCCGAACGTCAGAGGCACGTAAGATGGAGCCTTCTCGTCCCTCTTCTTCACGTGCGCTGCTTTCCAGGCCTCGTCCAGTTTGGCCGCCACCAGCGTGCCGGCGCAGAAAGCCACCCAGATGATGTTGGTCTGGCGGAAGAGCACGGAGCAGCCTCCGAGGAACGCCGAGGTCTTGTGGCAGCCATAGAGAGTCATGAGGTAGGCGAAGAGGATGAAGAAAGTAGATCCCGAGTCGGTGTAGTAGAGAAAGGTGAAGAAGTAGAGCACAGGAAACGTGGACAGCGACAAAGCCGACAGGACTCTGCGTGACGCCGCGTGTGTCTGAAGGAGGGGAAGAAAAGGGCAAAAAATGAGACGCTGAAAATATACATGAAGAATGGATTGACGGGCGTAATCTGGGATTACCTTCTCCCTGTGGTGGAGTTTGCAGATGAGCAGGTAGAACAAGTAGAAGTTGCCACAGTTGAACAGCAGGTTGATGAAGCGCAGCATGGCTGGTGAACACACCACGCTGCCTGGCAGACCGCTGAGCCAGGCCACAGGCTTGACGACGCCCACGGTGACCAGATAGAGACCCGGCAGGGTCGTGATCATCGGGTCCCACTGCAAAAGGAGCCACAGCATCTTAAAAAGAACCTCATCCTTCTTTAAATGGTGGTAGTATCTGTGAGGTTGGTTGTAAAGGTAATAAAAGATGAAATGCAATGCTGGATCAGGCAAAAATACTATAATACTAATGCCAGTCTCATGAGAGGGATTAAACAACTGCTTAAACATAGATTAAAAGGCTGGTTGCTGATCTTAATCTGTTGAATAATGACAGGTCCGCTTTTATTCCCACTTTCCCGCAGCTGCCTTACCTCGCTAAATTTTCCATGGCAGTACTTCTGAGCTTGTGGGACGTGAAAAATCTCGTCCATGTATGGATTTCTCTGCTCCCGTGTTATTCTTGAGAATATCAGACACGATATTAAAAAGTTTACACTGAGGAGAGCAGTGAATATGTAGCTTTCGAATTTCTCCATGGTTGATGGCACAGTCCGGTGAGGTAATAAACACAATCAAATGCTAGTTTTGATAACGTTGCTCACGCCGCATATCGTCTTAAATCCCGTGTGTAAAACACATTATAAATCACAATTCTAAGGAGAAAAAGAACGATTGTCCAGTTTTGACGAACGGAAACGGTTCGCCAACAATGTCCGCTTTAGAATATGACCGGGCGGAACCTTTTGTTTGTTTGTTTGTTCCTAGTCAATGCCAAATGTGACGCTGATCTTTAAAAAGATCCGATCTCAAGTTATTGTTATCAATAAACTTAAATGCATCTCTATAGGAAATTTTTAATGCCCTCAATGTTTGTTTCCGCAATGGCCTTGACGAGGAAGCTTTCTTCTCTGCGGTGTTACTGTGTTATTGTTCCCCCACATGCCCGTAGATTTTCAACCTGTTACCGGCTGCAGTTTTTTGTACGCTTTAAATGAAAAGAAAACTATCAGTATGCATTTAACTCATCAGTTGGAGCTTTTTCCTGACCACAAAGTAACACAAGTGCTCTTCAAGGACGTCAAAAATGCCGCGGAACTAAGACAAAATGCGGTCTCTGGTAAAATAAGCGCCGCTTTAATCAAGCCAGCCATGGTGAGGTCTTTATCCTTACAACATCTTTAAGCTAAACCTTTTTAAAAAATAAAGCCCGATTAGTCTATATGAAATAATCGTAAATGAATCAAATGATTCACATTTTCACTTTTGACTGTGAGTTTTTCTGTTTCTGCTGTCACAGGTTGTAAATGGTTTCCAGGTGCTGGTAGCTGCCAACAGAGCGGTCAGTTTACAGAAAACGGGGAAGATGAAAACAAGGAGTTTATACTCAGAAATCATCTTTAGTTTGTCACCTACTAATAATGTAAGTCATTATAATGTCCGTAAATCCTGTCTAAATCAAATAAGCTAAAAAGCCATCAAATATTTTGTCTATATATCTGAATAGTTTTGTTCGATTCCTGATGCAGATCTCAGAAGCATTTAAAAGATTTGGGATCTCAGACGGTGATGACTCCGTCCTGGTGGTTCTAGTCCACGGTGGAGACGAACCGCAGCTTCTGTCAGACATTAAAACCATGGTGGACGGAGAGCAAGTTCCAGTGGAAGATATTTCCTTGCTGACAGATCAGGAGAGAATCAAAAAGGTTTGTCTTCTTTCATTTTATTTTTAACAGGAAAATGGCAGAATTCTCTTTTATTCTGTTTCCAGCCCAATTAAAAGCCCCTTATTTTGTCATCTAATACACTTCAGAAACATCTCTGCTAATCTTATTCTGCTTTTTGTGTTTTAGTTGTACAAAGTCACTCCACAAGAGGAGAAGTGTGGAACTCTGCTGGATGCAGTTGTATGCAGGATGGCCATCAAAGATGCCTTGTAGATATTAAAGGAATCGACTCGTTCAATTTAATTTAGGGGTAAAAGTGGGTTTGAATCGTTTTTGGATAATTACCTGATTTGACTTTTAGGTGGTTTTACTCTCTTGTCTTGAGCCTGTCAAGTGTCATTTATGTTTGTCTCTGAAAGCCAAACCTCATACCAGCAACCAGTAAATTAAAAAAATAAACTGGAAGAACTCTGGATAAGAGGTTACCTAGGCCACATTTGGGGATTAGAAATACATTGAAAAGCGTATTCAAATTCTCTTGTTTCCTTTAATATTCTGTGATCAAACTGTGTTATTTATGCTATCAAAACTGCAACAATAACAGAAGGATTTCCTCTTGTGGCAAAACAAAGATCACATTTTTGTTGTGTGCGTCTGTTAATCAGGGAAGTTGGCAAGCTCATCTTTGACAATGTTGCCTCCGCTCAAGATGCACACCACATTCTTCCCCTCCAGATCAGGAATCTTTTTGCCGACAATTGCAGCAAACGCCGCGCAGCCTGACGGTTCCACCACTAGTCCAGACTTGTAGAGGGCAGACACAGCAGACTTGATCTCTTCGTCAGCGACGAGGACGATTGACTCCACGTAACGCTGGCACAACTTGAAGGGCAGCACACCTTTGGTATTGGGATGGTTTTGAGTTTATGGTGATACAAAAAGAGTACAGTAAATGAGCTAAACCATACCTGCAAAAGGTGGTGCAAGCCCTGATGCGATACTCGTGCCGTTCATGCCCACTGGCTTCTTCTCAAGGAAACTTTTGTACATGGTGCAGGCTGGTTTCCAAACAAAGACATTAGGTTCACATTAGCATCACGAGCAATCAGGAGACACATTTTATGTCCTGTTTTAGTTTTACCTCCTTCTGGTTCCACTCCGTAAATTCTGGTCTTTTCACAACCTGATAGCTTGATGGCGGCAGCGACACCGGCCAGCAGACCCCCTCCACCGCAGCATACTACCACAACATCAGGCTCAGGCATCACTTCCAGCACCTCGAGACCTAAACTTAAGACGTTAAAAAGCTTTATTGTCATCAGACAGTAAACAAACGGTCAATGCCATGTCATTAAAACAGGCAAAATATGTCTTGAGTGGTCTCCAGTTGAAGTAAATATTAAATCCATAGGTAAAGTACAGGTACGCTGTCATCACCGGTACCTGGCGTGTCCAGCAATTAGATCCAGGTCGTCATAGGAGTGCAGGAAGGTCATGTTGTCCTCTCGAACACAGCGGTTCACCACGTCCATCAGCCTTGAGGTTGGAACTCGCTCCACTTCCACACCTAAACTCTGCAGTAGGAAATAGCACTGAATGAATATCATTAGGGGGATTTCGAGATGTCAGTTTTTAAGTTCTCAAACCTGAATGAGAGTAGATCTGGACACCGGGGCGGTTTCCGGCATCACTACTTTACCCTTTTCTCCGTAAAGTTTCAGAGCGTATGCAAAAGATTTCCCATAGTTCCCAGCTGACATAGTTACGTAATGACCGCCCCTCGGCCTCCTGGCAAACTGATTGGCCACCCCTCTGATCTTAAAAGATCCTGTCAAAAAAGGCAACACTCCTTTAACCCTCATCAGAGAATGGAAAGCGTAGCCATGAAGAAAACGTGGTGGTTTACTCTAACCGGTCCTCTGCATGTTCTCCAGTTTGATGTGGATGTTGCACTGGATGTCCAGAGGCAGAGATGTCTGGCACCAAGGGATCATGGGGGTGTTGATGACACCCATGTGGCTGTTTTTCACTGTCTCCCTGGCCTCCCACAGAAGATTCAGTGTGACTACATCTGCAGTTACTTCACTCATCTGAGGAAAAAAAAAATTATATATATATACATATTTTATATGGCATATGTTTATATACTTTAGTTGAACATGTATTTTGGATGTGTGTTTTTATTCATTTTATTTATGAGATTATTGTAATACAGAATATTAAAAACTTTTAGAATCCCAGTTATAACTTGATTTGTTAGAAGATTTCGACTGCTGCAACTACGTGTGATCGAGCACAAATTTATAAAAGAACATGAGCAAGTTTGAAATTCGGACCTAACTCAATAGATATTAAATCTTTTTTAATGTTTACCTTTTCCAATTGGTCGCTACACGTAACGAGTGCGGCTCCGCAATGTGGGCTGTGTCACAGTTTTTAGTTTCCCCACCAAAGGTTCCGAGTCTCAAAATGTATCTTTCCGGAATTGATTTTGAGACGGACCACATCATGGCTGCCAGTGTAAGGAAAACAGGGGGTGCTTATTTAATTTCCCACCCTTTGTAAAACAAATACAAATGCTAAGACGTTTACATTTAAAACATGGGCTTTGTCAGGCACGTCGTATGCGCGATGTCTGGCGGCGTTGACAGCTCGGTCGCAGCCTTACTACTGAAGAGAAGAGGTCAGATACACCTTGAAAAAGACACACAAACACAGCTGATGTGACCTGCTAATGGTAGACGCTAAGTAAATTAAACTGGAAAAAGTACAAATACAAGCAAGTGACATATATTTCCTTTTGGTATCGTAGTTTAGATTGTTACGTTTGTCTTTTTGTTGTAAAGGCTACAACGTAACGGGAGTATTTATGAAGAACTGGGACCTACTGGATGAACGGGGAGTGTGCGCCGCAGAGAAAGACTGTGAGGATGCCTACAGAGTGTGTCAGATCCTGGATATCCCCTTCCATCAAGTGTCTTATGTCAAAGAGTACTGGCACAAGGTGTTTAGGTAGCTGTGACCACCAGAGCGATGTTTTGTTTGTTTGAAACGACTTGTTTCATTCTGTCACTGTTGTTTTCAGCGACCTCTTAAATGAATACGAGAAGGGACGGACACCAAACCCAGACATCCTTTGCAACAAGCACATCAAGTTCAACCATTTCTACAAGCACGCCATCAACACTCTGTGTACGTAAACACAAATAGCAGGCTTCAAATTGTTGTAAACGCCTTAAATGGGTGAGAAATGTTGACCCTGGTAAAGACGTTTCTATCCGTTCTGTACTGTTGATAAAGGTGCTGATGCCGTGGCAACGGGACACTACGCCAGAACATCCCAGGAAGACGAAGAGGTGTTTGAACAGAAACACAAAGCCAGGCCCTGCCACACTTTTTAGAGACCGATTTGAGTCGAGAAACTGTATGTGTGGCTTTAGTTTGTCGTCTGCTTTAAGCACGTGTATGCTTTGTTTTAGCCGGAGAAGGTGTGGAATGATCCAAACTTCCTTTTTTTTCAGCTGCCAGGTTGTACAAGGGAGCAGATCACCTCAAAGACCAAACATTCTTTCTTAGTCAGATCTCCCAGGAAGCCTTGCGACAAACCATTTTCCCTCTGGCTGGACTCACCAAAAGTTTTGTTAAGAAAATAGCAGCTGAGGCAGGCTTTCATCACGTGCTGAAAAGGAAGGAGGTAGTTACACCGTTGGGTGGGAGAAAAACAAAACAAAACAAAACACTTTACATTTACAGGACCATAAGTGTGTGTGCATGTTATTATTGTCGGTTGACGTTGTACTACAGCAGATTGGCATGTTTATTTATTGGGTTTTCTTTTGTCAGAGTATGGGCATCTGCTTTATTGGTGAAAGAAACTTTGAAAACTTCATTTTAGAGGTAAAATTGTTCTATCAGCCATCTGTTTCTTATAGCTTAAGAAAGAGAAGCTATACAGTCATGTGTTTCTAGTATTTAGAACCTAAACCTGGGAACTTTGTCTCCGTTGAAGATGGGACTGTTAAAGGAGCACATAAAGGTAGGCGTGTGCTGTGTGTGTCATCTGATTCGTGCGTTTTTACTTTTACTCATGCTTTTGTATGTGTTCCTCCAGGCTGGTTCACTCTAACACTGGGCCAGAGGGCGAGGATAGGAGGTCAGAAGGATGCCTGGTTTGTGGTGGACAAAGACATCGCCACTGGAGATGTGCTTGTGGTACTCCTGATTTGACATTAATAACTAATAATAATGGTATATCTTCATTGGTTAGAGCTCATAATTGTGTTTGTTGTCAGGCTCCAACCACCAACCACCCGGCTCTTTACCGTGACACCGTGCGGACAGCCCGTTTCCACTGGATAGCTGGTGATCCACCTGTTGAACTGGCTCGGACTCAGATGATGGAGTGTCACTTCCGCTTCATCCACCAGATGCCACTCAGTTAGTTTAACATTATTCATTTTTGGCTGCGGGTCCATGAGTTAAATAGCTGCAAATAACAAAAAAAATATTACTTTTTGATCCTAGCACCATGTACTGTGACACTTAATCTTGACGGCTCTGTATGGATCTCACTGTCCCACCCAGTCAGAGCTCTGACACCTGGACAGGTATTGGATAACGTTAGATATATTTCCATATGTATTATAGTACATATAAAAAGTTTTTTCCCTCTTTATAAAGGATTAGTTTATTTTCTAACCGCACTTTCCTTATTCTATTTATCCTTCAGTATGCGGTGCTCTACAAAGGAGACGAGTGCCTGGGAAGTGGGAAGATCATTCAGCTAGGGCCCAGTGAATACACACTCCAAAGGGGAAGGGAGCGTCTGGGAGCAGCAGCAGCACTCAAGGAGCAGCAGAGCCCAGAATCCGCCAGCTGAGGAAGGATTCGCAGGAAGAAAAGTGCTTTGTTTTTCCTCTGAAGATGTGTGGTTTTGCTTAAACAAACAAGATGTAGAACCAGAATTGTTAAAAAAAAAAAAAGATTGAATATGATATAGAAAGTAAAAGATTTTTTTTTTTTTTAAATGTTGCTGTTTCATTTTTATGTAATCTATGTTGTTTATTATTTTTACCAATTTGAATACAATAAAATATTTTTATTGTCAAACTGTATTTAAATGCCTTTTGATACTATAGCAGCTTGCAGACAGGCAAGATTTATGTTCTGTTTTAACAGTATTGAACTTGCTGGATTCGCTCAGTCGTAATCGTCATTAGGCCACACGGGGGCGACATTGTACAACATGACAATCTCATAGTCACTTATTTTTTAAAAATTTTTTAAAAACTCAATTTATGTTTTAACTGTTTATCAATTCCATTTTATGAAATTATCAGCATACTATGTTTTACAGAAATGCAGGTTATTGCGTTTTTTACCGAGTATTTTATTGTCAAAGGCGCTATATAAATAAACTGAATTGAACTGAATTTACACACAAGTGCGCTTGTCGTACACTTACTTTGCCACTTGGGGGCGCTATTGTATAACATTCCGTGAAAGGTGAACCTGACTGACACAACTTCTTTTCCATAATTGAACACTTTTTCCCATAAGAAAAGAAACGTTACTACTTTAAGAGATGAAATTGAATAAATAAAAACTTGCAATGCACAGGGGTTATATAGATGTTGTAATTCTTCAGTGCGTTCATTTATTTAGTGAAAATTTAATTTCTCCTGAACTGATCCAGTTATTAACAAGTCAACACTACCGGACTCTGATAATTCAGGACTTTATCTTTTTTAATACCACAATACAAAAACCTTGCTTGTCAGTGTAGGTGCTAATTTGGGGGTTTCGTGTATTTGAAAACTGAACAGTTCCAGCTTTAAAAAACAAAACAAAACAAAAACTGGTTGGATCAATATTTAAAAACAAAACAAAAAGAACAAAAACAAAAATACTAAACTGATTCCTTGAACTTTTTTTTGTGTGTATTGCGACTACTTCCATCAAATGCCGAAGAGGCAGCTCTGACACGCTTTAGGAATTTCAGCTTTGTTTTAATAACAAAGCGCCTGTGCGCATTGGTCACCCGGTAAGGGCCACTTCCTAAATCTCCATGAGAAAAAGAAAGCCCCCGTGAAAGCGTCCCCGAGGTGGAACGCAGCAGGTTTATGGTAATCATCCTCTGACGAGGAGGAGGAGGAAGACAGAGTGGATACCCACGTAGCCATTTTTGTACTCATTTCAAACTTGGAGAGTTACGCAGCTGCTGCGCGTCGTGGATCCAGCGACACAATGAAGCTCGGGCACTTTCTTCCACGTTAAAACTTCACAATGAGGCATAAAAGTAAAGCGCGGTGCAGGGAGAGGAAGAGTCAATGTCTTAGTTGAGGAGTTTCGGTCAAGTTAAGTGGGATTTGGCAGGTTTAAAAGTATGGAGCTCTCAGTGTGTTGGACTTGGGTTTGCGTCCTCCTCAGCGTGCCACTTGCGGGATGTTTGGAGATGCACCTCTCGGATACTTTACAGCCCGGGACACTTCTGGCAAACCTGTCTCTCGGGCCCGGGTGGACCTATAATATCGACAGGACTTTATCCAGCAACTTTATTCAGAACTTCATCCAGGTCGGGAGGCGCGATGGAGTTCTTCGTCTGTCCCGCAGAATCCAGTGTGCGCACACGCTGAGCAACCCAGCCCCTGTTTGCTTCAGGACAGGTTCCTCTCCAAATGGGGACGTTATCCTGACGCATTTTAATGTGTTCGTGCACGGCCAGGACTGTTTTATTAAATACAGGAGAAAGAAAGACTCGGGTAAGCCGGACATTCATGTTAAAAAGATTTCCGAACTGGTGGAAACTTCCTGCCTGCCAGCGGGTCAGTTGCTTCTGAATGTAAACGAACTTTTGCCGGCCTCTCTGCGGAACATCACCTTTTTGGACAGAGTGTGTGTCGGGGAGGACGTGAGAGCTGTATTTAGGAATGGACATTTGTTTCTGGGCAGTGACTTGTGCGTGGAGCGCCGAGTCCGGCCGGAGGTGACTTTGCCGTGCGCTCTGCGCGGCTCCTCGGGCGCCCAGCTCTCCATCCAGCTGAGTCTGACGCTCGTCAAAGTGCCTGGGACCATCTCAGAAAACACCCAGAAAAGAAGGAAGCGTCAGGCAAACACAAATCCTCAGTTCCAGCTCCCCAACTATCAGGTGTCCGTGCCCGAGAACGAACCTAAAGGCACACGGGTCATAACGGTCAAAGCCACCGACCCGGATGATGGAGAGGCAGGGAGGCTGGAGTACAGCATGGAAGCCATGTTGGACAGCCGCTCCAATGCCTTCTTTGAAATAGACCTTCGGACCGGGAGCATCACAACCAGCCGGCCTCTGGACAGAGAATTTAAAGACACCCACGTTTTTAAAGTCACCGTAACCGATAACGGCTCTCCAAAAAGATCTGCCACTTCCTACCTCACCGTCACCGTGAGCGACACCAACGACCACAGCCCAGTTTTTGAGCAGAACGAATACCGCGTTAGCATCCGGGAAAATGTGGAAGTGGGATTTGAAGTGATGACGATCCGGGCAACCGACGGGGACGCTCCCTCCAACGCCAACATGGTTTATAAAATTGTGAACGACGACGGGGTCAACTCGGTCTTCGAGATCGACTCCCGGAACGGTCTGGTCAGGATCCGGGAGCGGCCCGACAGGGAGACCAAAGATCGGTACCAGCTGATCGTGGAGGCCAACGATCAGGGCAAAGACCCGGGTCCCCGCAGTGCCACCGCCACCGTCAACATCTCTGTGGAGGATGAGAACGATAATTACCCACAGTTCAGTAAAAAGAGGTACGTGGTTCAGGTTCCGGAGAACGTGGCGGTCAACACCAAAATCATCCAGGTGGAAGCCACGGACCAAGACGAGGGAAACAACGCCAAAGTCCATTACAGCATCATCAGCGGCAACATTAGGGGTCAGTTCTACATCCACTCTCCAACCGGCGTGATCGACATCATCAATCCTCTGGATTATGAGATGATCAGGGAGTATAGTTTGCGGATAAAGGCTCAGGATGGTGGGAGGCCTCCTCTGATCAACGGCACAGGGATGGTGGTGGTGCAAGTGGTGGATGTGAACGACAACACCCCCATGTTTGTCAGCACGCCGTTTCAGGCCACTGTGTTGGAAAACGTGCCCGTTGGTTACTCTGTGATCCACATACAGGCCATTGATGGCGACTCTGGTGAAAACGCCCGTCTGGAGTACCGTCTGATCGACACCACACCCGGTTTCCCCTTCACCATAAACAACAGCACCGGCTGGATTACCGTGAGCGATGAGCTTGATCGTGAGACGATGGACTTTTATACATTTGGAGTGGAGGCGAGAGATCACGGGGTTCCGGCGATGTCCTCCTCAGCCAGCGTGAGCGTACACGGTGCTGGACGTCAACGACAACGTCCCCACATTTACAGAGAAGGTCTATTCACTGAAGATCAACGAGGACGCAATCGTGGGAACCAGCGTGCTGACGGTCACTGCCGTGGACAGGGACGTCAACAGCGTAGTCACCTATCAGATCTCCAGCGGCAACACCCGGAATCGCTTCGCCATCACCAGCCAGAGCGGCGGCGGTCTCATCACCCTGGCGCTCCCCTTGGATTACAAGCAGGAGCGCCAGTACGTCCTGACCATCACTGCCAGCGACGGGACACGCTATGACACCGCCCAGGTGTTCATTAACGTCACTGACGCCAACACGCACCGTCCCGTTTTCCAGAGCGCCAACTACCAGGTGACGCTGAGCGAGGACAGACCAGTGGGCACCACCGTGATGGCGATCAGCGCGACGGACGAGGACACGGGAGAGAACGCTCGCATCACTTATGTGATGGAGGATAATGTCCCTCAGTTTAAAATCGACCCCGACACAGGCACAATCACAACACAGATGGAGATTGACTATGAAGACCAGGCCTCCTTCACGTTGGCCATCATCGCCAAAGACAACGGAATCCCGCAGAAGTCTGACACCGCCTACGTGGAGATTATCATCCTTGATGCCAACGACAACGCCCCGCAGTTTCTTCGAGACATGTACCAGGGGACTGTTTTAGAAGACGCTCCTGTCTTCACCAGTGTTCTCCAGATTTCTGCTTCAGACAGAGATTCCAGCACAAACGGCCGAGTGAGCTACACCTTCCAGGGCGGGGATGACGGAGAAGGGGATTTCATCATAGAAACGTACTCTGGCATCATCAGAATCGCTCGCAAGCTGGATCGGGAGAACGTTCCTGTTTACAATCTGAAGGCTTTTGCCGTCGACAGGGGCGTGCCCCCTCTAAAGGCAGCCGTTCCCATTCACGTGGTGGTCCAGGACATAAATGACAACGCTCCGGTGTTCGAGAAGGACGTGCTGTTCATTGACGTGGAGGAGAACAGCCCGGTCGGGTCGGTCGTGGCCAGAATCACGGCCACCGACCCCGACGAGGGCAGCAACGCTCAGATCATGTACCAGATTGTCGAGGGGAACATCCCAGAGGTTTTCCAGCTGGACATCTTCAACGGCGACCTCGTCTCGCTCACGGACCTGGATTATGAGACCAGAAAAGAGTACACCATTGTGGTCCAGGCCACGTCGGCGCCGCTTGTCAGCAGGGCCACCGTGCACATCCGCCTGGTGGACTGCAATGACAATCCTCCCGTCCTGCAGGACTTTGAGATCATCTTCAACAACTACATCACAAACAAATCAAACAGTTTTCCAGCAGGGATCATAGGAAAGGTGCCGGCTCGTGACCCGGACGTGTCGGATAAGCTTCACTACAAGTTTGAAACCGGGAACGAGCTCAGTCTGCTGCTGCTGAACGAGGACACTGGAGAGCTGAGGCTGAGTAAGGACCTGGACAACAACAGGCCGCTGGAGGCCCGCATGACCGTCTCCGTGTCAGGTAAGACCTTTTCAAACCTCACAAAACGCCTCTTTTCTCTCTTGGTTTGGAGACAGTAAACGTAACGCGAGCTGCAGAACCAGACCTGGTGCGATGCATGCTGTGTCAACATGGAATTTTCTGTTGAGAAGCGACCAGAGGCAGATTTTGCCTGTCAAGATGATGCTAACGGAGTGTTTGCTGCAGGCTCTGCGCAGGAGCCGGTTGTGCTGCTTTTCTGCCATCTGGGTGATAAATGTGTTCTTATGACTGTGGTAGTAAAAAAGATACACCCTTATAAATGAATAGGTTGGTTGTTGCAGATACGCTTCCTTGGGCCGTGACAATAACATGCTCATTGTTAATAATTAGAAACCATAGAGATGACACTCCTTTTTGCAAGAAGCTGTGTGCAGTTTCTGGAGATGTTTACTCACACCTTCGTGATATCATATTCTAGCAATTTTTTTTTCCCTTTATACGTAAACCTAGCAGGAAGTTTCAATCTCGGTTTTTGGGCACGGAATTAATTCAAGCTCTTGGATGTCAAGGTTTATGCGGCTGTAACCTGAGGTCAAGCAGGAAGAAATGCTGTTAAGTTGCTTTTTTCGCTCAACAGGAGCAGACTTTGTTCTTCTCGGTTAAAAATTAGACTAATACAAACACTTGAACATTCACACCTAAACCTCTGCAGGAAAGCACCGTCTCATTAATCAGCCTCTTGGATCCTGGGGATAACACTAATAGTCTGACAAATTAGAGACCTTCCTTTATTGACAGATTTTCTTCAGTTTTGAAAACATTAGCTTATCTGCTTGTTGCATAGCTGTTTTCCTCAGTATTCTCCCCGTTTACCAGTGATGGAAACATCAGCTTAATTTCCCTTAAGTACCCGTACTCTGTCTTTGTCCATTTAAAGTGTTTTATGGCTGTCGTGGACGACCCGGCGAGCATCTGAGGCCTCGCAGCCACTGCATTTGTCATTGACAGCTGATGACTCTTGTGGCGCCTCTGACAACAGTGACCTTGTGGTTGTCCCAAAGGGGACAGAGTTTGCAGACATTTTTAGTCCTTGTTGTGACATGCTTGCATACACATGCCTCTTTTTCTTTAAAAACAGATGCTCCAATGTTAAATGTAAGATAAACATTACCACTGGCCTGACCTTTTAACCCCTCTGGAGAGCATAGTTGGCTTGCTGAAGAACCTGTTTTTTTTTTTACAATTTTTATGCTGATTTTACACGCTCTCTTTTGTAGTCTTGAGTAAAAATTTAGTCGGACTCTGCTTGGTTTGGGTCACGGTCTGGGTGTGCTTATATTATTTAGAGTTTGAGATGAACAGTGTCCAATCTGAGAACTGACAACCCTTATTCTCAGATCTTTTGGCTCTTTTAACCAACCCAAACCCCGGGTGCAGCTCCTGTGGAAGACATATTCATCTTTCCATCATTTTATGTCCTTGTTCACAGCATTTTGTGTAAACTAATGAAAGTGAAGTACCTTTGTCTTGGCTGTTTAAGAAGCAACATCATGCTGAACAGATGTAACAAAAGGCTGGAGATGTATTGCTCTGGTCATTGATTTGTCTAAGCTGTAGAGGTCCCAGGGCGAGGTGAAGATGAGGCTGCCATCTGTCAGAGTGACATGTTTTTTTCTCCCTGCGTCCCTCCATTCAAAGCTCCTCACTGACTCTGTAAGAAAAAAAAAAGCGCACAGGTGCTTTTACATGACAGAAGGCCTGTGAATAGTCCTTTAGCTCGCTGCTGAAACACAAGAATGTCCTGATAACACTCCAGAGATAGACACCAACTTTACACGCTCCGCTAGCCACAACACCGCTCTGACCGTCCTCCTAGAGCTACCAAGCTGTTCTCAGTGACGGTTCTTATCCCGGCTCGTCAAATTTCACTTGAAGTCTCCGGAGTTTCCACTAAAACGATGAGTATCTGTCAATTTCTGGCTGACATAAAGGCGGAGTTGTACAGTGTTCGGAGGCAGCGTAATTTTATCCTTCGCTTCTCTGCTAGGAGAAGGCTCGATTTGAATCTCAACTAACCGTTTAGCAAGCATTTATCACCGGGAATCAACTCCAAACTTGTGCTCTTTGCATGCTTACAGGCATCGCCAAGGAATTTGTTCCCTCGGGAAACATCCGACCTAATCGGTGGGGTTTACGACAGCAGAATTAAAGGTTTGTAGAGAGGGACCTCAGTAGGAGTCTAGTTGTCTTTCCATGCTGCAGGAGAGCCCCCAGAACACACCGAAATCAGCATGTGTGCACATGAATCCGACATGGGAAGCGTTACACACTCGGTGGGATTGTGGCAGTTTTTAGCCTGAATCTTTGACGCTATCATTTTTTTGGTTGTAATTTTTGTAACAGTGAAACATGCTGCTACATGCATCCATTTTGAACCCCCCCCACCCCCTTCCCCCCTTTTCCCCATGAGCCTTTTACAGCTCTCTCTCAGACGTCTGCTCCCGTGTTCCCGTCTCCTCTTTCCTCAGGTAACTGTCGTACATTTTGTGTTCTGACAGGTGAAATGCAACTCCTCGCTTAAATACAGGCACAACGATGACACGTCTAACCTCTGAGATCAAAGACGTACACGTAGAAATGGTCCACTACTGTTACGGTACACGTGACATTTGACCTCTGAGCCTGATGTGAGACGGATGAGCTATACAGGAATAAAGACAGCATGTGCAAAGGGATGTGCGCTCTTTCCACTGCTCAATACAATCTCTTCTTTTTTATCTTTCTATTTCCTATAGTTGCAGTATAATTGGGGTTTATCACAGGCAGCTCCTGTGCTATCCGCGGCAGCTCCCATGTTTGTGAGATATGCTGCCATTCCCAGGCTTGGCACTCCCTGTAACTGATATTTGGGAATCTCCTTCATTCCTGAGGCATCACACCCCTGGCTTTAAGCTCCTCTCCTGTCCACGTTGCTCCATCCTCATTTTGTACCCTCACAACATGTTTTTTTTTTTTTTGGAGCCAGTTATTGAATTAATTGTCTTTGTGTCTTGTTTGAATGAGAGAGGAATTAGGCTCACATTCAATTGTGTGTGTAAAGAGAGGGTTGTGTGTTTGGTCCCTGTGTGCGTAAGGCTGCCTGGAGGCTGTTGTCGAATGACTGAAGTGTAAATACCTGGAGATCAGGACTGGTCACTGCTTAGCCCTATTGTGTTTGAACTCTCAATTACAGGCTACAGAGCGGGGGATGTTTGAAGACACATGCCTGTCTGCTGATCCGCCAGCACTTGAACCACTTCCTTAAAACTGCAGGGAAGAAAATGAGTTTGTGATTTGAGACTGTTATCTTTCTGCTTCTGTGGGCGACAATAACGCCTGTCCTCAGGTTGGTTTGGCATTAACACCCGTCTAATCTACTCATCTTTTCTTTATCTGAGCCATCTTTCCATCTATGAGCTACTTTGGTGAGGAAATCTGTCGCCGTGTGTTGCTTTGCAGGGAAAACTGCAGCTACCTAAACTTGTGTTTGTGTGATGCTTGTCGGATTACAGTACATCACGTCACACTTGCATGCTTTCACCACTCAAACTCTACCAGCCTTCAGCTGATGGTGGCTTTAGGGGGTTTGTGTTTGATTGTAACCCGACACACCTCACTTTTTCACTCCTTCTCACCCAGACGACACAGTGCTCCTTTGTGTCGCGCAAGAAAGGGTGATGAGACTCGCCCACGGCTCACAAGTGTGACATTACATGCGTTGTGGTGTGCAACGACCAGCTGTAGGAATGTTAAGTGGTCGAGGGTGCGCGGAGGTGACGGTAAACAGTTTTGGTGATAGTGGAGGGTGAAGGTACCTGCACACACTTGTGGTGTGGCGTGTAGGTTACAGGAAACACAACTAATCCTAGAGGCAGCTGGTGTGCAGGGCTGAAAGAAACGACTGGAGATCTTAGATAGTCCATCCTGTCCAGGTGAAAGACATCCACTTGGTTCCCCCGCCCCCTCTATTCTGAGACAAGCCGCAAGGAAACACCAAAACAACAGTCGGAACAATCAAAGGTTCCCGACCGTGATAAAGACTCTATCCATAGCTAGTTAACCAGGGTGGTCTTTTTATCAGATAGCGGTCTATCTTGAGACCTCAAGGCTGACATTAGCACTCCCTTTTGGGTAAACAGCTTCCCACCTACACCTCTCTTGTTCCATTTTACCACTTCTGTACTAATGCAAGTTTATTTTTTTCCACCACAGAATGTAAGCACATACAACTAAGCATAAGCACTTACATAGAAACTTTAATGTGCAGCTCTAAGATAAGGCGCTCAGGGCTGTCTGGACGTAACAATGATGCAGAAATTAAAGATAATATCTGCTTAATGGATAAGCCGATATGTCAAAATGTGTAAATCAGTCTTGGCGTAGAAGGCAAAAGAGCAAATTAAAGGAGAAGTTTTGCAAGGTTTGGCACTAAGCTGCGCAGCTCTCTAAACCATGGAAAGCCGTTAGGCAACGTTGTGTTCACACGGATGTTAGTTTGTCAGTTTTACTTATTGCTGTGTCAAAAAGGTGTCAGGTAAACTTTCCTTGTGCGAATGTGTAGTTGTACGTGGTTGCATGGTGTTCCACAGCTGGTCAAACAGCTCTTGACTTTCCAGAAACGCTGCCGTGACTCGGTGACCTCGGCAGTTTGCACAAATTACTGGCGGGTGACGAAACACATGTAGCTTCTTTAGGGGCTTTTGCTACCTGGATGTTTACAGGAGCATCTTGGACAGACACATTTGCAAGCTGATTTAATGACATATAGAGAATTCTAGGATTAAGTAAATCACCGTCTCTGTAAATTGCTGCGTACACTCAAGGTAATGACAGTGATTTACGATCAGTTGATCATGCTTTCAGATCTATAGATAAATTATTCTACACTTACCTTTGGATTTTTTTTTTTTTTTTTTACCAAACTTAGTCTTCAATAGATTTCACATCTTCCAAATATGATTTACAATTGTTTTCTTGAGCTTGTCAACATGCAAATGTTGTTTTTCCTCTAGACTCCTGCAACCTAACTTTTTTGTATTTGTAACTATTTAAAATGCCTTGATTGGTAACAATCACCTCTTTTATGTCACAATGAAGTAACACACAGAAAAAACCCCAATACACCTGCACAGACTGAAGTAGCATGCTGCATGCACAGACTGCATGCGTGCTGACAATGCTAACAAGCAGTGCCGCCACCACACCCCACCCTGGGTCACGCTTGGCTCCTACGGGTGGGGCAGTTTAGGATCCAGTAAGCATTTCAAAGGAGGAGACTAAGATGTGCGGATTGAAGCTTTGTGTGCTTTCTCCAACCCTCCGGGGCTCCTCTGAGAGAGTTGAAACATAGATGCAGACAGAGAGAGCAATTTCTTTGAACTGAACCATCCTCCTTTTACATTTTGGACGCGATGACTCACACACAAAACAGAACTCAGCCGTGTTCTCGTATGACTTGAACTCACACACAGGTACAGTTTCCCTCTTATCAAACACCTTCCAGCTCACACACATACACACACACACACACACCGCTGTAGACGTTGCTGTCAGTCTTCTTCCCCCGGAGTGTTGAGACCAAGTTTCACACACAGATCCCTTCCATCTCTTGCACAGGAGGAAAAAAGTTGCCTCACCTTTTTTCTAAATAAGTCTTTGATTTCAATCGTTTCAAAGCTGAGACTCCTTTTTTATCCTGCAGGACCATTTTTAATACTGTGTGACCTAAGATGGTGAAGTCCATATTTTTGAGTCACAAAGATCTAATAGTTCCCGCTAGTTTCACCACTTTAAGCACTCGCTGCAGTTACGACGGGCAAAGTAAACATGGCAGCGCTGCCCCTCACAGCCTTCAGCAGCACAATTAGAAATGTGGGACACCTTTGTTATGGATTAGTTTCACTTAATGCCTCTCCGTCTTTTTGCATGTGTCCCATGTGACGTTTGGAAATAACAAACATGCTGCTGTCTGCTACAGCTCCACCTTATTGAATTACCTTCTACTTTACAGTAAGAAGCTCTTTGTGTAAAGTGTGTGCATGACTTGGTGTGACTGTTGCTCATTTGATGATCAGGACTGAACTTTTACCTCCTATGGTTCCCTCCAGGAGCTAATTTGTCTGCCTGAACGTTGGCTAATGTTACTCAAGTCCAAGCATGCTTTGCCAGCTCCTGCCTCTCCGAGAACGTTTGTAGAGAACAGGCTCATCTTCTGACCACAAACACACAAACAGCAGACGTTTCTCCACACCCCCCAGACACGTGATGATTTGGAATGTAGCAAAGACGAATTAAAGTTTTTAAGGTTGTTATATTTTGCTTGACGTTCATGAAGGTGAGTTTGTTTCACGTCTGCTCTCTAACAGGCCTGATGAGGCAATGCCGGGTCAGGGATCAGGAACTCAAATGCTTCGCTCACTTTTGGACCCTGGGAGGTCAGACAGACATAATAGAGTCTTATCCTAATAAATGGCCACTTACCACAGGGTCATCTGGCCTGTCTGCTCGTCTAACCTTCTGCGTGTCAACGATAAGGTCAGAAACATGATGGAGAGCAGTTGGTAATGAGACATACTCGTGGTCTGGAGCAGCAGAGGTTCCACAAAGACAATCCAGCTAGAAAACCGTAACTCTAACGTCTTCCTCTCCACTTCTACAACGGCAAATAACAGCTCCTTTACCATGACAACCATGAAAGGGCTGACGCTGTAGTTGTTAATACTTGTGAATGTGTGCCTTCAAAT
>CAAE01014629.1:217187-275341 GCA_000180735.1 Tetraodon nigroviridis | reverse complement strand
CAGAATGGGATCGATGCAGCGGTGTTTGTGGGTGTGTGTGCTAAGCAGCCCTTCACTGTGTGTGTCTTTGTTTAAATGGGCATCGTGGAATGTGAAATGGAGGTATGGGAGAGTGTTGTGTGTGCACGGTAGCAGTCTGCGAGGCTGTGTCCTTAATGTAAGCGAGCATGTGTGAGTGAGTATGCATTCCTTGTTATAGTTGAGTGGCTCTCCTCTTTGAAACAGGGAAAGGCCCATTTGACTCTTCACCCCTCTGCCATCTCATGTATAAGCACTTAAAAAAGGATCCAAAGGTGCAAATACCAATCAGCCATCCAAGCACTTGACATCTGTCTGCTGGAGTCACAGCGGTACTTCAGCTGCAAAAAAACCCAAAGTAACATTTAGTGCTTAAACCTCAGTTTTTCTTTGTCCTTCATCACTGCTGTGACAGGCAGCAACACCCCATTTGTGTTCTTTCGCTTGGACGGCACCATAACTTTTGTGATGTCGATGACAGCAGGCTGTGAAGGACAGTTTGCTCTTTTCGTTCTAGGGCATCGTTGGGTTCATAGAAGTATATGTATTATATTTGTTTGCAATAAATCTAGAAGTATAAAATCACTTATCAAAGTGACTATAAAGCAGTCAGATCATGTCATGCCCTGAAATGGTATAATTGAATTTTGAATAAGCATCACATGCAGAAACCATGTTCTAAACATCCACCTTGTTTTTACCTCTCAAGATTGATATTTTACTTCCATCTCTGTATTTACTTACTTACCCATGACAACCTATCACATTTGTTGGTTTTTGTCTTGTCTCCTTGATTAATTACCTCCCATAGCAACAGTCCAACAGGCGATAAGCTAAGATGCTTATACGGCTCAGCCCTTTCACCCTTGAAACAAAGTTAGCCATTCAGCTCGGGACTTGGTTTGCATTGTCTGACCTCCGCATCTGGCTTTATTTGGTATTGTCTGGCCAGTAACAGTGCTTCTATTCTTTTTACCCATCCCTCTCAGGGATCCTAAATGGGACATAGATATTCTAGCCAGGTGGGTTCTTGGCTTGGCACTCGGTGGACCTGAGTGCTCTGCAGTTGTAAAGGGCTTTTTGCTTAAAGGTGAAGCTAGATGGGAAGTTTCTACCCAGCAAAGGTTGGTGCAAGGCCAAAGGTTTCAGGGTTTCAGACTGCAGGTTTTTGTTCTAACTGTCAGCACTGCAGATGTTCCAGCCATGTTTTATATGAAAAAAAAAAATAGTCTGATTATTGTAGTATCTTAATTTTGACTTGGTGGTGAAAATTCTTTTATCCGTATCAATAATATAAAATGAACTGTAGCTTTGTTTATTGCTACCAGCAAGGCATACAATCACAACATTAGTAACAGTGAAATTCGATCAAGGCAATGTTGTTTTAAGAGTAAATGCATGAGTTTTGCAGCTTGTCAAAACACTACCAAGCAAACATGTCCATTTGAGCGTGACGATAACCTTCCAAGCATGGTAGATGTTCATCATTTGATGTTTTTGTAATTTTCTTGTAATTATGTTGCGCATGTGGCTTAAGGCAAAATCTAAGGCCAAGCATCCTTTTGCAAAGGGGGCTTGTAACAACATGAAGTTTAACCTCCAACATGGCACACGCTGACGTGGCTGAAGAAGTGAGATGAAGCAAACCTTTCACAGTTTATCTCACAACTCAACCGGCAGGCATTGGGATCTGATCCTTTTTGGAAAAAAAAAAAGTCTAAACTTGTTCAAAAATTTGCTTAACTTGACAAAGCATACATTAATTCTTAAAGCGTCCACGTGGAGCTTGGTGGGCTGTTTTAGGATTTTTGTGCCCCGCTTGAACCACCTGTTCCCAAGGCTGCTGGATTTGCTCAGCCGCTAATCTCAGCATGTAATCCCACCTGTTCTCTGGGATGGTTCCCCCTCTGACAACCTCAGCCCACACCCAGAACGCCCTCAGCAACACTCTCAACCATCCCCAGCCCCTCCTAAGGGTGAAAGGAATATTTATTGCTTGCTGCTGGCATGTTCCTCATAATAAAAACCTAAAAGACACAAAGAATAAGGTAATTTTAGTAGTCTGGTCTATAAATCACAGCAGAGGTGGAACATCATCTTTGTATTGTTTGTTCTTCCTTGAGTAGCTGCAGGTATTAGGGGACTGACCTGCAGCAGCTGCTTGTTTTTGCACCCAGACTCGGTGATATATGGTCACACATGTACGAGATGGAAGTGAAACACCCACACATGGACTGCTAACCCTTTATCTGTCTCCCTGCAGTGTTTTATTGCTCTTTCGTTCCACTATCTTAGCTCACGCTGCATACTAAATGACATACCATATATCGTACTGGCTTCTGTCCATTTCTTCTCTCCCTATTTTCCATATTTCAGCCCAGGGTTCTTCGTGCCCGTGAGCTTTATCTCCAAGTCTGTCTGTATTTAAAGATTAAACCAAGACGCTGTGCTTTAATCCGATGTTCAGACAGACATACCTGAGAGAAAATACAGCCAAAAGCTCCGGGATAGAGACGATGGGGCCTTACACCGAATGCTTCCAGATACAGTTTGATGTGCTCTCACACATGCAAGTTAAACAAGGAAGTAATGTTTAGCCACAGTTCTTGGTGCAAAGAAGGGTTAAGTGGCAAAAAATGTATATTGTGAGAGATTTCTTATCACAAATATCCCTGCTGATGTATTAAATCCAAATTAGTTTGGAATTTTCCCATTTGGGTCTTTTTCTTCTCCCTGTCATATATCCAGCAGTACTGAAAAATATTCTTTTGATGTGTGAATGGTTTTGAAGTTGTAAAAAAAACTTCTAGCAAGAGTCTTGCGCTGAAGATTTATGTCTTGGTACCCATAAATCTCATCTTTTAACTTCCTGCCTCTAGCATTCCTGTGATTAATCATCTACCCCTTGTTGGCTGCTGTTTGTATTTAAAATCACGTAGGGCATCATGGCTAAACAAACTGAGCAAATTTAAAAATGGTACTCTGTGATTGGAAAATGTGAATCACAGCATTATTGCAGTAGATGTAGTCAATTCACACCCTATTTTTTACCGTTTTTCATTCAGACTCATTGAAACTTTAAACACTTTAAACAGATCCAGCTTTAATGGCCTCAGGTGTAGCTTTGATTTGGCGTTGCATTTATTTGAATGTAATGTCTTTACTTATCTTATTTTGATTAAATTGAGCCAAAACACAGGCAGCTGTAGCCTACTTAGCTTTGCATAAATTTAGAAACAATTATCTGAACAAGATTAGACTGAATTAAACAAAAAAAATGTTCAAAAAAGTACTTCATTTAGATTTTTTTTAAGGATTTGTGGGCAACTTTGTTTGCTTTCAGCCCCGAAAATTTATCTTATTAATTCATCTACACAAAGCTGCGCTCTTTTTTTTTTTTGGACAGCTTTTGTATTGTGATTCTTGACGCGTTGTGATTGAATTTATTCAAGTTTTTGCGGGGGGCATGGTTTTTCTTGGCACACAGGATGTGTCCCTGTGTATCTGCAGGCTGCTGATATATGATCTGATGTTGGCACTGGTTGCCAATGGAGAAAACGAGATAAAGAGAGGCTCAGCCTGACATCTTATTGGACTCTGTCCAGAACTGTTGGAATTTCCATTGGGGGAAAAAAGAAAACTGGATAAATTGCATGTGGGCTCACATAGGGATTACAAAGAACTAAAAAAGGGGAGTCCAAGCAGTGAAGCTGTTGTGTTTTGTGTTAATTTGGATGTTGGAAATGGTGATACATGACTCTGTTGCTCCTGAACTATGTGTCTAACCAGATGCATTAAAATGGAGCAGAGTGTGTCTGCTCAGTGATTGGCTGGATGTTCTGCTGTATGCATTCAAACACTAAGGCAGGAAAATGCAGACAAAGGCTGAGTAGTTTTTATTAACACTTGGTGCTGTCTTGAAGTTTCTTTTGTTACAAAAAAAATTCACCCTCAGGTGAAAAAAGAAGGTTGCAGTTGAAAATCTGCTTTTGATAAATGGGGAAATTTTATTTTGCTGTCAGGATTTTGGAAATATAGAGCTCACTGGTGGGCTTGACACCTTCCTGAAACTGTCGCAACTGTAAACACCTTGTTTGTTTGTTTGCTGTTATATTGCCTGCCGGCCCTCTTGCTAACTGAACAAACGTTTCGGTGACGACCTCACGGTGGAGGCACTGAAATGGTAAGGCCACCAGAGTGATCTGTGCGTCCCCCATTTGTGAAACGAAGCAGATGCATCACAAAATCAAGGACCAGCATCAATTACATCTTTTTTATAGATTTAAGTAAATCCAACTTTTACCATATTATATTACCTTATTATGATTTACAGAGTCATAATTTGTGTGTGTGTGTGTGTGTGTGTGTGTGTGTCAGGAGCTGCTGAGGCTGTGTTTACGTGTGTCAGCTGCACAGAGTGTGTAAATGATTTAAGGTGGCAACAATGAGCCCACACTGCAGACTTCTGCTACGTGTGTGTGGTATACGTACAGGCGCCACATTGGGAGTGGAAGCATTTATGGGCTCTTTTTTTTGTTGTTGTTTTTGTACGGATTTGCAGTCATGTGTCGTCACACGAACACGACTGGTGCTTCGTGCTTCACAGCTCATTAACGGCTCATCGCTTTTGCAACCCTGTTTTTATCGCCAAAATTAGGAATTCCAGTGGGTGCATGAATTATCATATTTAATACATAACATTCAGTCTTCTGAAGATGGTATAGTGGAATAAAAAAACATGATTATCTGTAAAACAATAGTGAACTGATTTATAGGGGCTATCAAATGGGCACAGTGATGCCTGTAAATGTGCAAAAGCTCCAAGAGATAGGTGGTTCATAATTTATCCAGCTACAGATGGTGAGATTTATCCTCCCAGTTCATTTCGAATGAATGTTGTCTCCAGGGTGGCCTTGTTTTTGACAGAGCATATATTTTTCCATTGCGTCTGCCTGTGGCACACCCATTTACATAGTTTAGGCCATCCTCTTCATCTGTGTGACCCCAAATACATTCTATAAATAGTGTTGTTTGGGGTGCAGCTGGAAAAAGAACAAATCTGTTGAGTGGGATTTGTTATTTTCAGGTATAAAATGAGAGTGAATGCAAATTAACTCAAGGACTCGCTAGCTCCATGCATGACAAGTATGTGTACTTGATTGCATTAACTACTAATGTATATCTGCTGAGAAGTGGGAAAACAGCCCCTTCTCTAACCAACACCAACAGGTGCAAAGTGCTGCACAGAAATGCACCCACATGCATCTGCTCACACTGTGCTGAACAGCCTCAATTCTTGATTATTGCAGCAGTGGTACGCCCACAGCTGCTGCCTAATGTCACCATTCCACAGTATTTTTTTTGGTCACCCTGCCACCACCCATGGACAGTTTTCCCCATCAGTAGCTGAGCTACCTTAAAGCAATGGACTTTTGTGCTGTGATCATTTTGAGTTATTTGTTCCTGTGTAGTTGGGAGTTAACCTCTAGTCTGGTTAGCTATTGGACTGGGAACCCTTCGATAAGCCGGCCTGTCCACACTTTTCTCTGACCAACTGTGTTTGGGTTGTTGAAAAATTACCTCATCTGCATCTGAGAGTGACAGGGCAACTGTCTCCACACCCCATCATGGGTCTGTGACCCCTAAACCGACATATACTTGGAGACACACTTCTAACACTCTTGTTCTCCAGTCTGGTGCAGCAACACTGCAACCTGACACACCTCGTTATTCCACTTCAACAGTATTATCCCTCCTGCAAATTTTATCTGGCCTCACCACCTGTTGTCGGCTATAATTCAGTCAGCCCATGCTCTACACATCCTATAGAACTTTCTTTTGCCCCTCCATAGATGAGCCCCTAACCCTGTCCAGTTGCAGAAATCCTCAAGTGATCAAATTTCTCTCACCAACTTTGTAACTGTGGTCCAGTTGGCCACCAATTAAATTAATCTAGTGGCAAAAGTGCTACAGAGTAAACAAGATGAGGTGTTAAGCTGCAGTGTAATGAGTTCAGATAGGAATGGAGCCAGACAGTATAAGCTCCACCATATGCATTTGAGATGCATAGATTGCAGGGAGGGACTCTAAGCAGATATCTGTATAAACCTGAACACATTGGTTGCACTTGTATGTGTTGTATTACAAAAAATAAAAAATTGATGATGGGGTTTTAGTCTAGGTCTGGGTCTTGGAATTGTGTCTTTAAACTTTCTTGTGACACTGCACTTTGGAGGACTCTAGGTGACCTTCCAACATTTGCTTTCTGCTATTTATGTTCAATCTCCTGATACTTGTTCTCAGTTGCTACTATTTTAAGATGTTAGTAAATTAAAATAACTGTAAATATTCTCTTTCCCAGATGGCCTCCATCATGTCACAGTTGTCTGCACGCTCCGTGTCACCATCATCACCGATGACATGCTGACTAACAGCATCACCGTGCGTCTGGAGAACATGTCCCAGGAGCGCTTCCTCTCGCCTTTGCTCAGCCTTTTTCTCGAGGGCGTGGCTGCTGTACTCTCCACCAGGAGGGAAGGGGTGTTCTTGTTCAACATCCAGAATGACACCGACGTTCAGGGCTCCATCCTTAACGTGACCTTTTCGGCGATGCAACCCGGAGGGTCACAGGGCAAAGGGACGTTCTTTCCTTCTGAAGAGCTGCAGGAGCAGATCTACCTCAACAGGACGCTCCTCAGGCTGATTTCTTCTCAGGAGGTAAATGTAGGGCACAAGCAAGCAGATGCAGACAAGCTTGGAATTTTTTAGAGCCAGTCTGATTTCTTCCCTCCAGGTGTTACCCTTTGACGACAACATCTGCCTGCGGGAGCCTTGCGAAAACTACATGAAGTGCGTGTCGGTGCTGAAGTTTGACAGTTCGCCTCCCTTCATCTCCTCTGAGACAGTTCTTTTCCGACCCATCCACCCCATCAACGGCCTGCGCTGCCGCTGTCCCCTTGGCTTCACTGGGGACTACTGTGAGACAGAGATCGACCTCTGCTACTCTGGGCCCTGCAAGAACAACGGCAGGTGCCGCAGCCGAGAGGGAGGGTACACCTGCGAGTGCATGGATGACTTTACAGGTGAGTCCAAGCCCTTCTTCCACCATTGCGTTGTGTCTCCTCACCTTTGACCTTCTGAAAACACATGCATGTTGTTCACATTAACATCTCAGACATGCTCATTTTTATTTATTGTTTCTAACTGGAGAGATTTTTAAAATGTCTTTAAATATATTTGAGCCAGTGTGGAAAAAGAGCCAGCATAAACAGCCAAGATAAACAGCCAGCACAATCTTCCCACATAAATCTAAAATTACTAGGACTGTATTGTAAATGTGCATTGGCTTGTGTACGCTTTGACTAGCTTACACACGCTTTTACTGTCAGACTGCACTGACGGGTTCCAAAATCCTGCACCGCCTACCTATTGTTCAACTCGGGTTCGACCCCAGTTCAGATAGAAAAGTTGTGCATATGTTACACCACACACACACCCACAGACACACCACCCTTAGCCCTTAATCTTTATCCTTTAAAACCATCTGTTAACCCTCAAACAGTCCATTGAAGTTGTGGGGTCCAACTAAAAATTTGGATTTTGGTACTCAGTATGGTAGTAAATATGAGCACGCACACACACACACACACACACACACACACACACACACTCTTTTCAGTGGTGTATGGCATACTGGCTGGTCAAACCAGATTCATCTCAAATATCACTTATTTCACCTGACTGACTCTCACTTTCTTGTAAATTATCACGTCATTGCTTCTATAATGTGACAGCAATCAGTTACTCAGATAATTACTGCTTAAAGTGGCAGTTTTACAGTCTAAGTGTACTACAGTACACACTTTTTATTTATAATAAAGTGTTGTAGCTTGAGTAAACGCAATCTACAGTTTATATAAAAGCTTGTTTTTACCCAGAGTTTGTGAAAATTACGAAGAACCGTAACTAGCCTGGAAACTCAAAATTAGTGTTCACATGCTAGCTGATGCTTTGAAAGCTTTCAGCAGTTTCATTCAAGTCACTTTACAAAATATTTTCCGATGTCAGTGATGTCCCGTCCATACTTCCCCCTCATACACCTGATACCTGACTAGCTGTCTCCTCCTAATAGAGTCTTTCTCCCTCTGTCTACTACCTCCACTCTCATTCTCTTCCTCCATCTTATCAGATTGTAATTACCTGATTATGCCTGCCTTTGTCACTCACTGACCACGTCTCGCCTTCTCCCGCTCTCCGTGTCCGTCCTTTCTGCTCCGGCCCGTCGTATCACCCTGACCCACATGTCGATGCACCCTGACGCTTTGAAGGTCATAGTTCAAGTCAAGATAGTCGGGGCCCATCAGGAACCATTATGGGGCTGATGACAGGGGGGCCCTTTCTGTCCTACTTGTGTTTCCTGGGTTATAGTGAAACAGATCCCGTAATTTGCCCTCGGAAAAAAGGCTTATGTTGAGGAGAGAAGGGCCATTAGCTGGTTCCAGGGAGTAATGTTGGAAGTCTGAATGGCTAGAGCCTGTCTGGACTGTGGGTTGACACTCGGTCACAGAAGCAAATATCTCTCCGGTCTAACGTTTGGTTTTTCTATCAGATATGGCCCTAAACCTTCATGTATCAGCACATATGTAGAACAATTTTTACATTTAGTTTCCAGTTTTTATGTAAATGTGCCTTGTGAGACTGTGCAAGAGCAGAGTAGAGCCAGACCTTTCTTTGATTACCTCTTGTTTCTACCCATGTATCAGACTCTTCTTTGTGTCCTCTTTTCTTCCTTCACTCCAAATATGGCCAAATTGTTGGCTCAGTTTTTAGCTGGCTCCCAGAAACAGCCAACAAACCAAGCTTTGTCCCTTTTTTACAGCTGTTCTTGTTCTTCAGCTAGTGTTTTATACAGGGCTTTAAAACATACGCTTTACACCACTGAATGACTGCATGACCTATAATCAAAAAGCATCTTTGTAAAACAGCTGGATTTTGAGGAGGTACTCCCATTGAAACTATATTTCAGTCCACCAGGGATAAAATTTCCTTCAGAGAAGAGATAAAATGATAAATTGAGATGTTGCCATGACTTTATTCAGCAGATAAGAGTGCAGACTCACTATATTAGGAGGCCTCGGCTTCAATTTCATGCAGAAATATGCTGTAAATTCCATAAAACTGATGGGAAATAAACCCATTTTCTCCTTTATGTCTTATAGGTGAAAACTGTGAGGTAAATGCATCATCAGGCAGATGTATACCTGGCGTTTGCAAGAACGGTGGCGTATGCGTGAATCGTCTCGCTGGTGGATTCATGTGTGAGTGTCCACCAGGGGAGTATGAGAAGCCCTACTGCGAGATGACCACGCGTAGTTTCCCTGGTCAGTCCTTTATCACCTTCAGAGGCCTGAGGCAGAGGTTCCACTTCACCGTGTCCTTCATGTGAGTACTCTTCTGTAAATCTAGTTAATTCCCATATTGGATACAAACAAATGCAGCAATATTGCATGACTCGCATTATTATTATTACTAAGAGGATAAGAGTCCAATGCATAAATTTTGTCTTCGCTATTAAGCTGGTAAGCATGACATGCTACTGCTGCCACTTGCCTGTACATATTTAAAAATGTAAACTCACCGCACAGCAGCAGAACATGTCTACGCTACAGCAGCATGTTTAGTAAACTGTAATTTGGGGAGTGTGAGTAGTTGTAGCAATAAATATAGCAGACTTGTTGAATTTGCCAAAGCAAAGCGTGTCAGCTTGGGTGTGTCGAGACATGTGTACACATGTGCGTGCACACAATATAGAAATCAAACAAACTCTCTTACTCGCCAAGACTTTCGGATGTGTGCTCATAATCCTGGTTAAGCAAGTGGGTGACACACAGCAAATATGCGATGAAAAGGTGTTTTTTCTTTTTTTTTTTTTACACTTTTTGCTATTAAAAACAAAAAAAATGCAGAGGTGATAACGGTGTGAGCAGTGAGAAAGTTTAAGCGGTGAGAAAGTCAGAAAACAGGAAAGGTTGTTTGATGAGTTTTCCTTATCAATGTTTGGCTGCAGCCATCCTGTCTTCCTGCCTCGCCGGCCCCACTGGCATCTGTCGGCTGACTCCTCTGCCCTCACTTTGCACCGCAAACACACACATAGCACACTTTTTACCTCGTAACACACACTCTTGGGCAGGTAGTGGCTCGACTGCGCTGCCCTTGTGCATCATCTCAGGCGGGGGAAGCGCTTCCTCTTTGCCGTCTGTGGGGCTTGAACATCCTGTGCTTCCTTTCCAAGTGACTTTCCCTCAAGAGCTTCTCGGTTCTTTTGTTGGAAACTCATCTGAGAGGCCTTCGGCTGCTTTGTGCTGGTCTGTTTGCATTGGATCAGCGCTGAGACAACGTAGACAGGAAGCATCAACCAGTTCAGGGAACAAAACAGCTGGATAACCGGCTGTTTATATTGTTACCAGTTAACATAGATATGTCTGTCTGTGTCTATCTCAATATCTACATTTTTTGTTTGTTTTTAATATTTCTGTACAGGTTTGCTACTAGAGAAAGAAATGCTCTGCTTCTCTACAACGGCCGGTTCAATCAAAAACACGACTTCATTGCCGTGGAGATCATTGATGAACAGATTCAGCTCACCTTCTCTGGAGGTTAGGCCCCATCACGTGTGTGTTTGCATGTGTGTGTGTGTCTGTGTTTTAAGTGATCATTAGTATCCGATCAATTATAGAAACTGACAGAAAGAGACCACAGAGCTTCACTGAAAAAATCTTTGGTTTGCAGAGGGTGTGTGTTTTTATCGCAGTGTGTGTCTCTTGTGTGTGCATGTGTGTTAGCGCAGACGTGGCGTTTGAACATGTTCATGTGTGTTTTTGTGCAGGTAGGTAAAAAGGTCGCCTGTGTTTTTATGGATGTAATGTCGGCCGCTTTTACAGAGGAGGAGCTGTCAGACTAATTTATTGATAACACACACACACACACACACACACACATACATCACTGACCTAGAGACATTATAAAATTAAATATGTGTATTTAATGTGTACATCAAATGGATATTTCTCCGGCTGAGTTGCTCAGAGTGGTTCCACTTTCCCATGGTACCATACTGGGAGGAGTCCAGTTAAATATGATTATGACGGTTGAAAGGCCTTTTGGGAGCAAAGCCAAGTTCTCGTGCTCTGCTTTAAATCTGCAATATGACTAAACCTCGCAAAACCATCAGATCCGAAACGTAGACTTGCGGAGCCTGCTAGGTTTTCATTGTTTGCCATTTTTTCCCGTTGCTGCAGTCAGACTCTTGAAAGAAAAAAAGAAACAGTCTGCCCCTTATTTTCCGCCACTCACGTGCGTAGCCAGAAAACATCACTTATTAACTCTGTGTGTCATGACTGCACACAGATGTCAGTGTTACGCTGCTCTTTACTCATTTCCAGAGGAGCGGTGGATACCTGCCCTTAACAAACAGAGTAAACCCAGTAAATCTCACACCATTGTGCTCCACAGTCTTTCCCCAGAGACCCATTGATAATTAATGCCGACTTTCCTAAGACTTGATTTATGATCACTGTGTTCAACTTTGTTTCTTTGCATACTTTACAACAATAAATGTAAAACCATGAATTTTCCTCTCGCACTTTATGCATTTATACTTCAAATCTTAGTCGGTTTAATTCCCTCCTCCGTTTTTATTAGGAGAGACCAGGACCACCGTGTCTCCATACGTTCCTGGTGGCGTCAGCGATGGCCAGTGGCACTCCATCCAGCTACATTACTACAACAAGGTAGGTGTTTTACGTCTCCAAGATCAGGTTGTCAGTTAAGGGGTGAGTTTGAGAATTTGAAGTAAAGTTAAAGATTTTCATCAAGCGTTAAAGATACTATAATTAGACAGTGATGACAGGAGTTAAGATGGCCCCCTCCAGTCACTGGCAATCAGAATTCGGATAGGGGTGTGCTGCTGCCTTAGACTTCCCTGCTGACATATAAAATTATCAGGGCCTTGCCTGGAGCTAATGGGAAATTTTCGCACCTCAACTAATATGTGGTTCCCACGATAATTGTCTTGTGTCTCTAAAGACATACTTGGCTCAGTCCTGTCTGATGAATGATAAACATCATTCACTGATCAACCCTGAAATTGAAACCAGCTCTGTCTTCTTTAGGTGGATGTTAATTCCACAAAAGCAGATCTGAGCTGCTAGGGCATGAACAGGAGGTCCACTGGGGACCAAGACAGGGTTGGAGACGATGTCTGGGCTGTTGTCATATTCCTCGAACAGTCGCATACTAAATCTTGCATTGTTAAACAATGATAATTGCTTTACATGACGCATAGCAGTGGTTTTAATTTTGTGGTTGATCTGCCTACCTTAACAATGCAGCAGCGGTTGATGCTATCTGCACACTGTGTGTTTACCTCAGCTCATATGTCTAATGCCATTCTACTAATTCTTACATTACATAATTGTTTATGCACTTATTCATTTTCTCCATCTTATTCTTTGACATTCTGGCTCTTTTATTTTATACCTGGTAGTCTGGAACTGCAACGTGAGAAAGGGACGAAGATGTAACAGTGATTACAGCAAGAAGGTGTCATTGTATCTTGTGAGATGTCAGCAAAGCCTTTGTTTTGTTGCCCAGTTTGCAGTTTTTTAGTTCTGTGTCTGATTTCATTTACTTTTTTTGCTTCTCATAGTCGGTTATTTGCATGCATACTGTATGATCCCAGTCTTATAAGTGTATCCAGGCGTTGTTGTGTAAAACTGGCCATACACACATTCTTCGCTGTCAATCCTAATACACACACCTATTTGTAATCAGGTGACACATTCCGCTGAATTAGCCCCAGGCTAACAACTGACACAAGGTCAGCTTTTCTTCACGTGGTGAATGATCAGAAGGCAGATACGACTGTATGACTGATGGTAATTTAATCCTACATAACTTGCTGGAGGGATTAGGGGAAATATATACGCGAAAAAAGAAAGGGTAATATTCTCACCAAAGATTAGACGTGTTGACGTGTGAAAGTTATGAATAAAGGCTCAGCAAGAACCAGAGACATCAGAGGAGAATTCTCTAACCAAGACGTCACGCAAATATGCACAAAAGCACTCATATAAGTATTGTTTTAAGTTTATGAAGGGGGTGTTTTCAGTGAAAAAGTGTACATGCGCGCACGCACACAAACACACCTATGCATAAGCACGGACAGATTTATTATGTCAGATAATGAGGCGTCCAAAGTTGTACTGGGCTTCAAGACTTTCCTTTAAATGCTGTTGCCTGGGTTTGAGGGGCGACATGTGCTTAACAAACAGAGGGCAAAGGTCAGGGGAGGAGTTGGCATGACAACAGACATTGACCTGCTATTGTTCCAGTGGTCTGGGTCAGTTAGGGAAGCCGCGTGTGTACAGTTGTTTGCGTCTGGGGGGGAGGAGTTCGACATGTGCACACACGCACACTCTGCATGTGCGCGTGAGTTGTGGTGTGCATGGAAGTGAAGGAAAAAAGACATATTTGGAATTCCCTGTAAAACGTCTCAAGGACAGTTAACTGTGTTAGCGAGGCAAACCTAAACAGGATACACACATGCAGATGGGCAACAGGAGAGTTTGTCTGCGGTTTTGATGTTTAGTACCTACAGGAAATGAAATGTTACTAGATACAGAAATTACTCCCTTTAGATAGCCTGTGGATGGCATAAGTTATGTTCACCAAATCACATGCAGAGATTACAACAGGAAAATCATTGGAAAGATACATGAGTGATCTGCCAAAACAGCTCAACAGGTAAATATCACTTGGAATTAAACATAATGCATTCAAATGGTGTCATAACCAACAAATAAGAATGTGTTTTTTTGTATTTATGATGCTATTTGACTTGCACTTTATTACTATAAACACAGTCTTGATTTGGAAAAAAAGTCTTTTGCTGTATTATAGAGTTCCATGTGTTTAATATTAAGTATAAAATTAATTTTACATTGGTTTTATTTTGACATATAGTGGGTATTTCTGCCAAAACCTAATGTATTAGGTGGCTAATTTCAGTCATGACAAGCTCAGTCATAAAAACACAAAGCAAAAAAAGCAACAAAAATTAGTCCAAAAACATAGAACTGCAAAAACGCGTTGCATGAAAATGAGTGTGCCACCTTAAGAATATTGCTTTTCTCATGGTTTTTGAAGATGAGAACCTGAGTGCAAGTTGCAGCAGCTGCAGCATTGAAATCTGCTGGCAGAGATAGACGGCTTAGATGCTCATGACAAGACGCTGAATCACTGCTGGAGCCCATCGATAAGGTGGTGGCATTTTAGCCTCAACAAATCAGCACACGGTTGGCTTGCAGCTAGTCATAATTCCATCTGCTCTGTCAGAGAGCATGACTGCATGACGATCTGGAAGGAAAATGTGCCAAAGTCATTTTACTACAATGATTCCATAGAGACAACCTCTGTAATTACATCACAGAAAAACGTAGCCACTGGTCAACGTTCTGGTTTCTGTTTAAGCTGCCTGGGTGTCAGTTTTAGTGTTGGCAGTGTGTTCCATAATTCAACTGACACAGCCTCCAATCAGAGTTGGAGCAACAAATATCCCTTTTTGTCAAATTGTGATCTAGAATTGTAATGATATCCTTCTGATTCAAAGAAAGTGCCTCAGTTTGTGTGACACGTCTCTGCTGCAGAATTAGTCCTTGAAAATACATTCTGCTGTCACTTTAAAGATGCCGCTGCCGCGCCCTCTTTAAACACTGCACAGCTTTTCCTTCTCTCTTTTTGGTAACGTTTCAGGAATTTATTGTGTTTTCAACCCGATATCCAGTCAGACAAACAAACCCTTGTAAGAGCTTGTACCACGGTCTTGTAAATGGCCTCACAGTTATCATTCATCTCTTTGTTTTACAGTTTTATTGCTGCCGATCAAGTGTAGCTCTTTGAGGGTGGCCATTATAATCAAAAGAGACAAATGCACACCTTATTAGGGGCCTGGCTGTGTCACAGTAATGTACACAATCCATTAGTTGAAGAAGTGTTCAACAATATGTCTGTATGCATGCTGTCATGTGATTCAGGGGTGAGGGCTTGCTGGTTTTTCTTCTGGTAGATGGTTTTCAGTAAAGGTGAAGTGGTGAATCCTATGCATTCCCCGGCAGCGGGCGTGTTTTAGGGAAAAAAGGCCTTTGTTCTCCTCAGCGCGGGTTTCCCCACAACTGACAGCATCCTTCTAACATGCCAGGCCTCACGCAAACACATCTTGTGTCATGTGATTTGTGGGATGTTTAAGTGTTTGTGTGCATGATTTTTTTTTTTTTTTTCTACAAAAACATTGAAAACACCTGTCTAACACCTGACTTTTTTGCCTGAAATTGACTAAACCTGTTGTGTGCTTTTATTATGGTGGTGGAGACGGCATTTTTGAAGTGGAAGCAAAGTAATTAGGTTTTCTTGTTTACTGAATAGTTTTCTGGCCACAGACGCATAGACACACATGGGAATCTATGCGGCTGCGTACGTGCTTTTCTACGTCTTAATAAATTGGTCATGCAGTCACACGCAGGTAGCAATGCAGCTGGGTTTTGGACAATAGGTCTAATAAGGTGTCTTTCTCTCACGGTGTCTCTCTCCCAGGAAGGGGGGAGTCTGGTGGACTCCCGTGGGGTTCTGCAGCTACCGCTCTATACAGCCTGGCTGAAGCTCTATCAGAAAGAGGTAACCTTTGACCTCTAGCCTAGTCCTGCTGGCTTGTTTTTCACTTGGGTAGTCCCCTGCTTTTCTCCTGGTCCGGTCGGCTGCATTATTTGCCAAATCTATCTCAGGAAGATGTATTTTGCCAATAGCAAACTAGCAGTTTTAATATCTTTTAGCCTTTTCTTGAATCTGGGGAAGGGCTGTCTGGAGTTGTTTGACCAGAGATGGTGTGAGGTGACCTGGCTTTGTATTCTCTGTCTGTCTGCTTTTTTTTTTTATCAAAACTAAACATGGCAGGGATCTGTGTGTCAGACTGTGACTTTGTGGCTTTACTTCTTTTCCCCACCTCGTCCTGGTGTGGTGCACTCCTGTTTTTGGACTACAGATTCTGTAGGATGTGCTGTGCATGCTCTTGTTGTTCTCATAGAGCTTTTCTATTGATGCATCCTCTGTTTTGGGGTTTAATCCTTCTTCATCTTTCATCAGAGTTGAGGAGAAGCATGCAAGGCGTCCATTCAGTTCTAATTCTTACCTGCCAAGCCTCACTTTCGCTTTTGAGGTTTGGGCGGTTGAAACAAACACCTCTGAGGTTTGGCAGGTGTAGGTAGAGGCCTGTTGAGCGCTGATTGTTGTTTTTCTTGGCGACAGCAAAGTGGGCCAGAGCACAGTTCTGTCAGAGAGGATTAGCACCGCTCTGTAACCGTCAAAGATGGCTCATTAATAAGCGCAGACAGCAGATGTCTCTGAGCTTTTGCTTTCCTCTGTTGAAAGATTTAATATGTATTTTTAAGCTCTTCCTTTGTTATGCGATAGTTCTTTAAGTCGAAAGTTGGTTGAAATTGGTTCTATCTCGCCACACATCTCCTGCTGGAGCCAACTTTTATATTTTACTGTAGCTTCCTAATGCTAAAATTTTTTTTATACAGTAAATTTCATTTTTCTCTAATCTCTAATCTAAAAAAATGATGAAATTTGAGTAGCAAATAAAGCAAGATGATTGAATTATTGTCCATTTGGGCTTGTCCTACCTTTATTCCTATGAGGCCTGCCATGACTTCATCCTCTTTCTTTCCCCTGTGCCTCATCACCTTTTCCTTCTTATCGTGGTCCTCTTTGGCTGCTTACATCTCTTATCTTTTATAAATCGCTATCCAGTCGTGCTTTATGAGGCCGCTGCCTGTGCTACTAATCTCAGCGCCATTCCCCATGATCTACAAGGTTGTTCAGATTTAATACATATGTTACAGATAAACCGCGGGGATTTTTTTTAACCTCAGCAGCAGGGAACGATCTTCTCTCCCATATTTCTCTCTCATATTTCAATTTTAATACCTTATTTTTTTGCCAGAAATGATGATTAACACCTTTCCTGTGTAAGAAGTATTTCATCAGATATAAAATATATGCATATACAAATATATGCATCTACTTCTATTTATGGTTAAAGAATTATCTTTAAAAAAGTCTATGGTTAGTTTTATCACAGTTTGTGACATCTGACTTCATTTGTTTTGCTTGTGAAACTGCATGCTAACAATGTCTGCCGCTCATCTGTTACACCGCCAGATAAAAGGGTGACAGAGACGTGCAGTAACTTATAGGCTTGAACAAGGGAGGTCTGTGTACGTGTTCAAATAATTCACACTTCTACATTTACACTGCCAGCAGGCAGATGAGGTCACGTGCACTAGACACAGCACATTAACCAAGATGGGACAAAAGCAGTTTAACTGGAAAATCCATCTATTTTAGGTCCAGGTTCTGGATTTATGAACAATAACATGACAACAGCTGGTGTCTTCAGCTCGACATGCATCAGGCAATTACTTAGGGAGACATTTTTACCCAGGAGTCAGAGAAACAATAGCACTTCCTGACTGAAGCCCAAATAAAATAAAGGGCTGTGTGCCCCCTTTTCCTTTATTATCACAGCGAACCGTGTCACCGTCTACAGTTCCACCAGCTACTTCCTGCCTCACACGCATACACAAACACATTTCCTGGTTGTTAAGTGTTTGTGTTTGAAGTGTTTTTGCACTATTACATAGGTGTTTTAATCTCTGGAGCACTCTCAGTTTCCTAAACGTAGGGTTTGTTGAGTAATGCTGCAAGCAACAGGCAATAGTGTGTTGACTGCATGTTGGCAAGGTCGAAGGTGTGTGTCTGCCTCTGTCTGCAAAGTGTTTGCTGTTATTGCAGACTGCATGTGTGTCCATTACAAGCGGTGGCTTTCAGGGCACATACAGGTTTTTGTGGTTGTGCGCTCCTCCGTTCAGTCGTGTCCCCCTCCCGTCCACCTCGCCTTTGTGGGTAGCTGTTGGGATCAAGTGGGTTTCCATGGTTGCGGCAAGCCAATATTGCCCCTGGAGACAACACCGGGCAATGGAAGAGAGAGGGAATCTTCAACAGTCCTGGGTCAGAGGGAGGGTAAATAGAAGACTCTCATGGGGCCTGTCAAAGCAGGGACCAAGTGCACTTGAAAGTGATAGTCTAACTTTGGATTTTTTCATTCTAATTAAATTTAAAAAAATTTTAAAAAATCATACATTTTAAGAGATACAAATATGTTTGTAACCCTCATTTTTCAGGGCTCCTTGGAATAATTTCAGTTTTTAGGCATCTTATTTTTCCACGGCTGGTTTGCATTGCATTAGGCATCAGGCCCTCAAGATTATCACAGATATTTTAATCACATAAAAATGTTGCCGCTGGCTCACGGTCTCTAAATCATAATCGGAATAAGGCTAAAGCATTTCTGATTTGAGCTTTACTTTAGCACTGGCAACAGTTAACGGTTCCCACGTTGACTGGCTGGAAGATCAGTTGGCTGGAGGACCCAGGAGGTACTTGCATGTGAAAGTTTTCAACCTGAACATCTAAAGTAAAAGAAAGCTCTGACAGTGGCAGTAAAAACAATCAACAGTGATGTCAGAGGTGTGCCACTCTTCAGTCAGCCTTCCTGTTTGTCAGATGTGTAAAAAGTGTGGTTTTTTGGGCGGAACGACCGGAAATGGAGCATGCTGAAGGGAGTGACAACGACAAACTCCCAGTGGGATGGAAAATATGTCCAAAGCGAAGCCCATCTGAAAACACAATGCTTGCTTTCAGTATCAGTCAGCTTCCTAAAGATCTATGGAAATACTGCTCTGATTTAAAATCTGGAATCTGTAGTCCCATTGTTGTGTTGTAATTATACATTCTGAAGGGAAAGATAGTTACCTTTTTTCCCATTTAGAGCCTATTTAGCAATTAAAATAAACACAGCGGTTTTTAGCTTTTTCTTTAAGACCTCTTTTTTTATTCGCTATTGAATGTTACAAAAACGAAGGAGATTTAGAGTTCTGAGTTTCCCAGCTGATCCACATTTTCTCAGATTGTCGGCCACAGGCCTTGATGAGCGAATCAGCTTACCTTGCAATCATTAGGTGCAAGCTAATGCACAATGGCTGTTTTTGTCCCATTAAGCCAAGACGGGCTTGTGTACTTCTACTCCAAGTCGGTTAAAGTCGTGGAGATATTGTTTGTGGGTGCTTACCAAAGCAGCTGTCCCAGCCAGAAGGAAAATTTTGGTAGAATGCTGTTGGAAGTTTAGTTCCTTTCTCATTTCTCAAACTTTTAACCATTTAAATTCTAATCTTAGTTTATCAAAAATTCTATTTTATCTGTATTGTGTTGTAAAGGCGTGATTGTTTACCCTTTTCCTCTCTTTTTCAGCCAAACATGGGACGCCTTGGCATTCCTCATGGGCCCTCTGGAGAAAAGGTGGCGGTGGTTGCCGTTGATGACTGTGATATTTCCATGGCAGTTCGCTTTGGGAAGCAGATTGGCAACTATTCCTGTGCTGCGCAAGGCACACAGACGGGACAGAAAAAGTAAGCTGGTGTCACTGTTGTTTCTTTTTTTGCACCAACTACACAGATTAACATCTGAAATCTGTTGTGCCTGGAAGGTTAATCCAAATTTCAGCCATAGAGATTCTAATTTGACTCCTTTGTCCTTGTTCCTGTTTACTCCGGTTGTCGTTATTCCCCACAGGCTTTGTCTTCAATAAGTTTCTCTCAGCATGGTCGTAACCCATCTTACACTCACTAATTATACTTCATTTTTCTGATATGACACCATTTTATGTTTTTGCTCTAAGAGCATTACAATGCGTCAGACATTGCATTTTATGCAAAGGGGCGGGGACCTAGGTAAGGAGAGAAAGCTTTTAAAAGGAGGTGACGAGGTTGCATTCCATCATAAACTTGTTGCACAAGTAACAGCAGCTGAGAGGCGTTAAGAGAACCTTTTACAAATATACATGTGGTACGATCAAACCACCATCATGAGATAATGCCCGTAGAGGATAAAATTTTCTGATCAATTAAATAAAATAAAAAGTAGGTCCTGTGTGTGTTTTCCTCTCATCTATGGTAGCTCTGTGACAAGTTGTGAAAATTATTAGAGATTTGCAAAACTTCCAGAAGCTGGTTCTGTATGTTTTTTTCCTGTACAGTCAGTGGCATGTATGTGGTTTAGCATTAGTCGATATCTTACCAGTAATCTCTTAAAACCATTTGCTGTTTGAAGTTGAGTGTTATAGAGGTTTTACACCTAAGCGGCTTCCTATGTGACCTAATATTTGAGACCTTGCTCATTCATGGTGAGTGTAACAGTCAGCCTTGTGACTACTTAAAACCTTGAACGTTATAACCTGATTTCAGAGCTGTCAATCATTATATTACCTCTGCTGACCTTTCTTGTGCAGTTTGGGTAGTTACAGGAAGTTACTAATTTCTCTGTTAGTGCTAAAAAGGCACAAAAGAAAGGAAAACTGCAGTTATACTGCAGCAGTATCTGCATTTTCTTTCCAATTAACTTTTGCTGTCATCTGCAGGTCCCTAGATCTGACGGGGCCACTGTTGCTAGGTGGGGTTCCCAATCTACCAGAGGACTTTCCAGTCAGCAACAGAGACTTTGTGGGCTGCATGAAGAAGCTGAGCATCGACAGCAAGCCCATCGACATGGACAGCCACATTGCTAACAATGGCACCACACCAGGTTAGATGGGCGACGTGGAAGAGCGTCACAAACATTGAAAATCAAGCTAGAAGTAGCTTTAAACTTTCAATGGTTGACATTCTTCCAATTAATGATTTACTTCAAGGTTGTTCAGCAAAGAAAAACTTCTGTGTGAAGCAAGTGTGTCACAATGGAGGCGTGTGTGTCAGCAAGTGGAACACGTACATCTGCGACTGCCCGACAGGTTACGGAGGCAAAAACTGTGAACAAGGTAAGAAGCGTCCATGAGTGATGTCCAGTCGCAGCGTGCTTGTGTCTTGTTTCCCTCCTATGGCTAAGGACACTTAGGATGTGTTGTAAAGGATCAAATGGGAAAAGCAACACCTCTCATGATTCAGTGTGAATCACCTGGCACTCACCATTAGGCGCCCATGGCCTCCGGTTTGGAAATTCAGGACAAGAGCAAACTATGACTCATTTATCAAAGCAAGTCTGAAGGGATGAAACAAAATATGCACCCCCCCCCTCCCTCCCTCCACACACACACACACACACACACACACACACACACACACACACACACACAGACACAGACACAGACACAGACAGGCCTCGTAGCTGTCGTCACCTCAACGAACTTGTAAGAGAGAGCTCATGTGACTCTGCTGTAGGCTTGGGAGAACAGAACGAGGACTGGAAGATAAAACAGATTCAGATTCATTCATTCCTTCCGTGATCAATTAAATAGAAACACATCACATTAAAAGAGTTTTGAATTCCCGCAGAAGGGTGATGCTGCCAAAAGAGTGAGTAGGTGTAACTACCTCTCCCTCTATTGTCTAAAGCAGGACTGGGACCAATTTTAGTGCATCTGTCTTCTTCATTTACACAGATTAGTCAGGCTGCTATAAGCATGTGGTAAATTAGAAACACTCTTGTCTATAGCATTAGCTTGTTGAGACAGGTGGATCTCAAACTGTATTTACTGGGCTGTCAGAAGTTTTGTGTTCTGCGAATGAATTTCATGTGTTTGGCAGTAGTCACCTTAATTTTTCTTTGGTCTTGTCCCTGTCTAGTCATGCCATCTCCTCAGTTCTTTAATGGCCAGGCCCTGGTCTCCTGGAGCGACCCAGACATTACTGTCGCAGTTCCGTGGTATATGGGCTTGATGTTTCGCACCAGGCAACCTGCTGGAACCCTAATGCAGGCCAATGCTGGACTTTCCTCCACCATCAACCTCATGGTGAGATTTGATTGTTTCTAAAGTGGATTGCTGATGAATAGATCATCATCTGTTGCATACGGGGAACTGTTATAGTGCTATAATTCTCTATATATTTTACCATTCAGGTGAGCGAGCAACAGCTACGTATGGAGGTAATGTCGAGACATCAACTGGTGGCCACCCTGGGATTCCCCCAGGTCCGCGTCGACGACGGAGAATGGCATCACCTGTTGGTAGAACTGAGGAGCGTTAAAGAAGGAAAAGACATCAAATACATGGCTGCTGTGTCGCTGGACTACGACATGTACCAGGTACTGTCAGTTGCATCGCATTTAAAAGACAGTCTATGCTTTGGCCAAGTTTTGAATAAGAATTGTTGTGTAATTTGAACAGAAGTCAGTGGAGATTGGCTATGATCTGCCGGGACTGAAACTTCAGACTCTTTATGTTGGCGGCTTGCCTGCAGCAGACAACCATGTCAGCAAAGGATTTGTTGGCTGCATACAGGTAGGTGTGTGTGCATGTGTGTGTGTTTAGTGTTTTCTTTTCTTTGCCAATTATTGTTCTTCCTCAGGGTGTCCGTATGGGCGAGACGTCGACCAACGTGGCCAACGTGAACATGGCCCAGGGTTTAAAGATCCGCGTTAAAGACGGCTGCGACGTGGCTGACCCATGCGACTCCAACACCTGCCCCGAGAACAGCCACTGTAGCGACGACTGGAGCACCCACACCTGCGTCTGTGACCCAGGTAATATGCACGTCCACAAACCACTGAGTAGCTCTCTTAAGCTCCTTCACATCACTTCTTGCCCTTTGTTTCCCACAGGATACTTTGGTAAAGAGTGTACGGACGCTTGCCAGCTCAACCCTTGTGAACACGTCTCCACCTGCGTGCGCAAACCCAGTTCCTCACATGGCTACACGTGTGAATGTGGACAGAACTATTATGGCCAGTACTGCGAAAACAAGTAAGCACAGAGATCAATTCTTATAAATAAAGCAATCACACGAGCATGCTTACAAATTTAAATACGATGATTTTTGCATATCCCACCAGGAAGACTAAAAGTAATGATACATTTATTTATACCGGCACCTGTATACCGACAAAAAGTGTGTTACTCGAGTGTTTCCAGGGAGCTCGCATTAATTAGCAAGCACCAATTGAAAACCAGTCATTTCCTCTGGAGCCCTGACCCCCTACGATACGCATCACATCCTGTCTTAAGCAGGAAGTCGGGTCCCCCCCTGCACGCCTGAGCGACCCTCCATAGACGCTTAGTCACTGCTGCCCTCATGCTGCCCCTATCAGATCGCATCGCTCAGGTGGAGATCGTATCGCGCCAGATAGAAAGAAAGTCTGTGTGTGCTTGTGTGAAGGAGCCCCCAGATCGAAAGACTTGAAAGTGCAGCAGGGTGACGGGAAGTGGAGATTACCGTAACTAAGCAGATATTTATTTGTCAGATTGTGGAAATGCAAATGGAAATGAAATGGAAATGACAGTAGCTGCAGATTAAAGCAGTTACCGTATTTCAGCTCATTGTTTGATATAATGCTATTTTTTCAATACCAGAGTGGAGAAGCCCTGTCCTCATGGTTGGTGGGGCAGCCCCATGTGTGGACCATGTAGCTGTGACACTAGCAGGGGCTTTCACAAAGACTGCAACAAGACCTCCGGAGAGTGTCGCTGCAAGGTAAAAACAGTCTGGGCATCAGCAAACATGCTGCAAATTAGGACACCAGTGTGAATTTCTGGAAATGTTATTGTAAATATTAAAACAAAACAAAACACAAAACTGTATTTACTGTAAAGCCTCTTTGTTATAGTGTAAGTGTTAATTCATAGTGGCTAATTCCAGCAACAGGTGCACATTATTGGTAACCTGTGGTGTTGAGTTATTTTTCAGACTTTACATCATCCTGAAATTTTTACTTCACACACACACCTTTTATCAACAGTAGACAAAATAGCCATGTTTTCCAAAGCTTCGCCCAAATGTATCACCTGCATTTTCCGCTCCTGCAGGACAACCATTATCGTCCCGAAGGCGAGGACGTTTGCTACCCCTGCGAGTGTTTCTCTCTTGGCTCGGAGTCGCGGACATGTGATGCCGTCACTGGACAGTGTCCCTGTAAAGGCGGAGTCATTGGCCGCCAGTGCAACCGCTGCGATAACCCGTTTGCTGAGGTCACATCCACAGGATGTGAGGGTATGTATTTTTCAATAACCCTTAAAGGTTTGCTCAAATCAATACAGGCGTGACTTAAAATTACCATTGCTGATTTGTAAAATTTAAATATTTTTGAAAAGAGCTTGGGACCGTTTTTCTGTTTGGCCATACTTTTTATGAGTTCTCAAGTTGCCACCATGAGCTCTGAAATCCCGTTCAAGTGTCAAATAGAGAAAAACAGTGTCGCTCACATCCACCAAACTCTCAGCTGAGAGGACTTCACGTTTTTGTCGTCACTCAGTCAAGCAGAAGAGGCGCTTCTGTAGAGTTGGCTAACTTGGCAGCGGAGCAGAACTCTTACAATACAGTAGAGATGAATAGGAAACAAAACCACAGACTCACAGAAAGGCAGATACTTTACAGTACGGAGCCTCAGGATGTGTTTCGATTTTCAATTCATAAGAGCTCCTTTTGAATGCAGCCTCGCTTCCTAGATTTTATGTCTCTCGGGTCAAGTCAAGTTGATGCAGTGAAGAAGAGATAATGGTGAGAGTAAAGATAGAAGAGCAACTGAAGCGGATATATCTGTGCTGGTGTCCTTTGGGTCAGCAAGATGTGACCACCCACAGCAGCCCGTATACCATTCTGTTCCACTCTGCCACAAATGCAACAGAACATCAAATAAATTCAGGCCAAATCCTGTTTCCCTTAAATAGCAGGTTGACGTGTTTTGAACTCTTAAAAAAAAAAAAAGATTAAAATGATCTAATAAGACGAGAAGGTGAGAAAAGGGTAAAATGTAAATGTAAACAGTTCAAATGAGATATTCAGTCATGCTGTAAAACTAAAACCGAAAAATGCTGTTTATCCTGACACAGTGGTGTACGAGGGCTGTCCCAAGGCCTTTGATGCAGGCATCTGGTGGCCAAAGACCAGATTTGGACGTCCTGCCGCCACACAGTGTCCCAAAGGATCAGTTGGTGAGTATCTTTCTGAATCAGTTACTGCCTTTCTAAATAACACAGCAGAAGTTATGGATATTTTAATTATATACTGTAGGCACTGTCTGTTTTTAAGGGTTCCTGATTGGTGAGCAAACCATATTATATCTTGAAATAAATAACTAATATATTTTAACACTGAATGTGCTGCCTTTATATGTGTGACTTAAACTTAGCTTTTAAGTTCACTGACCCCTGCCAGTAACATTGCCATGGCGATCGCTTTGTTGTCCCCACTTCCCCAGTTCTTGATCAGACTATTCATTTGCTAACACCGCTCGTAAACTTCTGTTAGCTCACTCTGGCAGCCCATCAGGGGGTTTCTTCTTTTACACCAATGGTCATTGGAGAGATGTTACTTTGTGGATAAAGTCTTCTCTGGTACAAGCCTGCACCACGAAGGGTTTTAAACATAAACATGAGAACCGTGAACGAGCATCCAGACATTTAAGCCTTATCATGTACAGGCTGTCTGTATTTACACGCAGTTAATCTGTAAATTTACTCTCATCTAAATGTTTCATTACCAGGTACTGCTATCCGCCACTGTAGTGATGAGAAGGGGTGGCTCCAGGCTGACCTCTTTAACTGTACCACCGTCACATTCACCCATCTAAAGAAAATGGTGAGTGTCATGCAGAAAGCTCACATTATTTTTTCTGATTGTGCTCTCAAGTGAGCATAGTCAAAATGAAATTCTTGTGTATGGTTGACTAATATTAGATTCTAAGGAAAGCACTGCACCTATTGTGTAAACCTGAACCCGACACTCAAGGCTTAAACGTCTTAAACTCCTTGTTAATCCTTGGACTGTACTCATTTCAATCACTTTTCATTACGTCAACTCAATTTCTCCTCTCCTCAACCTGCCCGCTCTCTCCAGAACGACGAGCTGCGGCGCAACATTTCGAGGATGGACAGCGAGCACTCCAAGGCTGCCGTGCGCTTGCTCCACAGCGCCACCACCAACATGCCGCACTACTTTGGCAACGATGTGAGGACGGCTGCCGAGCTGCTGAACCACGTGCTGCAGTATGAGAGCCAGCAGGCTGGATTCGAACTCACAGCCATGAAGGACTCCGAATTCAATGAGGTAGAAAACAAGTTGTGTTGCTTTTATTTGTGGTCTGACAGTTTAAGATTCCCCCAAACTGATGAATAAATGATTTGAAATGATCAGTAATTTTGGCCCTTCTTCTCAGAACCTGGTGAGGGCAGGGAGCTCCTTACTGGATCCTTCCAACAAGGAGCACTGGGATCAGATCCAGAGGACCGAAGGTGGTACTGCCCACCTGCTCCGCAACTTTGAAGACTACGCCAACACCCTGGCTCAGAATGTCAGGAAAACCTACCTGAAGCCTTTCACCATTGTCACAGACAACATGAGTGAGTGGAAATGCTGTCAGCACACAGTGCGAGATATTGGAGTCTATCTTCATCCTTGGACTTTTCTTATTGCAGTCCTGACTGTGGACTACCTGGATGTCACTGACCCAGAGAAGGCCACGTTGCCTCGGTTTGAAGAAATCAGCGAGGTCTACCCAAAAGAACTCGGATCCTATGTGCAGTTTCCTCAGTTCGATCTCCGCCCTCAGGGTCATAAAGGTGGTTAGCAAACTACTTTTCTTCTTTGTAAATGTGTTAAAAAGCACTCTAATCTTATCTTTTACTAACCCCACCCAGCAGAGCCCCTGCCTACCCCTCCAACCCAGACTGATTCCCTCCAGGAGGAGGTGACGACAGTGTCTGACAGGAGACGGCGCCATCTTGAGCCTGCAGCCCCTCTGCCCGTCGCCGTGGTGATAGTGTACAAGTCACTCGGGAAGCTCCTCCCGGAAAGATACGACTCTGACCGGAGGAGCCTTAGGTAGAAGCATTCCAGTTTCAAAGTCTAGAAACATGTTTTTGTTTGATGGGTTTTCTCAAATGCTGAATACAATCTCGTTTATGTCAACAAAAATATTCTGGGCAAACATAACTCGATCTAGTGACAGAAGGATGCAACACACACTCACACACATTCAAATTCTCAGAATTGACCACTTACCACTATTTATGCTGTTTGTCATGTTCTGTAAACTAAAACCAATCTTCACATGAAAAATATCTTTATGTTTATGCAGCCGATAACATTTACTGTCTGTAATGGAAAAATCTCATCAGAGTGTGTGTAACCAGTGTAGGTTCTTAGAAATACACAATATGATTTGCACTGGAACAACTAATACTTGAGTATAAGTAAAGATATGAGGATACAATAACTTACATTAAAACTTTACACATGATTTCAAGTGATGGTCATTCCACCCTAATTTTCCTCACAGGCTGCCTAACCGTCCAGTAATCAACACAGCCATAGTGAGCACCACAGTGCACAGCGAGGGTCCACCGCTTCCTCCCGTCCTGGACCCGCCCATCACCCTGGAGTACACTCTGCTGGAGACGGAGGAGAGGACCAAACCCGTCTGTGTTTTCTGGAACCACTCTTTAGCGTAAGCTGGCCGAACTGTGGCATCTAAAATTAGCTTATTATGTTGTCTAAATTCATTTGCGCTCATGTGAATTATTGCTGTGCGTGTGTTGGTGATTAGGGTTGGAGGGACAGGTGGCTGGTCCTCCAAAGGTTGTGAGCTGCTCAACAGGAACAACAGCCACATAAGTTGTCAGTGTAACCACATGACCAGCTTTGCAGTGCTAATGGACATCTCTAAAAGAGAGGTAAAATAAAATGATAGAGCAAGGCTCCATTTTTATTTTTTTTTTACTAAATCGTAATTCAACATCCGGTCGGGCCGGGTCTCTACAGCATGGAGACGTCCTTCCCCTGAAGATCGTCACCTACACCACGGTGTCCGTCTCCCTCTTCCTCCTCCTCATCACCTTGATCTTGCTGTGCCTCCTTCGCCGGCTCCGCTCCAACCTCCACGCCATTCACAGGAACCTGGTGGCGGCGCTCTTCTTCTCTGAGCTCGTCTTCCTCCTGGGCATCAATCAGACAGACAATGTGGTGGGTGTAGTAAACATGTGCATGTCACGCTAAAATAAGCCGTTTTCTTCTAAAGAATCAAAACCTGCGTTTTTTTGATTACTTTTTCTCTGCTTCTACAGTTTGTGTGCACTGTAATTGCTATCCTGCTCCACTACTTCTACATGTGCACCTTTGCCTGGATGTTTGTGGAGGGACTACACATCTACCGCATGCTAACGGAGATGCGCAACATCAACCACGGCCACATTAGGTTCTACTACGCCATAGGCTGGGGCATACCTGCAATTATCACTGGTAAAACCGCCACACATGGAGAAATTCCTAAGCACACACTCAGCCTAGAAACGGAGCAACCGCTGGAGGCAGGTCTTCATGCTGGAACTTGTCTCGTCTAATGAGGCTGAGATCATTGTGGGAAAATTTAATAAAGTGGCAGAAGCGGGAACCTGCTTTGTAACTTAGTATGAGAAAGGTCTGTGAAAATACTAGCCATACTAAAGACAACTGTATATGATGCGAAAGTAGGATAAGTAAGTGGGAAAATAAAACAAAATGCTGTCAGCCTGTTGTTGGTAAGGTTGCTTAAACAGAAAAATCTGACATTTAGGTTGCGTCTGTGTCTGCAGGTTTGGCTGTAGGTCTTGACCCCCAAGGTTATGGAAACCCCGACTTCTGTTGGCTTTCTGTCCATGACACGCTCATCTGGAGCTTCGCAGGGCCCATTTTTGTGGTCGTTTTGGTCAGTTTCTCTTTGACAACACTCTGCATTCTTACTGAGCGCTGTGTGTTAAAGGTAGTATTTCAACCCCATCTGAAGGTGAACATCGTGATCTTCGTTCTTTCTGCCAAGGCTTCATGTAGTCGCAGACAGAAGGCAATGGAGAAGTCAGGAGCAATGTGAGTTTTTGTTTAATTTTAATAACAATGGTCCAACGATACAACACAGTGGCTCTGATCAGGTCTGCCTCACCTTCCTAGTCCTGCTCTACGAATGGCTTTCCTCCTGCTGCTGGTCATCGGTGCCACCTGGCTCCTGGGCCTAATGGCGGTCAACAGCAACGTGATGCTCTTCCACTACCTATTTGCAGTCTGCAGCTGTCTGCAGGTAGAACAGCGGATGGAGATATACAGTATGATCCCCCACGGACTATTGCCACTCTGTCTAAACTGAGCGTTTCTCTTTTGACTTCACAGGGCATCTTCATCTTCTTTTTCCACGTAATCTTTAACAAAGATGTGAGGAAGAACCTCAAGAATGTCTTTACAGGAAAGAAAATGGTATCAGATGAGTCCAGCACCACAAGAGCCTCTTTGCTTACAGTAAGTTTGCATTCTTTACATTATTAATGTCACTTTTTGCTCAACAAGTCTAGAAGTAATACAGACGTGTCTGACTTTCATGTTTTCTCTTGCTTGTCATTTATCCTCAGCGCACCCTCAACAGCAACAATGCCTACGAAGACGGCACAATATACCGCTCAGGCATCGGCGAGTCCACCGTCTCTCTGGACAGCACACTCAGGTCAGCCAAGAGCCGCAACAGCTATCTGGCTTATGCACTCAGGTATATCACGCTCGCTGACCACATGGCTGCTTCTAATACTCTGCTGCATGTTGTGTGCCTTTCACAGACTCTTTGGGCATGTATTTCTTATTTTGCATGGTGTCTCACAGATACTAATACACCTCAACCCACACACAGTCACACACCTGGTTTATGCACATGGTCGTTGAGTATATTTCTTGCTTTTCTTTCGCACATGCGCGCTTCTTAAGAATTACTCCTGTAAATCTGCTTGCTTGAATGATGATGCTGAGCTTTGCCAATGCATGGCACGTGGCTTGAAATAAACCAAAGAGCTCTAATTTATCACAAGCCAGGTAAATATGTGTTTGCTCTCCAAATTATACATTTTTCAGGTAACCTAGCTCAATCCTTTCCAGCAGGATATTTTTTTAACATACACCTTCATTCTGACACATTTTTTTTTAACTAAGTGCAAACAAACTACAACTTGTGTGTGGCAGATATATTGCCTTACCACATCTCTCACTTTAATTTTTAATCCGTTTTAGCTGTTCAGAAATCTGTCTTCTCTTCACTGTCTTGTACAGCTGTATGTTTGCTTGTAACAGCTGGAGTAAGGTTACATATATTGGATATTATAAAAGACAAGAGTTAGGGTAGAGGTGGAAGTCGACTGCATGCTTCGGCTCGTAAAGCTGTCATCTCGCAGACTTGAGGGTCAAAAAGTGCAAAAAAAAAAATGCCAAGGGGAAGAAGTGGGGGGTGTAGTAGTAGACATGAAATCGGGGAGAGGGGTTTGTACCTGTAAAGGCAGGAATTTAATCCAGACGAGCCAATCTGCTTCCTGCAGCTGCTGGCTCGTCTACAGACGAGACAGAAACTAAAGGAGCGTTTCTATCCTCCAGACAGTCTGTCAGTTCAACCTGGTTAAAAAAAAAGTTACAGGAGGTGAGAAAAAAGGATTTAAATAGGGTTTGCATTTTCCACGATGAAATATTTCAGTTAGACTAAACACTTATGTTCATGTGAGGCATTAAGAACAAAACTATGAAGGTTTATGATTCGTTAAATAACACATCTATCAGTGCTGGGTCCTTGAAACACTTTCATCTGATTGGAAACACTTTCATCTGATCTATCTTTTAAGTGAAGCGTTTTGCATTAAGGAGACAGCGATGAGTAATTTCAACCTTCATGTTCGGGCTTGATTAATCTTCTTCCGCTCCCCACATTCTTTTATCCATCCAGAGAGGAATCTGGTCAGAAGTCCAAGGTTTCCACAGCCACGGCCAAGGGACACATGGATCTGGACGGACCTCTGTTCCAACGCAATAGCACAAAAGGGAGATGGTAAGCTTAATCGTTTGGTTGCAAAACAAACTTGGCATATTTAAGAAACATTCATTGTGACTTGTTTTCTTGTGTTTCTCCCCACTTTTTTGGTTCTCAGATGACTCTGACTCGGATAGCGAGCTGTCGGTGGACGAACACAGTTCCTCATACGCCTCTTCCCAATCGTCCGACAGTGAGGACGATGACATTGATGCGAAGCCCAAATGGAACAACGAGAGGCATCCTGTTCACAGCACTCCTAAAGGTATGCAGATGACATTTTTGGGAATGCTCTAGTTGTGTATTTTTTTCACAATCTTTGCCATTTAGTTTGTGTTTTTTATATGTTTCCCACACTAGTGGATTCAGTGTCCAATCACGTGAAGCCTTATTGGCCAGCCGAAGCCACCACAGCCAGTGACAGCGAAGACCTCGGCGGGGCAGAGAGACTGCGGGTGGAGACCAAGGTGAACGTGGAGCTGCACCAGGAAAATAAGCTCAACCACACTGGAGAAAGAGAGAGAGAGACCCAGCCGGAGCGAGAAAAGCCAGCATCTGGCAGGGACACAGCGCCCCCCAACCAACAAAACAGCCACAGCAACCATCAGCCAGAGCAGAGGAAGGGTAGGGTTGATGGATTTTTGGGGGTAATAAAGTTCAGTGATGTATTCATGCAGTTTTATTTGAATTGAAATCAAATGTTTGTCTTTCTCAGGAATCCTGAAAAACAAGATAAACTACCCTCCCCCGCTTAGTGACAAAAACATGAAAAACCGTCTAAGAGAGAAGCTGAGCGATTACAACTCCCCTACCATCACTTCTCCTCCCCCCAACAACAACACCTCCTCCTCGCATCCCCCCTCTTCCGTCAACATCATCTCTCCCTCTTGTCGGTCTTCGCCTCTCGACTCCAATGATGGGGGCCGGCCGGGCAACCACGACAGCAGCTCATTCATCAAAGCCCCTGTAGCCCCGAGACTGCAACCTGCAGGGATCCCGCCGGTGGCCATTTACCGGGAGACAAACGGGGGGATGGCGATGCACTTGAAGTCGGGGACGGTCAACGGAGGAAACGAGTCTGACTCAGAGTAAGTACGCATGCGGAGCCTATTAGCAACTTTATGTCAGTGCCATCTTAATCTTAATGTTCGAATCAAGATAAGTTTTATTTCATCTAAGAAGGTGCCACTTTCTTTTTATTGGAACTAAAAAATAGAATAAAAGTGAAAAGTGAAGAATGTTATTTTCCAAAACATTGATCCCCACTTTCACCTGCAGTGTGCATGACCACAGCAAGCTAATCTAAACCTGCATGATAACTCCCTGCATCCCTGCACTCATTTTTACATTGCATGTTCTTGTCTTCCTTTGCTGTATCCCCGCGCCCATCCCCCCTCCCGTCCTTCTGTTTCTCCCCTGCTAACAGTGGCAGTAATGAGACTTCGATCTGACCTGTTAGGAAAACCCAGACCAGTCTGCCCCTATGAGAGGAGGAGACAAGTTCTGCCCAAGGAGGACGAACGGCTCCCTGGATTGTCAAGAGAATGTGAACAGTAAAAAACTGAACACGGGCTGATGACGATGTTCTCCATGCTGGATCTGTCGTGTCGTGTTTTCTCTCTCCCTGGAGAGCAGTATTAGTTTGAGATGAGCAGGTTTACAGACGAGGCAGAAGGACGGCAGGAAGAATTAAAGGGAATTCTGTCAGAGCCAAATGTGCCAAAACACCTGTCAGAAATGGACGCTGAGTGATGAAGAAGTCCCCCAAGATGCATTGGAAACCCGGTCAATGATGCTTCTTGTTTAGGGTTGTTGTTAAAAAATGCTGAAGAGCGAGTTGATTTGTAATCCGAAGAATTTCAAGGAAAACAAATGCCTTAAAACATCAGCCATTATTGAAAGTGATCTGGCTCTCTGTGACTTTAGGACACAACTGACGGTGCTAAAACACACCAAGTTTGTTTTTTTGTTTTTTTTAACCCAAAGGCTTCTTCAGCCTCTCAATGCAGTGCATTCAGAGTGTAATTAATTATGTACATATTGCTAAAGGTGAAGAATAAAAGGATTTATTTTTTATTCCAGCCGTGACGAGGACAAATTGCAAAAGTGAAAATCATTTACTTGAAAATCAATTAATTTGGGAACACTTTTCAGTGGGGATAACCTCCAGGCGTGCTAGTTTATTCAGACTACAATAATCCCAAAGTAACTGCTTTTGTGTGCATGCAGAAAAATGCGACAATGCGAACACACAGCGCTGATAATGTCCTCCGAACCCATGCATGTGCAGAGAGCAGGCTTTAATTTGAGCAGTAAAGAGGAAAACAGAGGAATAGCAGTAAAAGAGCATATTTTCCCTTTTTTAAAGTATATTCTAAAACCTGCTGTCACAAAAACATAATCATTATTCAGATTCTTTTAAGCACTCATTGAATGTATTTACCTGTGTTTGCATTCGGTCGTTCAAAGTACACAAACTTAAGCCAGTTAGGTTACTGTTTATTCATTCAACACCTTTGTAAAAATACTGTCTGTACAACCAGTGTTGTCCCTTCCTGTAATTATTGCTTTTAATATGCCCTTTTTTTTGTAATTGATCTAAGACACTGGAAATGGTTTGTAACATAATGTATATTTATTTTTTATTGTTTCAAGACACTGGAAGAACAGATGATTGTGACTGTAAAATTAAAGATGACATAATGAATTTTTTTTAACCAACCCTTTGTGTTACTGTACCATTTTGATCAGATTAGAGAGAAAGGTTAAATCTCCTAATGACTGTTAATCTTTGTGAAACAATGGTAGCTGCCAGGCTGCCTAAATCTCCTGATCTAAACGGAGGGCACAGACAGATAATAGAACCCTACTTTGTGTGCGTTTAATATTTAAAATCATGCATTTATGATCTATCCTGGATTCCCATTACAGTGTTAATCTAATAGGGGCAAGCATTGCCATGATGGAACAGTATGGATCAGGGTAACAAATGAACACATCCTCTGAAAGGGTTTTTGTGCAATTTAATGGTCTTAAGGCCCCAAAAGCTGGCAAAAAGCAGTCATAACAAGACCTGGAAATTTTCTCAACAGGGAAACCCTTTAAACATGCAAAGGGATGGCATGTCTGGAAGCGTACCAGGTTAGTCGTTTTATGCAGGCACACTGAAAAGTTAGGTGGCAGGGTCAGATTTCACCGAAGTGTCGGGTGGTTGTTGTTATGGCAACAGAAGCTGCAAGCTTTAAAAAGCACAGAAGTTAGATAGTCACACCTTTATAGATTGTTTCAGGACTTGATGTCCTTGTGTGTGGAGGGACAGCTTTCCCTAAAGCATCCTTCCGTTGGAAGCAGGCAGGAAAACCTGGAGTTCTCCAAGAGAGACTCTATCTGCCCCATGTGTCTGTATCCGTTCTAATAAAGTCAGGCAGACTAAATAATTCAGTCTCCACAGCTGGCAGAAAGTGGAGCGCTGAGCGAGGAGGAAAAGTGATGAGTGGTCCAAGAGCGCCACCTAGTGATGAGAAAGGTCTTCTTAGTTCTGCAGCGAGTCGTTCGTTTGATTCCGAATCTGGAATAAATCTATTTAATCTGCCAAGGCTGGCACTGTAAAATGCCTGTGTAATTCATAAATAGCAAAACTATTTTATCTAAATGTGTATTTTCAAAAATATGTCGTTTGGATTTTTATTATAGAATAAAAAGGAAAAAGATGTATTATAATCAACCATTTTACCTTTAAATGCTTTCCATCCAGTTAATCTTTTTTCCTCCTGTTTTCCATCCAGTTAATCTTTTCTTCCTCCTGTTTTTAAAACTGTCTCTGAATACTCTGTCAGTTGCATAAGACGCGCATGGTTGTGCAACCCTCTAGAAAATACGCGTTTGGGATTAGGAGGTTTATTATGGGGTTCCCAGCTGAACATAAAGGGAGGATTTGAGAAATCTCGGTGGAGGTGCTTTTCCTGGTAGACGTCTGAAGAGGATCACTGGACAAAGAGTGTGTAGGTGGATAGAGACGAAACTGTGCACACAATGGTTAACAAAAGGGAATCCCGATGAAAGTATTAGTCCTGTTGTTTTCTGCATCACAGACCTGTGTGCAGGTTTCAATGGCAGCTTATAATATATCTAAAGATCAGAGTGTTTTTAAAGATTTGAAGTCTGCTTCTGAAAAATTCCTGCAGCTAATGGAGGCGGATGGGTTCAGGTATGCTGGCAAAAGCTGGAGTGAGCTATAAATGTGTTCATATCAGGACAGGATCTTAACTAGAAACACCCACTGTGACCTGAAATTCATGATTCGGTGTGTTGTGATTTTGGGTCAGATTGTCATGGTGAAGTCAAAAGCGTTAAGGCTAAAACGAAATGACAACACTGTTGCCTAGTGGTACACACATGGACATATTTTGTGTTTCACTGCAACTCCTGCAGTGTTCATTTGAGTAGATTTTCATTTCACGGAGGAAAGTCAGAAACAAGATGATAATATTTATCAGAACAAAACTTCTGAATCTTTCTGACAGGTTGTTTCTCACAGGTGGAAAACTGGGTCAGGAACAGAACATAGAAACCCTGGAATATATGCTATTACAATAAAAGCAACTACTACTACTACCACCGCCACCATTACTAATGATAGTAATAACAAAAGTTTTAAATGACCATCTTCTGTATATTCTTTGCAGAGTAAATTAGTGTCAGCCTCTGTTGTTAAAAAAAACAAACAAATTTACTTAGGACTGTTTTAGTCCATTAAAAAGGAAGACAAAAACTTTTATGCTTGCTGATGCAGAGGGTGACCACAGGAGGGCGCTAAGGAGGGGGCGTTTCCACTACGTCACATGTCCGCACCGTCTTTCCGAGTTGACGTCCCCTTTAAGAAAGCAGCTCCGAGCGCTCACGAAATTTCCTCGGCTCCGGTTTTAATCAACAAGCGACGAAGACGACCGAGCTGGTTCCGACAAACTCTGGGCCGGGGAGGCACCTCGTCGCGGACGTAGGCTTCGCCACGGAGGCTTTTTCGATTCCCCCCCCTTCCCCCCCTACAAACATAGACAGCATCTGCCTTTTTTAATTGGAGGAAAGAGACTATATTTAGTCTGGGTCTGAGGTCTGAGCGCTAGCGGACGTCGCTGCGATGGATGGACCGTTTGAGCGGGCTTCACCGTGACCGGCGCCGCTAATTCGGACGCCCGGAGCAGCAGGTGTACTGAAGGCTAAACGGGCCATTGGCAATCTCGGTGTTCATGAAACTTTGCTACGATTTACGTGCTGGGTAAGAAGCATATTTCCCCCTGTTTTATTCGATTTTCGAATATCTGTCGTCACAGCGGTTTAAAGGTACTGGCTCGATTGTTGAGGGGTAACCTTGGAGCAAAATGTGGGTTTAAATGTCGCCTCTACTGATAAAAAATGTCTGACAACGGGCGCAAGGCCTCCTGTCAAACTCCCAGCTCAGTCTTTCTTTATTATCATTTCTGCTTGCATGAATTATTAAAGCCCTGCTCAGCGTTTCATTCCTAATTGTGCACAAAGTTTGCGTTTGTCTGCTGCTTTAGGACGACTTTTTGCGGTGTTCGTTTTCGTCGGCCACAAATACACCGTTTTCTGGCGCACAGTCACTTGAATTTGGTTTCACTTTGCTCTCAGTCATGATCTAATTTGAAAGAAGGGACAGATTGACTTGTTGTTAGGCCAATATTGATCCCTTCTGAATCCTTGTTTATGCAACTGCTTAGTCAAAGGACCACAGCAAAGCAGGAGTGATGCTGCAGCGAAGACAGGAGAGGTGATGAAAAGCATCATTATAGGCTGGTAAAAACTGAAACAACACCTAATTCTGGTGAGGACGCTTGTGAATCCATGTGGAAGACAAAGAGACATCAACAGGTGCCAGCATGACAGAACTCATCCCCACGCAGGCGTTTTCTAGCATTTTTCTTCCAACAGATGATGATCGAAGTTACAAACCCTGGGGAGATGAAAGTGATGAAAACCGCTATAAAAAACAAAAATACATGCTCTCTGATTTTTGTGACTTCCTGTAGCAGGTTTTCCACTTCAGACTCCATCCACAGCATCAACAACCACAAATCATGCAAAGGAATGTGACGGTTTGTTTTAATCACTACATCCAAGCCTGTTTCATATACGAAGTCATTATTAGGGTGGTAAACTGTGGCATACTTCTTTCTTTCCCTTTGAGCCATATCGTTCGCCCGGAAGAACAGCTCATGATGAATTGCGCTGGTCTCCGCTGCAGTTCCCACCCTGGTGATTTCTCTTTGAGGGGGGTGACCTTTCGCTCCTGGACCGTTTCATGTAAACGTAATGATTATCATCGATTAAAAGGTCTGAGGTCATCATGTAGCTGTTATGAAACTCAACTTTTTCTGGCTTTTGTAAGGGACCTGACCGTCCTGCAGCTCATGTTCTCACCAACATTATCCGTTTTTTTTTCCCCCACTGCTCTCTGTCCCAGTTTATGCACGCTTGATAGACATTGGTTGTATACGGGGTAATTATAGATGGAGCTGCTGGCCCACTATCCTTCGTATAGATCGCCGGGGGTGATATACAGTAAAGGACCATGTGAGCTGTTGGTGTCGCAGTTAGATGAGTGTGTTGTACAGCTGAGTTTAAATTGGCCATTATTATCTGAGCATGTAATAATGTGCGGAAAAAATGTATTTTTTACTGGTGACGTGCAATTTTTTCCCTTTGTTTATTGTTAATCATTTTAAAAATCATTTTAAGGACTGTTTTTGTAACAATTAGTCTGCAATACATATTTTTGATGATTATCCTGACACAGCTTTGAATATGAGGAACTATCTTGCGTGGCAAAGGGCAGTCGTGTGTGTCTTGGCCATCATGCGATTTGCTGCTGACGTTCAGAGGAACACACAGCAGTCACATAATAACTATGAAAACAAAAAAACCTGAAGTTTGCATGTGTTTCTTGTGGGACTTTATTGGTACCGTCCACTGGTGGTTTAAATACGTGAGGGACACATGGAACTGCTGCACCGGTAGGCCTGAAGCAAAATCAGGTGGTTATTGTGAGAGCAGACTTCACCCTGACAGGTGTATTGACAAGAAGACAGTTGTGTTGATTAAGCTGCCACTCGACACATATGAAAGGTTGGCCAATTTCTCACTTGTGTGAGCGCGTAGGTGGATAATCGACGCTAAAAGATCTATTGGATTGCAGACTATAAAAAAGCGAATTTTTCTGATTAGCGAGTTCATTCCACAAAGACAGGAAAACTAAAAACCATTATATGCTTTTGTCCACACTGCACTTTGACATTTAAACTGCTGTGCTCTCTGTTTCCGCAGGGTTGCCGTCCACCATGTTAAGGTAAAGCCCAGGTGTGCGGTGTTGACCATGCTAAAGCGCCTGGACAAGATCCGCTTCCGAGGCCCCAGGACGCGAGACGACTTCCCGGATCTGGCTGAGTCGCCGACTGCCTCCGACAACGAATGTAGCGAGGACGCGCAGCCCAAGCCTCGGACGGCTCTGCGGGACACAGAGGACCTCCTGCGAGACCCTGTGAGCGTAGAGCCTTTTCTTTTGTTTCTTTTTTTCTTGCCATTTTAAGTCAGTTTGCCTTTTAAGGCATAATGTGTACAATTCTCAGAAAACAACTAAAATCTTTAGTCCAAAGTTCTCCATAATTCCAAGGAAGGAGACCGCCTTGTTGATGGCAGATGAGGACAGAACAGAGACATTTATATGATAGAGGGGAAAATTAAATTGAGCCAGCAATAAAGAGGGGAAGTGAAATCAGCGGAAAGATGAAGAGATGGGACTGAGCGGCACTGAAAAATGGATTAAAGAGGAGGAAATGATAAGGGAGGTTAGAGGACCGGAACGGTGCTTCAGACGATCGGCTCTCTGGAGAAGAGACTGGTGATGAAGAGATGAAGTCCAGATCACATCGTTATGTTTCCATCCATAGAGTGCGTGGAACGGTGCTATCAAGTCTGATGGCCCTTCAACAGTTTCCTCAGCTTAGTTGTGCACGTGGATTAATGCCTGGATGGTAAACATTTATCTTCCCGAACACCTCAGTATTTACGTAGTTGAAGGCCTCAATGTGTAAAAACAGGGAAGTTAGTTTCAAATTGTGTCTTTTCTTTCTATTACTTTGACGATCTACCGCAGTAATGTGTCCTGTGACGGTCTCGTATTTGCTCCTATAAACTGTGCCCCCATAAGTGTTCAAGCATGAGGAGCCGAGCTGGTGTTATGGGTTTGTGGATGCACGAGAGTTCGGCTGCACGATCCCACTGGGAAGGCTTCTCCCACATAATGGTACTGATGAGTCACGATGCTATGCCCTCAAATAGATCCAGGCTGGCTTTTAACCCCTGCTGACACACACACACACACACACACAGGTGCATACACACATGCATAATGCCTGTAAAACTTCTGCTTTGCTGCCACATAGAATCATTATTTAAGTCCATGAGGTCATTGATTGGGTTGGAAATCTCACCTTCATCGCATCCTGAAGGGAGAACGCAGTGTGCCCTTTGGCTGCAGCGTCAGAAAATAGCCCCCGTCATCCATATTAAACGGGTAGAATGTCAGTGAGCAAGTGGCGCCAAGTCATCTACCCAGACCTCTGCATACCACTTCCTTATTTTCCTAGAAAAGGTGTCGTCTTTGCTGTGGTTGCCATGTTTTTCCACATCATCACTTATCATCCTGAAAACGATGGGAGACTGTTGATGCTTCTTCTCCCTGTAGTGTTGGGAAGAGCCAGATGTTTAGTGTGAGGCAGCAGAGGGCTGACCGCAGATTAAAGAGAATATATGTGTATTTCATTTCTTGCGTTGCAGTTTCCAAAGAGCTTTGTTAACACCGTTTGTACGTTACAGCCCTGCTGTGTCAGTTCCTGCTGTTTGCTGTTGTCGTTGATCGACTGCGCTGACTGTAATTTGTCTGTTGATTCAATTAGTTGATGAGAGATTAAGAGAGCAGAAGATGAGAAGATGTCAAGGATGAACTGGAAAGGCTCCGTCTCCTGCAGACTCTGAACTCAGATGCTACTCGCTGTGGGTTTTTTAGTTTTGGCAGTATTTTTCATTGTGGGCTTAGCTAGAATTCGCAGTCGGTGTTGTAGGCTGACAGCACAACAACCTCACGCTGTTGTGTAAGAGGCCTTACAGTCACATTAGAGAGGGAAGGGGGGCGTAGTAATTAATCATCTGATAATTATGCTGGTTGTCAAGGCTCGACACACTTTGATAATCAGGAGGGTGTTTTATTACATAAGGTGCACTTCCATTATGCATCATTTTTAATCTTAACCAACAGCAATTTGCTAATTTTTTGGTACAAGCTGAGAAAATTCGCATCTCAATTCTCCCAGTGCAGCAGGCCCTCTTTTCGCTCCCAGCCTCCGCTCCTTTCATGTCCGCCCTGCCTTCTCTGCTCTTCCCCCCCTGCCTCGGTTTAAATCCTTTGAGGCGTTTTTTGGGTCTGGGACACCCTTTAAGGCTCAAGTGTCTCCCCGTCAGCCCGTTGTGGAAAGCCAGGGGCCGTTTCCCAAAGCGCGTTTTTCAGGCTGGTGAAAGTTCCTCTCCGTCATCCTCTGTTTTTTTCCCCGCAGAGAGCCACAGACGCGTGGCGTCTAGGCAGACACACTGGCCATGTTGCTCTCTCCTGGGTAGAAGCTGCTGCAGTGTGCCTCTTTTTTTTCTTTCCCCTTTTTTTTTTAATTTAAAAGACCCTCATCGTACAGCAATGCAGTGCTCACTTTGCACAGCCATCGCTCCTCTCCTCTCCTCTCCATCAGTCCTCCTTTCGTCATCTTTTTCCCCTCCTTTCTTTCACAGTTGTCACCTGTTCATCATTTCCTTCCACCTACATAAAGATGGTGTTGCTAGATGTGCGTGTCGTGGTGAAAACCCTGTTGTCATTGGTGTGACTCATCACTGTAGCTCCAGTCAGAAAACAGGAGTCTCTCTCTCTTTTTTTTTTTCTTCCCGTCCCACTTCTGCTGGGCCTATTCAGAAGAGAGGACATTGGTGTGAGTCACGCTAATGTCTGTGGATAAGGATTCTATGTTTTATTTATATATCTTTGGTACGAAATGAACTCTAAAGGCGTTCTCCTCTTGACCCTGTGTGTGTGCGTGTGTGTTTGTGTGTTTGCGCAGGCAGGTTCGGGGTCTCCCACCATGGCTGCTAACAACCAGGACTTTCAGAGGTCGGAGTCGGAGAGACTAAATGAAGTTAAAGGTCACTTGGAAATTGCCTTATTGGAGAAGCATTTCCTACGTGAGTATGCAAAAAATCTCCCACTATCATCTCCCTTTTTTTATTGATGTTTATTAGCGATGTAATTTCCCAGGAAGTGCCACCCAAATTGTGCTACTGTGTTGAAAGACACACACGGAAGTGTGACTTCACAATCGCTGTTTATTTCAAATAATTCATGTTTTCTTAAAAGGTGAAGTACCTCTTACTTTTGGGTCGACCTGAGGCCCAAACTCAGACTCCACCCACTCCACTCACACGCTTGTCAGACCAGTATCCTGCTGGGGAATACTGGTTGTCGCAGACCACGCAGGGTATTAATAGCAACAGACTGTGAAGCCTCCCCTTCTCTCCCACTGTATCCAAGAAGATGGGAGCCTGTGAGCGTAGAAAAAGGACACTTCCTTTCACTCCGCATGGTTGGAGTGGGTTGTAGATCGGCTCGCCATCTTTCATTCTCCTGCTTCTGTCATTTCTTTCTTTTGCCTCTCTTTATTGGCTATTACTACCCTTCTCTAACAGTCTGCTTGTCCGTATCTGCTCTACTTTTTCTGGAACACACAGTCTTGCTTGTTTAGTCCCCCCTGTTTTTTTAGTATTTGATTCATTTTTTTCTTTCAGATAAAAGTCATGCTGCTGGCCATAAAAAGTTAAAAACATAATCCCAGATGCACTTTTATAGAAGATGTGTTGCAGTTAACATTTAACTAGGTTGCTGTGTGTGTTTAGAAATCACAGCTGCTCCTTCACCGTTGCCTCATTATTTTCTGTGTGTATTCCCGAACCATCATGCCCTCCAGTCCACACTTCTAATGGTTCTGTTGTTGTCAATCTCAAGTTTGGTTTTCTGAAGTATTTGTACGTAGAAAACTGATGCATGACAGTCCATTACCACCCAACGAAGTCTCAGCCTGTCTGTTCCTGTGTGCTGCTGCAGGTTCTGTCATTACATTTTTTATTTGTCACTGTTTTTTCTACTTTATTTTTTCCCCCACTTTAATCTGTGTACACTCTTTATTGTCGGTGACGCGTAAGAGGCTGCATATGCTTTGCTATAGTTACTTAAAGATAAAGAGATTAGTCACAAAGGACAATAGGTTCCTTGTTGCAAGATGTTTGGGGTTTATGTGTTGTGTAACAGCCTTTCTGGAAAATGCGCAATATACGTATCTATGGTTTAAAATGACAAGCCCGATTAACTCCAGCTCATGTCAACGAGGTTATGTATTTAATGACATAATGTTTGTCTTAATGGTAATGGAATTAGACCACTATAACAAGTTTGCTGTCTACTCCTTCACAGTAAAAGGCTCTCAAGGTTTTTTTTTTTTAATAAGACACAACACCATCAACATAGCAACAAAAACTCCCTAAATATTTCAGGACCATGGATAGAGGCAAGTGTGCCAAAACATACGGCTTTATGTGACAAAAACCATGAGACAAAAAGAAAGTGAGACATTTCTCTTTCTTACTCTCTTGTGAGTAAATGACTAACTCCTTTGGCTTGTTGGAACTTCAGTAATGGTGAAAATTAGTTCAAAAATTCTTGTCTTCTCTGTATCGGTTTTGTGCTTATTCATTTATTGGCTCATCAGTGTCTCTTCAGAGCATGCTTCTGAAGATTCTTGGATCTCTTTCACACTTGGAGTGAGTGGAGTGTGGGCGTATTTCACTCTACTGCTGACGTCTGTCTCCCCGCTGCCTAAAATAAAGCCGGGGCCCACGCTGAATCTCAAAACAAACACACTGCTTAAGTATATTGTCCCCTGCTTTCACAGGAGGTGTGAGTTTCCATTCCAGCTGGTGTGTGTGTGTGTGTGTGTGTCTCTGTCTCTGTGTGTAGTGGGCAGTGCTCCTCCCTGTGCATTTGTTGTGATTGACCAGTGCTATTCTGAGAACTCTTGATTAGTTAATGTGTAACCACGTCTCTGGCTCCGAGATCCTGTGTAGAGCCTATAGTGGATTGCTAACACATTTGTGGTGAAACTGCATGCATAGTGTATAACTGAAGATGCTTTTAGAGTAATTTTCCTTTGAGTTTTCTACAGAGACATCAGCTAAAACCTCAGTACAATCATTCCGTCCTTTTTTCTGCAGCACAAAATCATTAAAAATGCATTTCAAGAACTAAATAGTCTCTTTTAGACGAGACCCTTCGGCTGTCTGCAGGATTATCCACAGGCTGCAGCTGCTGATAAACTGGCTACAGTCAGGTCTCTGAATTATACACAGCAAAATGGGAATTTTATGAGAATCATAATTTTACACACAAATGTATATGTCTATAAAGATGTATATACACAAAGAAGAATGGTAATGTGATCCTATGACACCATATAAAGTGGGTTTAAATGAAACTTATGTTAGTGAATGCTGTCATTATTAGGAGAAAGTTGATATTTCCTCATGACTTGGCACAACTGTTTGTATTCGTGTGTGCGTATGAGTCTGAGCTGATTAGTTCAGTGTCAGTCTTATTGCGTCTCTTTATTCAACGCCTTCTGCATAATAATGGTAGGAAAAGTGTCGATGCTAAAAACTACAGCGGTGGGATGTACACAAGTCTTGTGGGTGAGCTCAGCTCAACTCCAACTGGCTAAAACTGGCTGAAATGGCAGAGGTGGTCCCAGGAAAATATCAGCTCATGTAATTATGAGAAGGCCTAATTTGTTAAGCTGCTTTCATTCTTTAGATTCTTTCATTATCACTGGCTTATATTCATGTTTCATGCATGTTCGCCTCTGGCATTTTGACCTGTTTTTGTTTTTTTTTTTTCTTTTTTCCCATTTAAAGACCACAAGTTGAACCAGGACCTAAACGAATACGTCATTCTTTTCATCTTTTTAGACCTCAGTCAGCAGACTACGGTACCTACATATTCTCACTTTGCACTTCGTAATAGTGTAATAGACATGTCCTGATTTAATTGGTTTTATTGGATTTACCACTACGAATCCAGCAGCATGTGAGTGGACTGCGCGAGGGAGAGCGCGTACCCTCTTTTGAGGTCACATATCGAAGGTTACTGCAGGGAAACGGGACTGGATCTGTGCGGCACAGAGACCGATCGATACGGTGTTCTAGCCGCTCTCCCGCCTCACATTAGATACTAATCCACAAAAATGCATGCATAAGGTGACTCGAATCACCAGTAAAATGTAGTTATGTAATGTACTGTCCTCACAAAACATTTCACCACCAGTGTGTGAAATCATGAATCATGTATGCACGTCTAATATTCAGAATTTTAGTTTTATTTTTTTGTGCAGGAAGAATGATTGAAAAGCTGTTCATATAACTACTACTGGATGGCAAAATAAGTTATTACGCCACTGGAAATGGTTGTAGAAGTAATTGAGATTTCTGCTCATGAATGGTGATGATGACTCAGTTTTCATGGACTGCTGCATTACAGGCTGCATCATAATAATCATAATAATAATAAAACTCGTTTGGCACCAGCTAGGTGAAGCTGGAAAATCAAAAGAGGCAAAAAGGACTGCGAACGAGTTTCTTTTTAGCAATGCGAGCTGTGTTCAATGTGGAGTAAGTTAAGCCTTTAGTGTAGAAGAGCAACAGGTTGTCATGTGGACACGCGCATGTTGACGTGTTGTGCTGTTTGTTGGAGGTTGAGCAGGACACCAAACATGCCATGTAGCGAATATGTGTTTTCTTCCCCTCCGTTTGCGGTTTGATTCTTGTCGTTTCTCTGAAAACAGTTGCTGTTGCTATTAGGAAGCTGTGGTCTTGAGCAGATATCTGAGATATGATTACAGCTTTCTAACCAGATGGTGTCCTTCCCACTGGCACATCATTGGATTACACAGCCTGGTTTTTGCTGGCTAATTATTACCCGTCTCTTTCCAAACACGGAACATTCAAACGCAGAAGCACGGCAATCCAAAAGGGGGAGAGAGTGAATATAGTCAGAACCCTCCGCATTTTCCCCTGCCAACAAGTCTGGCTTCGTGCCCTGTAAGGAACAAGCAGTCGGCATTGAGAGCGTGGAACAGTAGAGTAAAGTCCTTGCAAGGCCGGATGAGAATTCTCAGCTTTAACAGGTGAATTAAATCAATGTGAAGAGAGAGAGGAGGATAAGTGTAAAAAGTGCACAAAAATGACCAGATTACTCCATCTGGAAGTGTCTGGAAAAGGAGGCCTGAAAGAAAAAAAGGTGAGAAAATGTAGCTGTAGCTCAATTAAATAGTACAGGGCAAACCCAGGCCAATTGGATTCTTACTGGTACCGTCAGCACTTTAACTGGAACTTCTTCTTTTATCTGTAGTTGTTCAGATTCTGTTCTGAAACAAAACAATGGGAGGCCAGTATGGTGCTGTACTGTAGAGGCCGTCTCTCGTTCCCTCTCTCCCTTCCTCCCTCCCTTTCTTGCCTTCTTTGAACTCCCATGCCCCCACCTTTTTTCACAATGAAAGGAGCCATTGTCTCTGACCTGGATGGAAAAACTCGCACAGTACGCTTCTTTGAGGTTTTAAAAACATCGGCTGCTTGTCCACAAAGTGATTTGCCTGGCTTGTGTGTGTACAGTACACACGCGTACCACCATGTGCAGGGGTGCACACATGTCAACACCTGCTACACCTGTACCGACGGTCTCACGTACACAGTCCTCGATCAGAAATCTAAATTCAATTAGATGCATCAATATGAGTAATGCGTTGCTGTTAGTGTGCTCAGAAATTAGATTGCCAGCCCTCCGAGCCTGCTGGTCGTCCCCAAAGCCCCACCTCTCTCTGCTTCCACTGCCCCTTTTTTTCCACAGAGTGGATGAGGGGACCACTTCTGATCGCTGAGCATCACACCGGGCGTAGTGACCCAGCAGAACAGTGGCTGTTGTTTCTTGTGGTGATTAGCACCGAGGATCCAGCGCCCTGAGACCCGCTCGGCCCTCAGATATCATACGTGAGTGAACATGGATCAGATTTATCAGGTTTAACAAGCTCGAGAACTTTGAGAGGTTCCAGCAGAGCCGGAGAACCTGCAGCTGTGGCTCAGTATCAGGAAAGAAGCGCGGCGGGCGCTCTGGCGTCCCACACCTTCGCACCGGGCTCTGAACGGCTGAGGAGACGAATGGGGTTTTGCAAGATGGAGGAGTACACCATTGACAGCTTTGAGCTGCTTTACAGTGGGGCTGTTGACAAGATCAAAACCCACAAGAGTAACCTCAACCTCAGTAAGTTGAATAATGCAGTTACCACGTAGTTTAACCTCGTTAGCTGTTTAAATGTAGGACATATCGTTAACTTCTACTTCGGCTTTCAGGGAACCATACACAGTTTTGTATTATGAGCGATTTTGTCATGCATGTCTTGAAAAGTAGTTTTGTAAAGAATCTTTAGTGGCAAGTATTTTGTCTGTCACATGCTGCATGTGACAGTTGGAGACCGCTCGTGCTTGTCACACACTGGGAAAAGATTTACTTCCCAAAATTAGGTTTTAGACATTTGCATATCAACTAGCTGTTTTTTGTGGTACATTTCTCTTGGACGACAGTAGTTTCTAGGTTGCATAAGGACCATAGTTGTCTTGTGATATAGTAACAAAAACGAGAATTAAATATAGAAACACCAGTGAGGAGCATTCCAATTTTAGAAAGGGATGGGCACAATGACACAATTATTAATATGCTGTTTTGATGTCAAAGATCCTTGTGGAACAGGAAAAAACTACTTGTCTTAATTGTGCTTTGTCCTCCAAACATAATACGTCCCCAAAGTATTAAAGAATCCTAAAGCACCTGAGGAATCTCTATTCCTGCTGGTGAGAAGGAAACATGAACTGGAAAGGAAGGAGCCTGTGAAAAGGAAACCTCTCAGAGAGACGAATCTATTACAGGAGGCAGGAAATTGAATGTGTGCAGGAAAAAAAAAACGCTAATTATGGATAGCGTCATGTGACAACAGTGAATCATTGTGTTAAGTTCAGAGCATTATCATACCTGACTTCAAAATAAACATATTTCTCTGTAATTATGTTTTCAATCTACCTTTCTCTTCTCCAGAGTGCTATCGGCACACTGTTGCTGTCCTTCATGCATTCATTAGTGAGCCACTTGCACCTTTTAGTCTGCACCACCCAGGGTGCATCACTGCTACCGATATCCATTTGTGTAATAGGTTTATAGTTGGCCTTGTATTTCCTGGCACAGGATAACCTAGCCAGTGTTAAGCTGCTTAGCTCATAGCAACCTTTGGTTAGCCTTTCCCTCGCTTGTCCTGCACACACTGGCTCCCTCTGTCTATTTCTCATACATAAATAATACAGTCTTACTATAGCAGGCAGGTAGACCGAGGCAGACAGAGCAAGCCAATGGAACGTAGAGTGTGGAAAGAGTCGTATTACACTGGTGAAAAAAGAGGATAGAATTATACTTGCACTGCAGTTAGCAGAAAATCCATGGCTGTCTGGAGAGGAGAGCCAGAAAGCTGTTGCTGATTTATTAGCTGGTTTGATGAATGTTTTATTTATATAAATGGAAAAAAAAAATGGTGAGAGAAAAGCTGCGGCTAAATCTGAATCTGGGGGAAGATATCAAAAGGTGGTTAGTCAATACACATTCCTGATCGACCAACAACAACCTGTGTTCACGTGTTCCTCAACCTCTCTCCTCCAGTTTATTACAAAAATGCTGTGAGCCAAAAGCCCCATGCGATGCATCTGCAAACAACAATTGAAGGTGCTGCTCTGTGTTTGTGTTGTGTAGAGGAAGAGCTGAGGAAGCTGCGAGAAGAGACCAACGTGGATTCCCTGCGACAGGAACTTGACAGAGAACGGAGCAAGAGGCTGGAACTGGAGCAAAAGATGAATGAGGTGGTCAAGTCCAGGTAAGGGAGGGTAGATGCAGACGTATCAGACTGGAAATCAAAGTGAATATTACTGTCTGCTTTCACGGATTACGCCTCCAAATTGGTTCTGAGAGCAATGCAGAATGTTCAGACTAGAGCGCCAAGAAATGGTACTAAAATGGTCTGTAATTAAATTAGGTCATTGAATTAAGTGCATTCTTTTTTCTGATGACGCACATGATGACAGTGATGATGATGACATGGCGTCCTGATGGCATTTGTACCAAAATTGCCAGAGTTTGGGACATGACTTTACTTTTGGGGTCGATGTAGATTCTGACTCGACTCCAATTTGAGAACTGATTCAACACAGCCACCGGGGTAGTCAGTCTCCACACATTACAGCACATCATTTCCTGAATATCATTCCTCATCTGTGGGGAAAAAAGAAACAAACAAAAAAATGAAAACAAGCCAATCTTGTTGTCCATAATTCAGATTTTCAACAATTAAACTGATGTATTTGTGTGTGTCAAGCGCCAGATGTTGCTATTATAACAAGGTACTCTACATGATAGACAGGTCATGAGGTTGTGTGGTTGTGTGTGTGTGTGTGTGTGTGTGTGTGTTTACTTCCCATGACACTGTAATTATGCCGGTGTCAGTAAAAACCCCAGCGTTTTAGCACCAGATGAGGCAGCCTTATACCCAGGGTAGGCGTGCACGCACGCGTGCATTTGTGAGATCAGATGGTGCTTCTCTGCCTGCCAATGGGAGATTCCACCAGTGCTCTCCAAATGATTGCCAGCGCGTAAACACAGCGTTAAGAATGTGAACTGTTGGAAGAGGTGAACTAATGAACCGTTTTGTGGGAGTATGCTTCAGTTGATCCTATCAGTGGATCAAGTATGGCTAGATAAAAGTGTTTACTTTTATATTGCCTGTAAGAGAATGTGTATTTGTAAGCCAATCTTATGATATCTTTACAAATTTATGTCACGCTAGTTTGAGCTGTACTTGAACACTGTCAGGAGGAAAGTGCTCCATTTATTGTTTTAACCCTTGCATATTTGTATAGAGCGCTTCAAAGATCCCACGTCTGTCTATGAAGTGCACTCGTGGAGAAGTGTATGTTTAGGAGTTGATACAGTGAAAGTTACCGTTAAACTTTTTTTCTGTCTTTCCCCTTCAGGCTGGAGGACTCTCCACCGCAGCCTCCTCGGAAACAACCGTCACCCTCCAACAACGGAACTGGTAAGAGGCAGGAGCAGAAGGTGGAATAATAGACTGGGACACTGGCGAGGAGGGGGGGGGGGGTCTCCAGAAAATGAGAGGGGAAAAAGACCTTGAGTATTTTGGGTGTGGGAGTAGGTGGAGGGGTGTACTGGTAATCTTCATAAGTTTTTGTAGGTTCGGGATATTTGCGCAAGTCCTGCAACAGGAATCCAAGTATCAACACAAATCCACCTATCTGTTGGATCCAGTAACTCATCTGTGACAGTAAAAAAGGTGTCGAACCCAAAATGACATTTCTTCCAAAATAACTGTATTAAAACCTAAAATCCTTAGGCCTTATTTCCATCTACCAGGCGACTCGGCTGATGAACCACAAAAATTTGGACATTGAACGCATCGGTCTATTTTAAGACTAAAGTCGGTGTCATTAAATATCACTGACCTCTAGTCACCTCAAACCTTTGTGCGTGTGCAGACAGCGTTGGTTTTAGAGCGAAATCTAAGGGAGAGCCAGGGGCTAATTTAAGAAAGTGGGTTATACAATGAATGTGGACCACTTTATTTAGGACAGACGTGTATCTGCTCCACCGTTCTGGTGTGCCTGCGAGCAAAGGAGTGGAAAGAACGTCCAGAGACTGTTTAACATTCATGGTAGCAGCGCAGCATGACAGTCATGTGGTCAGCAGCAGTTTCGCCAGAGCAGCCAAGGACTGAGCTGTTTGCTCACTTCAGCATTATGACGCCATCCGCTGCTGAAGGCCTGCTTCTGTTTCTCTGCATGTGTTGAAATACTTGATTTAAAATTTCAATCATGAAAGAGGAATGCGCAAAAGAAATACGTTGCTGGTTTGAAACGTGAAAGAACTATCAAACTGAAACAAATGGGACGTTTTTCTGTGTCTTTTAGCAGATAAACAGCAAAAGGAAGTCTGGAGCTCACGGCTGCAAAGGTGGCTGCATGACAGGTTCGGGGTTTATATTGAAGACTTCCGTTTTCAACCAGAGGAAAGCACAGTGGAGGCAGAGGAACCGCTAAGTGCTAAAAGGTGGGTGAGCGCTGTGCTTGAAAAAGAGCGTTAGCGCGGGCCACTGGCCTGTTCCGGCTAGCAGCGGTTTCCCCCCAGTTTCGAACAGCATGGCTGCTTTAAAACACAGGGAAATGAAGGCATTTTTCTCTTCTTTTGTCAAATCCTTTTTTTCCGTGTTTGTTAAGACCGGTGACTCACGTCAGACTGATGAAGGCCAAACACTGGCCCTCTCCTCCCGCACAGAACACAGCTTTGCTGAAAGCGATCTGACCTTTTCTTTTCATTGCTTCGTTTTAGGTTAACAGAAAACATGAGGCGACTCAGTAAGTATTCGGATGCAGTGACAGAAGCAGTTACACAACAAACACCACTTTATAATTTGTTAGCTTTGCAGCTCAGTAATACGCACAATTCAAAAATGATAACGCGCGTTCCTTGTTGATTAGAGCGAGGAGCCAGACCCGTCACCAACTTCTTGAGGAACCTCTCCGCCTTATCTAACTGGCACTCTGTCTACACTTCAGCCATTGCCTTCATTGTGAGTGTGAAGCTTCTTTTCATATTTATTTCACAACTGTGTGAAGCTCAAAGAGCTGTTATACTGTTACTATCTTTTGAGATGCTGTCGGAGGGATGCAGGTCTAATTTCTAATGATTTTGGCTTGAAACACAGACTTCAAGTGAGCTCATTCTGGATGTGCTCATGAATCGGGGTTGGCTTATACCAGCCCCGGGAAGTAGGGAATCGGATGCTCGTTGTGAACGACAGGTGTGTCTCTCCTGCCCACAGATCTACATGTACGCTGCCTGGCACAGCTGGGCTCTTCCCATGTTACTCTTCCTGGCCATTCTGCGCTTGTCTTTAAATTACCTCATTGCCAGGTAAAAACAACCGTCCTCTGTTGTGCAAAAGCAGTGGTCCCATTACTGTTGTGCTACTTTTACTTGTTAGACGATGAAAACACTAAAAGCTGCTCTGATGTGATGCTTGTTTTTCCTCTGTACTCCTGAAGCCTACAAGTTGGGAGTATAACCTTTTCTGTGTTCCAGAGGTTGGAGGATCCAATGGAGCATCGTGCCTGAGGTCTCTGAGCCCATGGTATGGTTCTTTTCCTGTTTCTGTGTCAGGAGGAATCCTGGCACCCCTGTAGCGTCTCTCTGTGTTCCCCTCAGGAGCCTCCAAAGGAAGACTTGACTGTCTCGGAGAAGTTCCAGCTCGTTCTGGACGTTGCACAGAAAGCACAGGTACGCGAGGCGGCTTCGAAATCCCCGATCACACACCCTGAACAACAGCGTCTCATGTCCTGCTTCTATGCTCTTTTCAGAACCTCTTTGGCAAGATGGCCGACGTGTTGGAGAAAATCAAGAAGTAAGGACAGAATAATGGGTCATTGTCCTCCACGAGTGCTCTTTTCACACTTGTTTGCGTTTGTTTGCCTTTGTCAGCCTGTTTATGTGGGTGCAGCCTGAGAGCACCAGGAAGCTTTACATCTGCCTGTGGGTGGCCTTTATCAGCTCCTGCGTCCTGCCGTACAAACTCATGGGCTTCATGATCGGTGAGGCACACCCGCAGAGCTGCCTTTCCAGTCTGTGTTGTGACTGATTTCGGCGCTAGGCCGCTGTGTGTTGTAGTAGATGAGACAGAGTATAATCCGCGTACGTTTTCCCTCCTTTTCCCTCCTTTTCCCTCGTTCCAGGCGTGTATGGGGGTATCAAATTCTTTATCATAGACTTCCTGTTTAAGGGCTGCCCAAAGGCTGCGGGACAAGTACGACACCCCGTACATCGTGTGGAACAGCCTCCCCACGGACCCCCAGCTCAAAGAGAGGATCAACGCCACTGTGTCGCGACGGGTAAGGAAGCAGCAGCACGCACCCCAGTGTGTTTAAAAGGCAAGATTGTCTAGCTTCATCTCTAAAGGAATCTAAAAGTCAGCAGATACGCATCAGAAGCAGCAAACAGTGGTAAGATCGGTGTGGTTTTAATAGGAAGAGAAAAACAGCTCGGTCAGGGTGTTATAGACGCTTAGGTTCTTCACGACTGTCGCAGTTGTTGGTTTGAGGCAAGTTGTAAAGAGGTTTATTTTAGACTGCATGCAGCTTAGAGTTGCAGCATGCAACTGCAATATAAAAGGAGAATTCATTGACGTTAAGGCGATGTTAAGGTATATATGATTGACTACTTGAAATAGTTAGAAGGAAAACTGAAAGTCTGAGGTCCTCAGCTGACGGGTCAGTCTGAGCAGATGATGGAGTCAATGCAGAGCCTAAAAATATCCACCTGCGTCTCTCCTGTTAGTAATTCTTCACAGCCACACGCGTCTAAAATGAGAGAATATCGAATACACACCACTGAACATGTGAGTGTGAGTGCACGAGTGCCTCTGCTGTGTCACAGGTGTGCTCTGTCGTTTCCCTCTCAGCTCTCAGGCAGTGAGAAGGTAGGGACTCTGATGTGCCGCCCTTTGATTCCCATGCTGCAGCTGGGTGTGACGCTAGCTCACCTCAAAGTGTGTGTGTGTGTGTATGTGAGAGACACCTTTAAGCTGACCTTTAGTGTTTGTGGACAGAATGGATCAAAATGTCACAATAAAACGTGTTACACTTTACGAATTGCAGTGTGCTGCGTGGAAGTTTTAATTGACATTTTGTATCCATTAACATAGACACTGTTTGAGTGTGTTTGCTAAATAGTTACGGCCCCCGTAGAAAACTTTAAATTAGCACTGTCTTTTAAAATCTGATCTGTTCCGTATTAAAGGAATAACTGCTTTGAAGAGTTGGTTATGTGCCCTAATTAAAACTTGTTTTACATGTTTTAAATAAGCCAGAAACTAGTAAAAATGTAAATGCATGGTGGGAGCAGAGCTGCAAGACATCGCACAGGCAGAGAAGCATCCAACGCCGTCGTCAAAGCCGAGACGGATCATCACACCAGTCGTCTTTCTTTCGTCCTTCACCCTTCTCCTGCCCCCCTTTCTCTTTCTCCAGGTTCAGCCGGTAGTTTCAAGAAGCAGCCTGTCCACTGTCCCTTGTGGGGTGAGCAGAGAGGAAGAGACAGGTCGCTCCCACAGCACCAAAAAGGGAGCTTTTCACGAAATCTTCAACCTGCAGGAGTCGGAGCGCCCACTGGCGGGTGGGAACAGTACTGCAGCACATGGCCAAAACAATTCAGTTTAAAGGCTGAATGAACTTTTCGTGTGTAACCAGATGTCTGGGATTTTTTTTCCTGCGTGTTTTCAGTGTGTGAGAATGGCTGGAGGTGTTGCCTCATCAACAGGGACAGGAAGATGCCCACAGACTACATCAGGAACGGAGTGCTCTACGTCACAGAGAAGTAAGTAGGACATCGTCTCTCTGAAGCACAGGTCTGATCTTCAAATCTGTGACCGTATGAGAGGGAAAAGGTTTTTTCTCCTTTCAGTTTGTTTTAGCTCCTTCAGATGACTTTTCTCCCACTCTGTTCTTTAGTTACCTGTGCTTCGAGAGCTCCAGTTCCAGATCCAGCAGCTCCAAAAAGAATAAAGTAATCAAGCTCATGGACATCACTGACATCCAGAAGGTAAGCCCCCAAATGATCAGTATGGGAGTGTACACACACACACACACACACACACACACACACACACACACACACACACACACACACACACACACACACACTAGTTTTACACATCACAGAGCTTGTTTTTTCTGAAATTTTCAGTACAAAGTGCTGTCAGTGCTACCAGGAAGTGGGATGGGTATCTCCATAGCAACTCCTTCCACACAGAAGGTACTTTTTAACTCCAATTAGCTCCTAGTGATGCATAGTAGAGACGTTAAAGTACAGTCGAGGTTTGAATGTTATTGTCGTTGGCCTATACTATTTTTTTTCTCTTTTTCCCCCCAGCCATTGGTGTTCGGTGCCATGATTCACAGAGACGAAGCCTTCGAGGCCATCTTCACACAGTACATGAAAATCATGACCACCGCCAAACCGCCGGCGAGCACGGAGCTCTAGACGACATCCGGGGACGCTTCCACGCCAGGGCGGAGACGGTGGGCCCCTCCTGAGACACCAGCTGACTGGACGAGGTTAAAGAGGAGAAAAACGCCCCCTCCCACGGTCTCAGTGATGGGAGAGCTCCCGCCGTGCAGGCGTGGCGCATACACCTGTGGTTGTGGTTCAGCTGCACCCTCCGTGTGGGTGCTGGGCTCAAAGACGAGTGAGAGTCAGTGTTCTCTATCAGTCTACAAGCAGCCGGTAAGGGGAGCTGGTCCTCTCCCACCTGACCACGACTGGTTTTCTTGTTTGTGTTTGCACATGTGTGTTTGGGCTCGCGATTAGCTCTTAAATTTCATCAAGTGGCTCTTATTATTATTGTTTTTGGCTTTTTAGCCCCTTAGTCAGTGAAGTAAAACCTCTGACTGACATGAATATCACAGGAACACCTGCAAGATAAACAGTCTGTGTATTTTTTTTCCTTTCAGATGAATAAATGAGCAGCAAGCGCTGATCGTGAGGCCTCAGCCAGGTCACAGCACCAGCGCGTTTGCCATTGTTTCCCCTGGGTTAGTTGCTAAATTCAACAACAGGGAGCCTTCTGTGACATTTCATGGCTGCTGTGTTTCATTTTGTTCCTTTTTTCCTCTTCATGCAATGCGTTACAGTGACACAGTCCCTATTAGATGTCTACAACTGCCATTTTGACCTGCGTCCTATTTAAACTTGGTTTAGGCACAATAAATCGATGGATTCGAGTAGCTCCATCGCCGGCGTTCCTCCTACACTTTATTAGAGGTCACTGGGAGTTGGTACGCTTGTGTTGCAGTAAATAGACCCAAAAGGCTCCGTTTCAGAGGGAATTTAAGGTCAGAGTTGGCTAGCAGTCAGCGCTGGCGCCTCAACACGAGCAGGTGGAGGTCCCATCTGACTGCTTCATGACAACCATCCCAGCCAGCCGCAAACGACGGTGCTTTCACTGACCTCCCACGGCCACGGTGGATCTGAGACGGTGAAAAGTTCTGGGTTTATTTGTTGTTTTCCTTTTAAGTAAGAAGTGTGAATTATGACCTGTGAAGTAGTTCAGCATCCTTTTTGTATGTCGAGACACTGAAATTCATCGATTTACTAATTTTAAATCATCAGAATGTTGTATATTACAGAGTATAAGCTGAACGGCCAGATTTCTTGATAGAATAACAAAGATTTTACCTTCGGTGTCGTCAAAGGCAATGGCACACGCAAAAAAATCCTCTTTAGTTCCAATTCAGGGCCTTTTATTCTCCTTAAACGAATTGTTTTGGGCCTGAAGCCAACCAAGATAGATAGGATAGAGGTGTGGAGGAAGGTTAAGGGAGACTTTCCTGTGACAGAGGACAAGTTGGAACGACCCCGTGTAACTTGATCTCCCGACGCCGTCAGCAAGCACAAAGCCGTTCTGAACCTTGCAGAGTGGGCGCGCACACGTTCAATGCCAAACAGACACCTTAACTTGGCCACGAGAGCCAGGCCTGGAGGACGGGATTGTCTCGTCCATTCCTGCTGTAGTTTTACTCCTGAGTCTACCACCGAAGGGAGACCTTGACACTGACGCACCATTAAAATTTGGGATCTTTTTAGTTCTCTTGCTCACTGTTCATCTTTTTAAGGTCCCTCTGAAAGTCTGTTAGTTTAAAACCTGCTGGACTGGATATGAAGTTGCCTAAAATGCGACGGACCGGTCCAGCGATGCTACATGTTGCTAATGTTCTTTAGATTAATGACATGCATATTTTTCCTCTGCCTACCAAAATGTGTATTTTGTGTTGCTTCTCTTCCATGAGTGGACACCCGAGCAGGTCAAATCAGGACCTGCTGCTGTCTTAGTCTTAAAGCTTTTACCTGAACCTCTTTTTTAGTATTCTGTTCATGTTGAAGAACAGCTCTCTGGAAAGCTGCGATCAGGAAAAAAAAAAGCACAGAATGTATCACCTTCTTGTTTTCTTTGTGTTTCCTATTTGCCAAATCTTTCATTTCCTGCCACATTGTGCTTAAATCATGTTTACAGAAGGCCGTGCAGTATTCTTTTTGTTTTTGTTAAACCCAGTTTGAATTCCTCTGATTGGAGTTATGAAGACTGGACTGCTGCTCCTGCCTCGTTGCCCCGCTACTTTCTGCCTCTTTATCCAACAGGGCAGCAGCAGCAGCAGCAGCAGCAGCAGCAGCAGCAGCAGCAGCAGCGTTTCTGACTCCATCCAGCGCGTCAAGTGTGTGCAAATGTGCAGCATGTCCAAACATGCAGGAACATGCGGAGCGGAGATGACAGAACTGGAAACATCTGTGTTTTTACTGCAGCCGTCAGTGGAAATAAAAAGATTGAAGGTGCACTTGTTAAAGCACTTGGTAATAATCCTGACAGCTGCATGCTGAATATTAAAAAGACCATAACTGGCCATATCCAGCCTTTAATTTTCTCTCATAAAGATGCATCATTAAGGTAAATTTAGGTTTGAAAAAGTGGATGGTGTGACCGAATGCACATGGATGCAGATCTTCAGATTTAAAACCCTCATGCCGCACCCATGACTGCCATGATGGTTATAAAAAGAAGCACTGAAGACGCTGCTGTTGTCCTGTTAGTGTTGTCACTGCTGGTAAATGACTCTGGATGGTGAGTTTGGCTGTACCAGGGCTCCTGTCTGACTTACACACTCTGAAATTGTTCATTTTCAGGCTGCCAACAGCCGTCGTCTGCCATCACGACTGGAAGTAAGTTAAAATAATTGAGTAAATATGACACCAGTTATGTTTTCTGGACTGAGATGGTACTCCCAAGACTTTGGTACAGTCTGAGAAATGCAAATTGAGGCCAGGAATATGCTGAGTACTTTCTTCATTTGTGAAACTAATTTCCTTTGTTTTTATGTCAGAAAAATTTGTATACTGTTTATTAAAATGTACAGCGAAAACAACAGCAGTTTTTAAGATGTCTATTGTAAAGGATAATGTGATGTACATTTTTTAATTTAAGTAAATAAAATTACTGTATTGTTGTCATGCCTCGTTTGTTAACCTGCAGTATCAGACCACAACCACAGGGTGGTAGTGTTGGACTGTAGATATTTATCTGAACGACACATTAACATGTTATCTTAAACTATCTTTTAGTGCAATCACAAAAGGAAACTATACGCTGTTAATAAAGGTTAACAAGTTATTAATTTATTAGAAAAATCTGCCAGTGTTGTTTATTATAGGGTTTTTTTGTTACCACTCGACGATAATACAAACAAATAAACGCACAAGTAGTTTTGTAGAGCTATATCAAAACAAATGCCCTAAATAAAATTAATTTAATTTGCACGATAATGTCTGTCAATATACAAATAACTCTAGATGGACTTAATAAAGTCGACAGACATAGAAAGCAAACGGTGAGGGCGGGACATGGTACCTGTCAATCAATCTTTTGTTTACCCCTGACAATTTGTCAGAAACCGGAAAAACTGCGTGTCGAAAGTGAGGATGAAACTGTAGCGATCGGCGCTCGACCTGTAATGCCTGTAATCCATTTATCTGTGTCCCCGTCTGTAGTCGCTAAAGCTCAATAACGGCACATAAACACGATTTATTATTATTATTTTTAATACAATCGCATTATATTTTGATTGTTTCACTTCCTGTTCCAAAATTATCTTCTGACACTCTCCCCGCTTTAAGTTACAGTAACACGGACACTATCGGCCCGGAAAACAGAGAAATAGATACAGGCATGAGAGTCGAGTGCCGATCGCTGCAGTTTCATCCTCACTTTTGACACGCAGCTTTCCCAGTTTTGACAAAATGTCACAGAAAAAAAGAAAAACCT
>CAAE01014629.1:166199-216350 GCA_000180735.1 Tetraodon nigroviridis | reverse complement strand
AGGTTTTGACAAAATGTCACAGAAAAAAAGAAAAACCCTTAAAACACCGGAAAACAGCCAAAAATAAACACAAGACAATAATACCATTATTTTATGTGTGTTTATATCCATCAATGCAGGTTAACAAGTTGTTTTTAATTTATTTGGATAATCTGCGCTACATAGTGCTGTTTGGTGTAGTTCATTTTAAAGCCACAAGAGGGCAATAAAATCAAATGTGACCACTAGTCATTTTGTGGAGCTTCATTAAATCAAATGCCTAAAATACAATAAATTTATTTTAATTTTATTTGGAAAATCACATAAACGTTAAATTATTACTTATGTATGAAAAGAAAAATATACACGCAGGTTAACAAGTTATTATTCTTTTTTTGTAAAATCTGCCAGTATATGGTCCTGTTAAATGTAGTTTACCTTTGTAGCCACTAGATGGCAGTAAAACAAACGTAGGCACTAAATTTTGTAGAGCTTTATTAAATCAAATATTTAAAATACAATAAATGTGAGTTAGGCTGTACAAACATCAAAACATAGATTAACACTTATTTGTATATAAACAGACAAGTATATAGTAAAAGTGTTTCAAAAATAACTGTATTTACAATTCACTATTTGGTAAATCAAACTATTTATAAACAGGCAATTTTCACCTGTACTGAAATTTTGCTTGCCTTTTATTCAAGGAGGCAAAATGTTGAATAACTTCCCGATGAGCACCCTGCACCTGTCGTCCAAGCACGCATCAGTAGGTATGATGAAATTACTGTCGGGCAAGCTGCAATTTGAGGAAGTGATTTCACATTACTTTGATTGTAAACAAAAAATGTTGGCATTGAAACAATAAGACGAGATAAATCTAAAATATTTCTGACCCTTTACAATAAAAAAAGAGGAACATGGTTTTAATGCCCCTAGGGGGAACAAATTGGTGTTTTGACTTACTACTTGAAAACTGCATTTGCTGTATAAAGTGATTTTCTTTTGTTTTAGACTGAAAATACTCAGTTTTTAAAAGCGATTCCTTGCTCTGCAACTCTAAATGCATCCTTAACTGAAGCGTTGTTAATTAAATTGAATGTGCACTGAACTTGCTTGTGTTCCTTAGTAATTTGCTGTACATCAGCTGTAATATAAAGTTAAGACAGACGATTCTCCTGAGGCCACTTCAGAGTCTACTAAGGCAAATGAAAGCGTTAAACTGTCAGCGAGAGTCAGGATTTCTTTTTTCCAGGGCTGTGATTTCAGTCAAGGTAAGTCCTCAAGTGAAGCCACTAATGCAGGACTTACAGGAAAGCGCTCCAGCTCCCGCTAGAAATTTCTGTTAAGAATTAAGCTCAGCTCTTTTTATTTTTTATATACATTTTTTTCCTGCCAGACAATGTATTTTAATGAAAACCTTCTTCATTTTGTTTGATCAAGAACCTACATATTTGCTAATTAAAAACAACCAAACAAACAAACAGTCCTGAGTAGAAGCAGCGGCTTTTATATTCCTTAGTATCCAGCCGGTGACGTGCATTCCGGGGCGGCAGGGCCTCACCTTTCAAACAAAAACGGGTTCATTACAAGAAATAATAAATGTTAATGTCAGTTGGTGTGTGCAATAAATCCCCTTTCCAATCAAATCTAATATTATTTGTTGTACAATACTACAAAGCACATTCCTCACTAAGATTATTACTTTTGTCAACATACTTTAGTGATAACACACGTTATTACGGACTTACCTTGACTTAGAATAAAGTCGATTTACCAATGACTGATCGCCATATGTCAATGTGGACAAAATGCTTAAACCTCTGTGCTAATTTAGGAATTCATCTGCCAAGTTAAAGACAATACAGAAATACATTTTATACATTTTTAGGACAGACAGAGCACACAATCAGTGTTTGAAAATTGATTTTTTTTTAGCAATATGAAGAGGGACAGCGGCACACTCTTTGTGGCTGCATTTCCTTTCTGCTGCTCCTTTAAAAGCACTGGACTTTTGCATCCATGACCTCTACTGACCTTCTTAGAGGCCATGATGGATGATGGGTGTGGCTTCCACAGATAAGTCATTTGAAAAACCACTGGAGCAGCAGTTGGTAACAAGATAATAAATCACGCTTCTGCCTCGTATTGGCTCGGGGAGCACAATCTGTGCTAGCATCTTGGTTAATTCTTAAATCTAGTGCTGCAGAGAGCCGATCAATAAGTTAATTCAGCGGTCTGTCTGGACTTTGGTGTTCTACTCTGGGAGTGGCAGAAGTCTGACGCGGTGTGAACGACGCCTCACCGTCAGCCGGGACTCATTCTGTCTGTCTCCTGCCGCGTTGATGGATTCGTGGTATTTTCAGTCACCCTGAGGAGAAATCACAAAAAAAGACACCATTAACCATCTGTGACCTCTGACACCGTCGTCACCATGACCTCTGGAGCCATTTATGATCACGGCACAATGGGCCCTAAAATGCACCACAATTTTAATGGGGTGAAGTCAAAATAGGTAAATGTACAAGCAGAAAACCCAGCATGTTACAGGCTGTACAGAACCAATTAAGTGAACACTAGAATCCCATCTTAACTAATAGTCAAGGTGATTAAAGGTATTGATTACACAGATCAGAGAAAACCCCAACCATTAAACCACTGAGGACCTATTGAGGGTCTCAGAAATGCTCCTGCTGAGATGCTCGGTGGCCTAGGAGACCTCTTTAGATAGGCCAGACCATCGCTGAGACCCCCCCAAGCCACAGCGACGTGCTGGAGGATGTTACAGGAAGCAGAACGAGTGTTTCACAGTGTCTCCAGACGTGCTCAGTGTGAAGCAAACAAGAGGCAGCTGCAGCACCAGCCAGTTCTGGTGCTCTCTGGTGAGCTCCAGAGGGTCTGCGTGGGGCCAGGACGCATAGCTGGACGTCCACTCCTCGTTTCACCCCTTCACCTGACCGTAGGAGCCAAACGAAGCACACCTCCACAGCCCCCCTCCCCCCACTGCTGGTGTGCCGCTCTGTCTCATGCCAATTAACGTTAGCATTAGGTGTCCCTCATAGCGGTTGCCTTGCTAACTGCTTCTCCTTTCCACCTGTTGTCTGTCCCATTTGCACAGCAGCAGGACAAATCGATTCCCAGTCACCCGTGTTTACTGACGTCAGGCTGATTCTAGAACTGTGCCTGACTCGAAACGACGCAGTCGTGATTAGGTGTTGTCTTTGGGAGTTCCTGCAGTGTGTGTGATTTTTTTATCATTAGCTGCAAGATTAAAACAAAAAAAGTGCTCCTGAAGTGTCGTTCCTCACTTATTTGGATGTTTTCTCTCTTTTTTTGCACAATCTCTTCAGCATGACTGGGATTTGGCCTGTAATGAGGACATTTATTCATTTGAAGTGAAAGAACCTTACGGTGGAGTGTGTGTGTGTGTGTGTGTAGAGGGGTGGGCGGCGGCTGGAGGTGACTTCTCCAGTGTGAGCGGACAGTCAGAGAAACAGTCAGCAACAGCTTTGTCATTTACAGCTGCTGCCTGAATGCAGAACCTTTCCAACCTCCACGTGAAGGTTCGCACCTGTTCTACAGCATCAAGGCGCCACCGCAGACACACACACGCACACTCGGCTGTGTGTGTGTGTCTGCTAATCTGTCTGAGCGCCTTTAATGTGTGGCTGTTGTTGCAGGTGTAAGCTTGGGCCCCTTCCTAATCTCCAATAATGGGAAAGTTAAAATTAGCCCGGGAAGATGGAGCACACGAGCGGAGCGCATATTCTAAAACATGCTAAAAATATGAGCGGGATATGTGGTGATGTATGAAAAGGTGCCACCTTCTGCAGATTACGCCGGACCATAAAAAATGAACCGACTGAAGCGGGGAACACTCATAAATACGTCCCAGTGATGTATGAAGCATTAGTAGTAATGATAATTAGGTCATTAATTAGGCTAAATTGCATTCATTAGCCAATAATACCGTGTCAGCACAAACATAATGGCTGGTATTAATGGGAGCTCTGGGTGCCGACGGACTCGCCAGTTCTCCCCTCCAGAAGATGGCTGACGTCACATGTTTATTCCAGCCGAGTTTCAAAATGTAACGATGGGGTTTATGGACTATGACTAAGTATATTTACAAGGGTAAAAGTACAGTGTTAATATAGACTTTTTACTATTTATGTGTTTAATTGTGGTCAGAGATCGGAGGGTCGGTCGGACGTCTCCTTGCTCGATCTACCTGCAGATTTTTCAGGCGTTAACTCTATCTGGGCTCTACAGGGGCCACCCTAACCCCTGAGAACACATCAGATTTGATGGGTAAGTGTGTGGATTTGGGCCGGTGTGACAGGAAACTGATAGAAATCCTGCTTTTAGATGCAAATGCACAGCTTCAGGGGTCTAAAGGAGCCCGTGCCTGGCTGGGCGAGGGCAAGCGTTGGTGGTGCTGGATGAAGAACTACCAGAACTTCAGCACCCAGGTTCCTTGAACTGGGCTAATGTGGGGACCAGGTGCTATTAATGGCTTCTAAATGTTAGCAGATAAACTAAACGGCCCCTGACACACAAACTCAAGGCTGTTTGGCACCAGTTCAATCGCGAAAGCTGTGAATGTTGTTCTTTCTGTCTTTTCGCCCTTACGTGTGGCTGCGGGCTGTTTTTCCCGCTGACTGCCACCCTCCCGAGCTGCTGCTCCCGCTTGTGCTTCTCTAAATGAGCTCGACCCGACTCAACCTGCTGCCCTCCCGACGGCGGAGGCCACTCATGAATAATTTAACGCAATTTTTCTTATCGACAATAACCCCCCCACACACACACCTCAATGACTTCACACACGCCGCCACTCATGCATGTCAACTTACTTTGGTGCACTCACACATGCCCCTGCTGGTGCATGGACGCATGGGAGCACTTGCTTTTAGTCGCAAGCGCAGGTCGTCACACACTTTTTGGCATGCACGCTGGAGTTTAAGAACTTTGGATGCTAACGAGCTGTTGTGGTGTTTACCAAAGATGCACGGTGGATGTCGCAGGGGGGCAACCGCCAACGGGCTTTGATGATGTTTATTTGGCACATGTTGGAGAGGAAGGATGGGTGGGTGAGTCTGTGCACGTGTGTGTGTGTGTGTGTGTGTGTGTGCAAAGTAACTGAGGAAAGCTGCAACACAAAAACATGGCCAACATTTGCACTTCTGCAACTGCAGCCCGGAACGACACGTTCTAATTGTCCTTTTCTCGTCTTGCTGACTGCTTTAGCGCGTTTGCCTCCTCAAACACAGACGGATTAGTCAGACTATCAAGCGCTGGGGCTTGTGTTGACGTCTGAGAGCGCCGAGCAACAGAAGGTGGGATAAGAGCAAACAAAACATGGGGGTAATTAACCTAGCAGATTTTCTATGAGTGATTACAATATTTTCTTTAATACATGATTAGATCTTTTCAAAGGATGACAAATCACCCCAAATGTCTGGGATGAATAAAAGTATCTCGGTTCTGTTCTAATAAAAGAGCGGAGTGCAAACCCGAGCCGGGCCAGGAGGGCGCAGCGTGTCATAGCTTTCATTCGTCTCACTGGTGCTCGTCGCCAAAGAAACGTGGGAACGTCTGATAAAGGCTGGTCTGCGGGCATGTATGTGTGTGTGTGTGTTGGAGAGGTGTCAACTGGTGTAATTGAATCAATAAATTGGTAGGTTGGTGAAAGCATCCTCGTCCCGACGGACGGAGGTTGACACCGCGCTGTCATCAGATCTCAAATGTGTGAAGCTACACTAATTAATGTTGCTGTTGTACTGACACGGGCCTCAGAGGTCTTGACCCACAAGCTAAAAAAAGGTTAAGGTGAAGGGAAACACCCTTAGCCTTCTGTAAATAAACCACATGTTTTCAAGAAAAGGTCCATTACAAAATATTCCATTATCTACTCTGTGGATTTGTGACCCACTACTGAGTCATTCTGGCTTCAGTATCAGTCAAAAATTGACATTTTAAGTATGTAAATCTAGATAATCTATGCAGTTTGTCCATATCTTGTAATAAATGTCTTATCACTCTCATTTTGCTGAGACAAGATGAAGATAAAGATCAATTTGACGGCTTAGTCACAGCCAGTAAAGCCTATCATCTCTAGATCTGATCACTATCTGTGCTCTACTGGCCGTCTGGTCTATAAAAACGCCTCACACAGGTCTCCAATCGTCAGACATGACTTAAGATCAGTAGTCTGCATTTTTCTTCTTGTTTTTGCACTTTAATCACAACTACAACACATTTATATGTTTGCTTTGGCTCATTTTCAGCGAATCTGCATAGAGGAGATTAAAAAGTTATGGACAATGAAGAAATCCACAAATTAGCTGGACCGGCTCTTAAAAAGAAGAGTTTAAACTGGTGCGCTATCTCCACATTACACAGTACTTCAGTGCTCAAGTGCCAAATAAGAATTATTTGTTGTTGCTATCCATCATTTTGGGCTTAACGGCGCAGCGCTGCTTTGAATTTTCATCCTGTCCATCTTACTTTGCTCTGTCTCCTCTTGTGGTAATCAAAGCAGATTACAGAGGCCCCCTCGCATCCTGCTCCACTTCATCTTCTCCTATCTCACTTTTTTTTTTTTCTGGACAGTCTCCCTTCTTCGTTTCTTTATAAATTACTCACTTGCCGCTGCCTCACCGGGCTGAAAGTAATCGCAGCCTGGCTATTCATGTCACATCCGGCGTGCGTGAGGAGGTGCAGGTATACCGCGGTGCATTACACGCTCCGGGGGATAATGAAATGGCGCGTTGGGCTGGATGTTTACCAGCACGTCGGCCTATAGGTTTGCCCCGTTTAGCTGTCAGTCAGTGTGAGAGGAAGCTGCACTTTGTCAGAGGCGCTGCGGATCTTTGTCAAATGCAGTTTGACAGCTCGGAAAAGATCTGAGAGCCGCCGGAAGTTATGCATGTAACGCGGGGCATTCTTCCACACGCATGTGGACGACACCTTAATGTTGCTGATAATCGCATCACAGGTCTGTACATCCACTCTACAGGTGAGGTCACAGGTGAACTGGGATGGGACAGCCAGGTATCCCACAATACACTTTCCCCAGGCCTGCAACAGCAGCAAGGTGTATGAAGGTCTAGGTTTTCAAAATTGTTGTAGCGTAAAGAAAAAAAAATTAAATTACAGTCACATTTATATATCCTGTACAGTTTGTTTGTTTCAGTCTCTATGTGCGTATACGTAATGTACAGAAATTCTATGTACGTACATCCATTATGTTCCAGCACATTGTGTTTCTCCCTCTCTTTCTCTCTCTCTCTGCAAGTGTCTAATGTCTCAAATTAAAGTCATGATGATGTATTGATGCTAAATCTGCGAAATGCGGCACCTTTTCCTCAGGACGTTCTTGTTTTTTGTGTGTGCGGTCATCAGGAGTATGCTGCAGAGCGCTCTTTTTGCATCTCTCAGCAGCACTCTAACGCACACTATAGGTGATAAACGATCTAATTCAGCGACCACCAACGTCTCACTTCTCCCTCTGGGCAGCAGATGAGACAATCAGCTCTTTATATTTATGTCTGCTAGGTGATTTAGTGAAGAGCGGACTGCTCACTTTCAGCTGCTTACTTTTATCATTACGGCTGTTCTGGAGTCAGCGTTTGTCTAATGCTGTAAATTTGGATATTAGGCCGTAAAGTGCCAGGAGTAAAACAGTTTTTCTGCAAGTGAAGCCATCTTTTACATCTGCTTGAGCAAAATCTGAAGAAATGGCGGAATCGCTGCTACGACCACATTGGCCGCTTGGGGGCAGTCTAAGAGCACAGCGGTTGGTTTCAGACGTTCTGCCAGGGACAAATACGATGTGCTATAGATGTGCACTCCAGTTTTGTTTTTTAATACATAGTATTATTATTATTATTATTGTTATTTTTTTATATGTATTATTCACTGCTGCAGTTATGGATAGACGCAGTTGCACATAGTAAGGCTCCTATTTTAGGTCTAAATATTGACTTGTCTTTGGGCTCTTGCAAACTAGAATTAGGTGCTGGAAGAGATATTGGAATGTGAATGAATCAGGCTCTTAAGTAGGCGATAAAAATGTGGGTAATATAAAAAAAAAAACAAAAGCAAAACAACCCACCCTCTCAAAAAACAGACAAAGCCTTCAAGTGTTGAAGATGAAGATAAAAGGAGGTAGAAGCCTGTAACCAGATTGTCTCCTCTGGTCACTCTTTGGATCCATCTCCCCCCCCCTCACCCCGCCTTGGCCGTCCGGCACAGTGGAACCTTTTGCCACATAAATCACAATCGGACACAAGTCACCTCTCATTGCTGCAGTTCCGCTGAGGATGAGGAGGGGCGAGGGTTTTTCCTGTGAGGGGACTCGTCGGTTGGGGGGTTTTGGATGGTTATTGGTCCCAGCCTCGGCTGCTCCTCTCGTTGCCGGCCGTCTTTACCAATATGGCTTCCTACGGCACAGTTGGATGAAGACGGATTGGAAGTTAACGGTGTAATGATTCTGTTTTACAGGCTGCTCACTGCCACTCTCCCCGCCCAAGAACCCTGCTGAGAACACTGGATTGAGCCATGACTGTTTTTCCTCATCTCTAATTTATCCCAGCAGGTTTTTTTTTTCTTTCTTTCGTTTTCCTCTCTGTTCTCTGCCCTAACTTTTTTATCACCGGTCCCACTTTTAGGAAAAACCCCAAACAAACAAATGGAGAAAATTTCACTAAAGCAAATCCTAATTGGAAATGTGCAGGTAATTACGTGCGGTCACAGACTGTTAGCTTGCTCATCTAGCCCGCTCTGAGTGGCGGCCTCCTGCGATAAGTAGATGTGTGTTTGTGTCGGCCGCCCTGCTAGAGGTCATGATGAGGCAGGGGAGGCTGGCAGATGTGCGGCCCCACACCAGCTGGGTATCAACGCCTGTTAGCTTCATCAACATACACCAGAAAATGAGCATCCCGTCCTCTCGCTTTATCTAGTCTGGCTTGTAGAAACGAGACGTTCTGGATTTTTCTGAGTCATTTGGTAATTAAGAATTTGCAGATCTTGTGGAAAGAAAATTTAACTAGAAGCTTAATATCTGTTGTTTGTGCTAGTTCTGGAGATGGTTCGTTTTTAATGTTACTTCAATTAGGACTGCGTGGAAGTCCATCTTTTAGGGGCAAATAGTAGGGCTTTTACCAACTTATTCCAAGGTCTATAATTTCATTTGCTATTAAGATCAAATACTTTCTTCTTAAATAATGCAAAAAGATAGCAAAGCTTTAAACTTTCTGCTAGAAAATGAATTTAAGAAGATGTTGAAAAAATCAAGAGGGAAGTTATAAATATGCATATTTTCTGCAATTTTGTTATCATCAGAATGTTTTAATCATATAAATGTCTGGATTTTCATTAGAAAGAAACGTTAAACATTTATTCTATTCTGTTCTAAAAGTCTCTAAAAGAAACATCTAAAGATGGAATTCAGATCTGGCTCCTTTCATCTTCAGATTCCATATCTATTTTTCATACATTTGACCACCCAAATAAAGTGGATGAAAAGTAAATAATATAATCATCAAAATACAAAATAGATGGAGCAAAATTTGAAGATGGTTCTGTTGCACATCGTTTCTCTGAAGCTGGGAGATATTTCATCCTCCTTGTGGTCCAGCTTGTTTACCTGGGTCACCCGCCAGGCGGTGGCCGCCTGTCCCCGACATGCTGCTTCCTGTGTCTGCCACCTGCCCCCCACCCCCACCACGTCTTGTCCCGTGATACCCGAGCGCATTAGTGACAATGGTTGCAGGGCTGGAAAGTGGACATCTGGTGCACCTGTCCCGCAAACCGCCGCATCTGCCCTCCTCTGCAGCGTGCGGTTTCTGATATGGTGTGTGATGATTTGGCAGTCAGGTGTGGCCGAGCTGGGGATCGCTGAGACCAGACCGCCGGCTCGCCGCCCAACTGGCCGACCATATGGACGTGGACGCTCTGCTCTGAACTCATCATCCTCTGCCTTAACCCTCCTGCTGGCTTGCTCTTCCTTTTTAATGAATCCTTGCTTCGAGTGAAGATTCCGCCCTCGCCATCCCTCATGTGTCACACTGTTTTATTTCCCTCCTCTGGTGGAGCATCGGAGAGACGGGTGGACGTGAGAGGCATGGAAACCTCTGCGCGAGATGGGTTTTTAATTATTCTCTTGGTAAAGAAGGCTGTTGCTGTAAGAAGCGGGGTGCAAAAAAACAAATGACTCTATCGTCTAACATGTGTAGAGAGTCCTAACATAACCTATGTCAGCCTTGCGATCAAAGCGCATCTTTTATACTCGGTTCCTTTTATCTGTCTTTCTGCAAAAAACCCCCCCAAAAAACCTGAAGATGGATTCAAGTTTTCTTTTGCATTAGGTCAAATGGTGAGTTAGCCCTAAGGTTGCTGCAGCTCTAATGATTATTGACTAGAACATTCTTACCCAGAATTAAAAATGCAATTCCAATGTTGGACTAGAAATATCTGTAATCTCTTTTGGCTAGAAAAGCCTAAACACTTTTTTATTATTTTTACCTCTTACTCATGTAATGATGTAATTTCAATTATTACATACATTCACTAACCTTTGGAAAACAATTGTATTTTCCATTATCAGCCCTGGTGTTTTCATGGACGTTGATCATCGTTCTCATGCTTCCAGGGTTTGAAAACAGCTTTACTGACTGTCAGAACCAGAGGTCTCTCTAAGGCATGCACCGGTTGGGAATGTGGCAGTGCCGTAGCAGTGGTAGACTACAGTAATCCCAGGAGAAGTATCACCTAATATTCCACCCTAACCACACACAGTGCGTGTGTGTGTGTGTATAATCACAGCTTTCTGGACCTGAAGTCCCCCGACCCGTCCTCTCGGCGGCCCCCCCTGCCCTCTTTATGACAAAAGTAACAATTAGTGTGAATCTCCAAGCGGCGCCGACTTCATACTTTACGATCGCATCACCCTGAGCCTATTCCCAGCCCGTGCGCTGGCGGCTCCGGCACAATGCTATTATCCGGGCCAGCCCATAGGAAATAGACTGAGAAGAGAGCTTATTGATTGTCTCAGCGTGAGAGCCAGTTGATTTTCTCTCTCACCTGTATCCTCCTCTCTCCACCCTGCTTCACCTCTGTTGCTCCTCTTTTCCATCTCCCTGTTGCTTTCAGAGTCAGGGAAGGGAAACGAGCTACAAAGGTGCACACACACACACACACACACACACACATACAAAATAGACTTTAAGGCACTCTCAAGGACTGGCCCCCTCCATTTTGGCTAGAGTTTTAAGTCTCTCTCTCTCACACACACACACACACACACACACGTGGTTGCTTGGAATTCTAGGGCGAAACAACCGCTTTCCTTGTTGTCATTATTCCTCTTTTATTGACAATGTGTGTGTTCATCTGAGGACGTAGGAGGAGGAGGAGGAGGAAAAGGAGGAGGGGGAGGAGGAGAGAAGGACAGAAGGAAAAAAAATCGAAGCCATTAGGCCTCGGCGATGCTTCACCATCCCGGCGTAGGGAAAGATTTTCAGCTTTTGGCTGTGAAAATGGAGTCAATTTATTATCTGTCCTTTCCCCAGCTAATTCAGTTTCACTAACAGACCACTGTTTGATTTACAAGAGGATGTTTAATATTCATGCGAGTCTCGAGGGTATCTGCCAAGTTCTCCTGAAACTGTTTTATTGACTTTTTTCCCCCGTTTTTCCCGAATGCGGGGGTCTGGAATCAGATCTGCAGAAACTTGTTTCGTCAAGTGCAGCGTTTGGAAACCAGGTCATGCCGCATCCCTGCCCACATACCCAGGCTCCTCCCGAGATTTAAACACTAAAATGTAGCGCTGGTGACAAGACTTGTTGTCCTTGCACATCCCCTGCAGACGTTAAACAATCTGCCCTGACTTTCAATGACCAGCGTGTGCGGCAAGCGAAGCGCGCGATCAGAAATCAAAGGACTCCCCACCCCCCCGAGGAGCTCTGGTTATCATCAGCGCTTAATAACTGTCATCAAAGCACCTCCAGATGGAATTTGCACCACAACCAAATTGCAACCGGGGTTGTACAAGCAGGATATTGGAGGACAATGTGTTGCTGTCACGGTCATTTTAGTTTTCATAAAGACCCTCAGTCTTTTGATGGATCCTCAACTTTTAACTTTGTCATCACAAAACTTGCTTCACTGTGTTAAAATGGAGGCGTATGTGTGTGTGTGTGTGGGAGACAGAGAGAGTGACAGATGTGAATAATGTGTGTATTTCCTTTAATTGTGTGTCTCCAGTCCTCGAGGAAGCTGCTGCCATCCTGGTAGCTAAATATTTTTAAATTCCGAGTTCTAAAGTCAAAGAAATGTGGTAAGTCTCGGTATTTATCGAATACTCATGTCTGATTGAATCCTAGACCACAGCAGTTGCCCCCTCACCTTCTCAATTACCCTACTTAACAATCTAGGTTACAGCAAGTCTCAGCTCTCCAAACCCAGCTTGGTTTTTTTTTTTTGAATGAAGGTTAAATGGCCAACCTCCATAGAAATACTCAAAAAGGAGAAGAAGAGAAGCTTAATGTGAGCAAAAGTGGCTGATAGTTTGTTATTCCTCCATATTTGGAGCAGCTGATCTTCTCTGCTCAACAACCTGACCGTCGCTCAACCGAGGTGTCACCTCTTTGGCGTTTTGATAGCGCTGTCGCCAAACGCTGCATCGCGCATCCATCAACAACCCCACCCCACCCCACCCGTAGCGAAGGCCGCGGCAAATGATTTGCATCATTCTTCTCCAATGCTCGTGAATGTGCCCTCAGTGTTTCTTCAGGTACTTTCTGTAATTAGTGGCCCAATTTGAGTAGAAAAATGAATCAGGTTTTGATCGCGCACACAGAGCGGGGAGGGAGCGGGGCTAACGGAATGGTTGAATATTTGATGGTTGGATGTGACAAGCCAGGTGGCAACAGAGGGCACCCCCTCGTTCTCTGCCTCTGCGTCCTGTTCTCTCAGCCTTGATGGAAGGAGACCACCCATTGGGGAAGTCTCTGATCACTGCTGTCGTTATTCCTGTCCTACACACACACACGCACACACACACACACTCACACACACTCATACGAGGTCACAGACGTAGGGGACAAATGAGGGAGGGATGTGCTATGACTAGGTCAGAGTGAATGTAAATGTGTCCGGTGAAATATGGCGGGGAATGTCGCACCATTAGCTGCGCCGCGAAGCAAGCTGGCTCCCCGGCCCCGGGAACGATAACAAATGTAGATTTGGTTTCTGCCACTGTTAGCTCTTCCCTCTGGCTGTTCTCTAAGCACACAGCAGAGACACAGAGCTAATAATGGCTTTGATTTTTCACAAGGCTTTTTTTTTTTTTTTTTTTAAATTTATATCTACATTTGCACGCGTGTGCTTGTCTGGAGCAGCGTGGGGAACGAGGCTCATTCTCAATAAAGCAGCAACGCATGAGCCCAACGGTGGAATGAGTTCTGCCTGCTGCTGCGTTCAGTGATGTCTGATGGCCCGGCGCGTTTGTTTGTTGTCGCTTAATGCTTTCCCCACCAATACTGCAAATGTGATATTCCAGCTCTCGGATCGAAAGAAACGAGAGACGCTGAAGGTAAAGTCAAAGACAATGGAGGTGTTAGTGGCACAGAGGATCCTGATGGGGGCACTGGAGCTCTTCCCTGGCGCTGCTGGTCCCAGGATTATATTTGAGAGCTATGCCGAGTGAGTCAGGACGAGGGGCGTAATATTCTTTCTCGTTGTGCTTCGATAGCAGCAAAGCTCTGCAGGTAGGAGTCTTTGTCTGCCAACGCGCAACCTTAGATTAAAATTGAGCCATTTACTTGGCCCATGAAAACACAGTCAGACCCTTTTATTCACTGATCTCTGCCCCTGCCGCTTCTCAACCTCCCAGGCTCAGTATTTGGATCTGGCCCTGCAGCCCTTCAGTGCCTCGCTTCAGATCATCTGTAGTCCTGCAGAAGCTTTCTGGATGATCAGCCCTTGTTTGCCTGCTTCCTGGCGGAAGCGCAGCCAATCAAATCCAGCTGTAATCTCATCCTAGATTAGACGGTGGAAAACATGCTAAGTCTTCATCTTAGTGCATTTTGCAGTTTGAATTTTTTAATATGACAACAGCAAAATGTTTCTTGCAGTTAGATGTGACCCAACAAACAACTAAGGAGCTTGTTTCTCCCTGACTAAAAACAAGATTAGATAGTTTAATAATAAATTAAGACTAGTAAAGAGTTCATTCTTAGTGCAGCTGTGGACAAACGTGTCAGAAAAAGGTGCAAAAAATCCTAAAAAGTCTGCTAAACTTCTGTCCTTAAAGATAAAACCAAGAAAAAAGGGCATCACCTGCTAATGTGCAAAGCGCCCTAGCATGCACTAAACTTTATTTTGTAGGTATAGAAATACGACAAACAGGCCGGCTCCATCATTTGGAGTAAAATACTAAAATAATACATTTGCAGATTAATTACTCGTAGCTTTAATGTCGACGCACATAAAACTCATGCAAATTTCATTAAAGATATGGATGAAAATGCACCATAAACTACAGCAGCACATCCCCGTACAGCCAGCAGAAGCCTGTAATTTTTACGGCTTTAGCCAGACACTCCAATCAGTTTTATATCAAAGTAAGTTTCAGAATTAAACGCTACATGCTTCTGAATGGATCGTAACTCTTCAGTGGATGCTCAGTTCAGTTTGACAACTTGTGGCCCCGTTGCCGTCGGCGCTTAGAGTCTTAGACCTGCCTGTTCCGCTCCCCCCGGCCCCCACTTTGTGTCATCACAGATATATGGTGTCTGTCCCCCAGGAGACAAATGGACAAGAACTTTCACAACTCATCCCACAGTGTTCGTCGACTCCTTCCCAAGAGGCGTCGCTCTTTTTTGCCTGTTCTTATCCCCAAGCGGTGCTGATGCACGCTGGACGCGTCTCGATCATCCACGGTCATGAACGAGGAACAGGCTTTAGGTGGACTTGGGGGGAGTCGATGCCGTAGAAAATGTCTGAAACCAAATGTGGGTTGGGGCCCAAGTTTCTGATCACTGATGATCGATAAAAATAAATTACATTTAGATCAAAAACATTTAAATAGTTTTTCCTCCAAAGTTGTAACCATGAAAGGTTGGGTCTTCCACCAGGCTTATCACATCTACCACCAGAAGGCGACTGATAGCTTTTTTCCAGCCACTGATTACTCATATTTTCTAAAAAGAAAAAAGTGAAAAGAAAAGAAATTAAAGACCGACAGCCCCAAATAAAAACTGTCCCTGTGACCTGACCTGCTTTTGAGCTGCAATTGCATTTATTTGAATCCTTTCCCTCACATTTAAGTCAAACACCTGCTCCACAGGCAAAACCTCTGGCTCCATACAACTAATAATTTGCTCCTGCAGCTCAGCCACCACTCATATTCAGCCAGTTAGTCTGCTGGTGAGGCATGCCTCATATCCCCTCGCTGGAATCTAGATGCATTCTGGCTAATGGAACCATTTGTGGCGAGAACAGCGGGTGGGTGTGCGCGGTACTTCTGCTCCGCCATGCTGAGGCCCGCCACAGAGAGAACTCGACAGCAAGTAACATTACTGGCTGTAATTACTTCAAGCACCATTAGGAACACAATAACATCTGTGCTTAGCAGAAAACTAAGTCCGGCTCGCGATGTGTGACTGTGGTTTACGCGTGTCTACCCAAACGGGTTCTCCTCTTCAAGTGATTAACAAGTAATGAGTGGATTGCTTCTGCAACAGATTCCTTGTTTGCTAACAAAGTGGCAGTCGAGGTAATGACTTGGCACAACAGAGGACTTTTGTATTTGCTTGCAGACTGAGGCCAAAAACACCGCAGCGGATTTAGCAGGTGCAGGAGGCTGGGCACTTACACAACTTCACAGCAAGGCCTTAGGAAATACACCAAAAAAAATTCCTCCTTTTCTGCCCCTATCTGTAATGATGGGCTTATAGATATAGAACTGCTAAGAGACTTGTTTGCACTCAGTGCTGGAAAGGTAAGCTAGGCTGCTACAACAATGTAGCAATTTTGTACTACGAGTATTAACAATAATGCACATAAGAGAAGAATAAACAAACTACACATAAGAAGGTAACAGCTTCAGCATTCTGTCTGGTAAATGATATTATTAAATACTATTTTTAGCTGATGCTGTTGCTAAGTTTCACATTACAAAACAGTTCAGTGAGATTAAAGTTTGCTCTCTGAGCCGCATGGGTGCAAATTAAAACGTCAGCGCGCTGATCTGCTACTTGTCGTCGACTGATGGTCCCGTTAGATGCCTGTATGGGCCCCCAGTGACATGAAACATCAGTGTGGTGAATTTCATAATGTTTCCCCTGCAGTGTGAGCTGAAAGCTGCAGGAATATAACAGTCAGCATGCAGAAAATGGCAGAACTATAGGCAATAGATTTTACCCATGCAGCACATATGCTCCTTAATAAAAGCATTGTGGAGCACATTACACATCACAGTGCTGTGCTGAGATGGTTAGCCTGATTAGCTGCACAAAAAAGAATTTTAATGTTTAATGCTCTTGCTAATTGCCGCATTAGTGTTGAGGGTGGTGGGGGTGTGGGGGGGGGGGACTTTTGAGTTTGAGTGTTGCCTTTCAAGAATCCATAGCTCTCTGTGCAAAACTGATGCTTCATGTTTGACATGAGACACGTCCACAGGACATGTCAATATTTATGGAACAGAACAAAACCAAGCTGGAAGTGATGGCGGCCTCTAATAACATATCAATAACATAATCAATAAACATGGAAGCAAAACTGTACCAGAGGTTGAAGAATGGTTGCTGCAGACTGCTTGACATTTGAAATCGAAAGAATTAATCACTGGGAGAGGCCTTCGAGTCCTATTTGACGAGGGGAAATTTCAACACGAGTCTTGTGTTTACAGCGGGTGGTCACACACATTTCCTGGTTCAAAGAGTAAAAGAAAAAAAGCCATGCTTTATCTTAATGTATATTTGTGTAGAACCCTAAGTTCCTATCAGACACACCTTGACAAATGTAAAAAAGAAATGTGGATGTGCTATCTGAAACGTTTCTTTTGCAAGGAGGTTGGTAACATTCATGCACCTCAGCAGTGATAGGCAGAGGCTACGTCTGCACAAACTGAGGTTTGCAACATGTCATGCATCTGGGCTTAATTTTCTTCAGTCAGGTGTCACAGTGAGCTTCGTGCAGCCCCCCCCACACACCCTGCAGCGGGAAGGGGGGGGGGGGAGTCTACTGCTAGCCAATATTTTAATTACTCTTCAGCTTGGGGCGTCACAAATTCATCATCACTTCTTAAAATTATACTGACTATATAACAGCTCCTGCACTACATCACCTATTCACCAAAACGTAGACGTGATCGCTGAAACACATGCTTCATTGGACAATGAGAAGGTACGTTACACTGTTGTGCCAAAGGGGACGGAAACGTGGGGTTAACACAAAATTGGTGGTGGTGCGCCCATTACATCGCATGATTTCAGGAAAGTTAATGTGGCTCTCTAAAAATAGTTTCGTGTTTTAAATTTTGCTGTTTAGCTCTGGTTAGCCACCGTGCTAGGGGAAATACAACAGTTTCACAGCAGTAGATTGCTGGTGTCATACCACCACGGTGGATGTCACGCTACCTGCCACCGCCTCGCCTTTCTCACACTCGCTGTGGTTTGTGTGCGCTCTGCGTGTCACTGCAACGACAGGAAACAAGACAGGAAAAAATGGCAAGGTGCAATAAATCTGTCGCGCCAATCTGCTGGCTCAAGGAAATGATTGGAAAAGGCCAAATTGGGCCAATAATGATGTGCTGTGGAACATCCACTCAGGACCGGCTGCGTTCTTTGGGATTAAGACAGTATTTTTTTTTTTGTTGATGCATATTTGAATGTGTGTGTGTATGTGAGTGAAGGTGAGAGGAGGATCGGATGCAACAGCGCTGTCACCTCCTGTTAGGGACAGTCCTCCGGGTGAAAATGCTGTCTTCTGCATACGTGCGTGCGTGTCAGCGGCGGAAGGTGTTTGCGGCAGTTTCATCTCACCTTGCGTCTCAGGTGGGATGTGAGAATGAGAAAGGAGCCCTTGAGGGTGGCCCAGATGGAGAATAAATCAATGAGGTAGTGGCAGAGTCATGAAAATGAAGAACACAAGGAAGGTGGCAAGCTATTTGGTTGAAGACGGGAAATCCCACCTGTGTTAGCAGCCATCCCGGACCTGAAAACAGGCACTTTTACAACCCCTGTGGCCGATTAAACAGCCCGGTTGCCACAGTATGTGGCTACAGATGTTTTCAGAAGAGACAAAAATGCTGCAGATTACAGAAACAAATGACGAGTGTTGCTTCTTTGTCTTGAGTTCCTGAACTTTTCTGAGGCATCTATGGAAATATTTCATTTCTGCTCATCAGTATGACCTGGATAAATGTTTCCTGCATTACTGCATTACTGCATCTGCAGCTCAGCATTTGTGTTGTCTTACAGACATAATCAGGTGTCCAGCATGAACACTTGAACCCCTAACTCCTCACTCTATTTTATTTACAGCCTTTTTGGGGTTTTTTTTTCCAGGAAATAATATTACAGCATAAAGTCTGGATAAAAACTGCTAGCTAGAACAATTGGCCTCATGTTTTCTGTATATCTTAGATAATACGTTATACAACTGCAACTGAAATTTCAACTGATGCAGATACAAATAGAGTTTTGTGTGCAACCCTAAACATTTCTAAAACTACTTTAGTTTTTTATGTGCTTTCTTGTCTTTAATGGTTTTCATCTGGGCAGCTCTTTCTCAACTGAAATTAACCCTAAAGGTGAAACATTGCAAACAGAAAGGGAGAGGGTTAAAAGAAAAAAAAACCCGAAAAGACTCAGAACTCTTGCGGACATAAGAGTGAGCGTCGAGGTTCTGCGCTGGCAGCAGCGAGAGCCCATCTGAGAAATGGCAGCCAGGAGGCTAATTGAAGAAAGCTAACTCATCACATTGGCACCTTTGCTCAAACATGAAGATGCAGATCTGCACAATTAGCTTTTTGGGACCATTACATTGTCTTCCATTCAGATTTACTCTCTGACAACAAAAAACTAGCTTGTTCAAAACCCTAAAATTCTACTTGCACCCAACTTTTTATCAAATCCTAAAAGACAAATTACTTTTTTTTGCATTTCAGGAAGAAACACAACTATTATCTGCAATTAAGCGAGCAATGCAGATTCCTGCAGAATCCCCGATGATTAACAAGCTGTGGTTGTTTTTCATCGGAGAGAAACGGAGCTCAGAGCCACAGGTGCAGGCACAGCAGTGCCGAGGCACACCAAATCACTTAGCAACCACTTTGCCTTATTACCCAGGAGCCATCGGGGTCCTGTTAGAGTATTAGCAAGATGCCTTACTCTTTTCATTAGTGCCCCTTGCTCCTATCTGTGCTCACCTTGGCCACAGATAAAAGACTTCGGACTCTTTAAGACACAAGACTTTCAATTTTTAAAAATGTCAAATTCTCAAATTTCCATAACAGCAACACCATAACAATCCTGCTACCAAATCCTAACCTTTTGAAAACTGGGACGTCCAAAAAGTCTCTTCTTGCCAGCAAGTCACTTCTTGGACGCTCCCCAGCTGCTGCTCCTCCTCCTCCTCAATGCCGCGGGCGAACAGTCGGATCAACTGGCCATGGACACTGCAGACAGGATGGAAATGCACAAAAACAGTTATCAATCGTCCCTTTGGCTACAAAAGCAACAAATCTGCCACCCGTATGGGCAGATTTTATACATACTCCTTGAAAAATGATCACAGAGGACAGATGAGATACTACAATTTGGGTGGTATTCCTCCCAAATTTGTGTTCAACCCCTTGATGTAAAACTTCCCACATTTTTTCCCCACTTTTTCGTTTTGCCCGGGTTATTGCCATAAATTATCCCAGCAGCGCCCGGACCGGCTTACTCCAAGAACGATTAGCGATGGGGAAGTGGCAATAAAAGAACGGACCTCAACTTTAATTAAAGGGGAGTAGCCTTTTAGCGCGGGGAGGGCCATTAAATTAGCAACATTACGGCACCATGCATCATTGGCAAAGTACAATGGTGCGTGAAATAAATGATGCATGGGGCAGTGGTGCCGCAGCTCTGCAGGGATCCTACCGTGGGAGAACTTGAAGTGTGGTCATGGTTCAAAGAGTTGAGGGAGGGTGCAGGAGCTGAATTCACCGAGACTTAGGCAGCAAACAACCAAATAATCTCCACAACAAAGGAACACAGCAGATTTCTCCACAATTGATTTATTTCCACATGCTGACGCACAGCACACTGTGAGCTTCTTTTAGCATTTTAGTACTGGAGCTGTGTCTACAAATGTAGCCAAGATCAAGAAGAGGTGGCTCTAAATGTTGCATAATGGTGCCTAACTCCTGTTCTGCTGCTGTTCCTGGAAAAACAATTTATCTTAAAACAGAGGGGTCTCTGACGTAGAAAAGTCTCCACTTAGCCACGAAAGACAGACATTTATCTGGCAGTGACTGACATAATTGTCACTGTGTTTTCTCCACTGGTGAGAGCGCGGATGGTGTTTTTGAAGAAAAATGTTCTTTAGTCCCAGATTTAAGTGCTGTGCGAGGGCGAAGCACAGGTTTACAAGCATGATCTATTTCCACTTAAGCTTGATAGTCAGGAACATTTAAAAGCAATCTGGAGTGTAATGTCTAAAAAAGAAACAAAACAAAAAAAAAACTAAGGATTTTGTCACCCCCCCCCCCCTTCCATTTTATTATATATATGCTCACCAACTGGTTTTTTACTGTCATTTTTTATTCAGGCCACCATTAAATGCATTATTGGCACTAGTTTCCTACCTGACATGGATGGCAGTGTGGGGCAGGATCTCTCCATCGCAGGTCCATCTGCCGTGAGAAGTTCCGTGGTGACGGGTCGCTCTGCGGGTGCACGTGGCAGCGAAGCACGACGTCTCGTCCTCGCCAGAGTCGCCCGCAGAGGCGAGGTCTCGGACCCGCGGCTGGAAATGAAACTCCCTCACGCGGTGGACCTCCACAAACGAGTGGTCGAACTGAGGGGAGGGAGAGTTGGATGGAGTTAAATGAAAGAGAGGGGCCCACAACTAAGCTTCTGAGCGAGAATTGTTGTTTTAGGTGGAAATGGCACACAGACCAGTTGTGTGAGCACACGTGAAGATGGCGGGTGCTTCACCCAACAAATTAGAAACCATCATGACAGGTAAACCGAGCACCAACATTCATTCTGAGAACGCCTCTCTCAGCGCCTTCGCCAGAGTTCATCAATATGGAGATGAACGCTGGCGTCCTGGAGCATCCAGGGTCTTGCAGCCTGGTGAACCGTCTGGGACGGCAACACGCTGCTGTGGGAATATGTGGATGAAGGGAAATGGTCTGCGGAAAAGCCAGACTTCAATCTACAGACAGACACACTTGTTTTCTGTTGCAAAATGAATCATAAAGAACCTAATTTTCAAAACAAAGTGGCACGGAAAATAGGCAGCAGCACTTTTCTCTGATATATTCTGATTGTGTTGGCTGGTAGAAGAGTTCTTGGCGTGTGGCTCTTTGTTGTTTTTTTTTTTTTTTTCTTCGTTTACTTGCTCCTGGTGGGTGATGTAAAAAGTTAATTTCTCCATCGTCATTTGATGCACTCCTGCTGATTTTGTAATGAAGAGCAAAATCTTTTTTTTAACATCTTGCTTTTCATTTACGATAGGAAGGAAATGGCCAAGGGGAGATCAAATGCGAGAAAAAAAAGGGGGAGCTACAAGATGGTGCAGGCACCCAAATGCCGTGCAAATGGCAGCAGAAGCAAGAAAAGAAGAAGAAAGTGGGAAGATGAAAAGAAATTATATTGTGAAAATCCCTTTTCATCTCGCTCAGTGTTCAGGGCTCAACCTTGTCCGATGCGCAGCTTTTTGACTTCACGGGGTGCCACTTTCTCTCTATTCTCGTCTCTTCTCAACCCATCTTCCCCCTCTACAGTTCTAGCCGCTCCCTTTCGTACCCGCTGTCATCATAAAAGTGGAGTGACAGCCATTTTTTCCACATCAGACCCACTTTGTGGCTGCAGCCTCTGGATCATCTGGCTAGAAGACGTTCTGACAGGGCTGTGGACACGTCATTCTGCCTTCTCCCTTCTTTGTTTCTCTCCGCTTGGCTGAGCAGTGATGCTGATATGATGTGAACCTCAAAAAAAAGTCCATCTTACTCTACTTGTATTACGTCTAGCGACATTCATTTCTTCCAAAGGAGACCCAATCCCAACTCTTCTTCTTCTTTCAGCTGTCCCCATCAAAGGTGGAGGCACCGGATCACCACAGGATGCTTTACGTGTGTCTTAGAGACAACTTCTGCGAATGACATCACTTGCACAAAATTAGTTCTGACTGGAATAAACTTCCAGAGGCTCTTCCTGGGGTAATAACTGCTAATCGTCAGACATGGTAACACTTGAGCTGTCCTGAGCGGGCATTAGTCTGGTATCGGAATCTTCCTCCATGCAGCGTATCCCTGATGCAGCGATTACCGGCGCCCCTCTGGACTGGGGTGGAGGTTATTTATGATACGTGGGAAGGCACAAGGGCTGAGAAATTTGAACGTAAGTGAGCCGTAGTTGGGAAATTGCGCCGAGTCGGCAAATGGAGGGGCGCTAATGCAGCGGTGGTGAGGGGAGGGCTTGCTCATTTGCAGACTCCGCACAGGCCCTTGGTGCCCCCGTGCGCAGGCCGTGGTGGGTGACTGACGAAAGGTTTGTGGGGGGGAAGAAGAAAGAGTTGTCTTGTCTTAAAGCTCAAAGTCAGGGGAGTTTGGTGGAAAAGTCACCTTCCCGCCTCCAGTGACTTGCAATTTCCTCTTTACCTGGTCGTTTTTGTTGGTGTGACGAAGAAGGTGCCTGAAGAAGTCGAGATGTGAGCACTTCCGGACGAGGATGAGATCGGTGGTGCCATCGGCGAGGTGAGCGGAGGGCGACAGGCCTTTGGGGCTGCGGGGACACGCGCAGCTCATACTGGCGGCGTTGATGGCGATAAATTTTCCATGGATAACGCTCCAATTGTGGCTACCATCTGGAAATGGCGGAGTCATGTAAAACACCTCTTCACGTGTTTGTAGCCAATCCCCTCTCAGTGTGAGGAGGAAAAAAAATGAATTCCAATTTCAAAGAAGCCAAAAAAACACGACATGTTCACAGATCACAGACTTCTCTTGCCAGGTTGTGTAATTGTGCGTCTTTTCAGCATGTATCCTTGCCACCACCTTTAAAGTGGGTAAATGGGGATCTGCGGGGAGCTTGCTGTTATTTAATTAGGAGGCTGCCTTTGGGAGCTTCACAGCATTTGGAAAATCATCTACAACCTTTCCCAAATGTGCTACAGATACAAAGACGCGAACTGCCGCCCAGCAGGGAGCCGAGCTTGAAGCCGGGCCCCGTGTTTCTGCGAGCGTTTGCTTTCATTTCAAAAGCCGCCTTGGTAAAGGGTGACCGGCTTTTCTCCCAGCAACTTAGCTGAAACAGGATCCCAATGCTGGCAGTAATGGTACCTGAGGTATCCAACCCCCTAAAGTGGAAGCAACCCCACAAAAGTGATCACAGATGCCTAAACCACAAAGGCACACTTTCAAAAAATAAACATGATTTTTCAGTTTGAAACTAAACCTATAACGCAATCCGGGGATAAAGGGCCCGCTAACGATATGTTCTTGTTTAAAAACACTAATTAAAGCTACGTTAAATGTTTAAAAAAGACAGCAAATCAACTGTAAATTCTGCATTACAGGAACGGTTCCGACTGAGCGTTTGCGTGCGTTTGGGGACAGACTGACTCATTTGCAGACAGAGTATGTTGTGCCTCATTGATTCAGCAGTTGTCTGAGATTTCTCTCACCAGGAACAAGAGAGGAGGGAGGGAGCTAAACAAATGGCGGCACTGGTGTGAGGAAAACCCGCTGTCAAAGCAACCGGAGCCAAACTTTTTCCTGATTAGTAAGAATCCCACACACACACACACACACACACACACACACACACACACACGCACACACAGGGTTCTGCTTCTCTGCACTTTTTTATAATTACGCTAACGCAAAAGTACATTCTCCGTAGGGTGCCTCAGTGAAAAATATCTCAAATTTCATATTTTAGCACTAATTAGAATGAAAAAAAAAAAAACACCCACACTCTGCCTCTATAGGTATTTATGCTGCTGTATCTGTAGGGTAGGAAAGATCGTGGCTCTCTCTACATCACCAAAACACTGGTGCTTCTACTTTGGTCAGTTCCCGACTGAATGCACCACCACCACCAAAAAAACAACCAAAACAAAACAAAAAAAAAAAGCAAAGTGGTTACGTTTTAGCCAATTAACGCATAAAACGACACATCAATACGTGTAAAATAACACTGCAATTAGTAGATTATGACTTCTAGCGTTCATTACACTTTGGGAAGCAAAAGTGAGACAACACTATCCTGGATGCACCAGTAGTCGCGCCGAGCGCCAGGGTGCAGAGGTGTCTGGTGGAGATCTGGAAATCAATTGGAACAAAAAGGCAGGGGCTGTATAGAAGAGTGGGACGCAATGTTGTTAAGATGTTTGTACTGTGGGGGTCAATAACCCATCAAAAATCTCATCAAGACTTTGGCTATACTGGAAAAACAACCTTGAGTGAAAAATGTAGATAAATTCATGTGTAAGCAGGAGAAGTTGAGGATAAGGTGCTGCAGAATGCTAATCTGACGCTCGCGTCTTTCTGCTTCTTTCAAGTGGTGTCTGACAGGGTAGAGAAAGGAAACACTTCTGGGTGCAGCTACTTTTGACCTTGAACTCCTACCTTTATCCAAATTTGTCTTCTCTGACATCTCCCACTGCTTCATGTCCTTTAATGAGGATTTGTGCTGACACGAGCCGCACCTGAAATATAAGTGTAACCTTCTTTTAAAAGACATCAAAGCACTGCTGTCAAGATCTTAACAGGTGATTTATTAAAACAGACTCAATCCATTCCATCCTTAGCTCTGCGAGTCATTTATTTTTTTTTTTTTATGTGGCTGTCCTAAATTCTGCAGCCAAAAAGGCTTTTTGTGGCAATCATATCATAAAATACCGTGTCAGGACAAATGGTGTTTTACAGATTAATGCTTCGCTTCCTTTCATCTCCTGACTCGAATGCAAACAATGTCTGCAGCTCCTCAAAAAATATGGAACTTTTAGAGAATGCTGAATGGCCTCTCACAGAGCAATAAATCAGGCATGCTTCCTGAGAGCGTTAGCTACCTAATTTAGGCTCTTGGAAGTGCACCACAACTACATCGAATGAGTTATTGTTTTGTAAAAGTAAAACTGAAGAGTCATACAGGCGGATGAATTATTTACCCAGATCGACAACGCAGCTTGTCTCTGGGGGTCCCCTTGTTCTCAGCGGGGAGGAAAGAGATTGTGCCTTCATAGTGCTTGTGATTCAGAAAGGTTTTCACCCCTAAAAGACAAGACAATATCATTTAAATTATACCATTTGTAACCCCGCCTGAAGGCTGTTGCAGCCTTTAAAGGGTTGAACACGTCCTGAAAACACACGTCAGATTTGGATTTGAATTCTGGTAGCAGTTCTGTTTATGCATCGTAATTAGAAAATAAACTACTGCAGATATTGTTATTCTTTTGTTAGACACTTAAGGTAATGCTAGTCAGAGTGAAAAGTGTTATCCCGCTGCGCTCAGTTTCTTCCATTTCTATCTTTAAGTGGGACAAAGTACAATCCCAGAGCAGAGCTGGCAATCCTAGAGATAAACCCTCCGTTTCTTTCCGTTAAAACTCGGTTTTAACCCCTAAAGTCTGCTTGAGGTTGCTGATTTAAGAGATTGCGGCGTGCATGGGGGTTGAACCTGAGGAACACCTCCACGCCCGTACCTGCCAGATCGTAGCGAGCTGGACCCAGCCACCTTTTCTTCTCGCTGTCCCCAAGCACGTCGCCGTAGAAACCGTATCCCAGCAGTGACACGGAGTACCTGAGGAAGCTGTTGTCGTGGTGAACGGAACACACGTCCATTGGCTGAGAGTTCCCTGCAGAGACAGATCCAGCCATTGGCACAATGTGACAATTGCAATTATTTTGTACAACGTTGAAAATATATGCCGTCTTGACTGCGAAATCGACCGCAAGGCCGTCGACTAACCGACAATGATGTGCAATGCAGAAGTGACTGCATCACTGGTTCCCACTGTGGTAAAGCAGATGCAGTCGGTGGACCCTGTTTAAAGGGAGACACACAGATCCGATGGTCAACCAGTGTGACCCTTAGTAAACAGCCAGTCACACTTTAACAAAATGACTCATTGGCAAACCCTAGTTTCGGATCACAGGCATCGACGTAACAATGACAATGGATACGCAAATCGACGAGACTAGGTCAGTCAATTCAGGCTGGTGTTTTATATTCTCTATTAGGTAACAATCACATTGGAAAGAATGATGCCTGGAAACAAATTTGTGTCCCAAAATCACAAAAAAAGTCCTGCAAAAGGAGGCATTTGTGAGCTGAGTCAACCACCAGGGGGCGACGAACTCCTGGATTTACTTCCGCTCCAGCGTTTTAACACTAAATAAACTAGGTAGCCTTGGTTACAGCTGTTCCTGAGATGAAGCCATATAAAATGCAGTTGAGTGATTTCATGGGACAGGAATAAGATATTTCAGTCATAAAGTTAACCAATCAAACGGCTGCGGGCATCAGGAGTCTTCATCCCACAAATGAAAGGTGGGAGATGTCCCCCGACTCAGGCAGGAAATATTAGGCTTTAAATGAAATCTCTCTTACTCAAGAGCTAATAAAATTTCGTCTCACTCTCTTCCCCACATGGTATAATTTCAGCGCTATCTGCCCTGCTTTGATACTGATGAGCGTGGTGAAATGGACCTACTGCGCTATAAAAAAAAAAGATAGGGAGAAAGAGAAGTGAGAGAGAGCCAAGAAGTGAGTGGTGGAGACACAGGCAAGGATGGAGCCCGATCCAGGTTCCACCGCTGGTCTACGTCTTGCAGACTCACCTGCCGGAATGATCCCCACGCGTAGAGAACAGGGCACCAGTTCTGAATCCGCCCGGTCCCGGTCCACACCGTGGTCTGTTTGGGTCCTGATGATCAAACCGTGCAGGATTTCACTGAACATCCCATCTCCCCCTACACACACCACCCTGACCAGAAATATAGAGAGAACACAAGTTATAATCTAAACATTGTCTTGTTTTAAAGTTCTGAATCTCTAGTCAGCCAGGTGGATGTTGCCCAAGCAGTTTCACCTTAATGTTTAATAGGAGAATGACTTATGGCAGAATAAAAAGTACAAGAACCTTGACAACAAGGCAGCAAATGTACCCCCTCTATACATAATAGCGCCACACTGTGTTTTGGAGGCTATATTCTTAAAGAAATGACCCGATAAATAAAGCGAAGTGCAAAATAATGGTCTCTAAGCAGGCTCCGGTGGACTGAATAGCTAATGGGTAGACGGCAGGTCCGGTGGGCACTCACCAGGAAAACACTCCTGTATTCCTGAGGCCCTGTGAAGCCAGTTTTACGGCCTCACGGCTGCATCCTTGTGACCTCGTGTTAATGAGCTGTGGGGTCATGCGGCGTGCCAGCAGGAAACAAAAGCATCTACGTCTTGGATGATTTACGGCTGATTATCCTCGTAAGGTTTTAATACAAATGGCTTTGCAATTGATTTCAAAAGCATGATAAGGAGTGACTGAGGACGAGTGCAAGAAGCGTTTTACACTTGACCTTGCATAAGCTTTTTGTGCTTGATGATATTTTTTAGCGTTCCTATAAGGTATTTTAAGTCCAGCAGTGCATGCATGCTTGTCAAGCAGATTTTGTCTGGCTAGATGTGTCTGGCTGCCGGCGTTGTTAGCATATGGACAGACCAGGTTTTGCTCCTAAACACAGCGAAGAAGACAGAACTCACCCGTCGTATTTATCGAGATCGGCCTCGGCTGTCAAGTGGTCCCTGGCATGATTGGCCCTCTTGGTAACTATGGAAACAAGCCATAATGGCCAGTATTAGCACAATTTAAAAAGAGGCGAACGCATAGAAACAACCTCAAGGAAGGAAAATGAATGTACTTTGGTAACAGTCGTGGGAACGAATTTCTAAAAAAACAAAGAGGCACAAAACAGCCTCGTTCTAACACAGCGCATTAGCACACAAAATGAGGCCCACTGGAAAAAAAAGTGGGAAAAGAAAAATCAACATAAATCTATTTACCTGGCATATTATATCAACACATTTACAATATATCACAGGTGAAGGAAGCCCAAAGTGAATGCTTTCACTCAGATAGGCCATCAGTACTGCCGACTATATGTGGTTGTAGCAAACACTTATTGAATAATAGATGTGTTTGGCTTCCAAAACATATCAACTATCGCAGCTTTCATTAAGGTCCTAGCATGACTAATGGCACTGCTAGCCAAATCATATCCTTGCATGCCTCTTTGGGGGCTGCACTGGCGGCAGGAGCCTATATGGCAGCCGCTGGAGCTCATTTTTAATTCAAGCGTTAACAAAAGCCAGACTGATAGGGACCCACCAATCACATCAGCAGAGATGCAGGCCCGTCGCAGCAGCGGAGCCACCTTCTGCTGGTAAACGTGCTCGCCCCGCCGCCTGCCTCCGTAGGGATTGATGTACACCAGGAGGCTCTTCGGTCTGTTGGCTGCAGAGTGAGGGATGGGGGTGCAAGGTAGTCATTATAAAAGCTTCACTTTCTATGTTTTTTTTCCTTTAAAGTGTTCAGCTGACGGCAGCTTGATGAAGTTTTCCACCAGCCATGAAATGCTCGGTCACACCGACAGGTGGCTGAAACCTGCTGCTGCAGCAAAAGGAAAGGAAGCACGCTGCCTTAGTGGTAAAGCTACAGTGGGGTAACAGCTTGTAGACAGTGTCAAAGTCCCAGTCATAGGGGGGAAATGGACATCAGAGTCTAGATTCCAGCGAGCACCATGACATATTGGGCACAAAATCGCTTGGCAAGAAGATAAAGGTTTTCTTAAAATATAAATGAGTCATCAGCAATGTAAGAATGTGGAGAAGATAAAGAAGTAAATTCTCTAACTGTGTCTCTACAATGAATGTAGTTACATTTCTTAAATGGATTCATCCACACAGGTTTGATATTAAAAGGTTTATTTACTGTATTTGTCTAAACGTGTTGATGCTGTAATATTATGCAAGGAAGAATGCAGTGCTAATGCTCCATGAGTAAAAGAGGCGCTAACTAATCCAGCCGAAACTGATCAGTGAGTTTAAAATGAACTGTTACAGGGAGATGCGTGAGTACATACTGAACAAAGACAGCTGCTCATTGATGACGTGGATCCACTGCTCACAGAGGCCCTGACTGGTGCAGTGGAAAGTGACATCCCCACAATGCCACAGCCTCCGCCTCGTCCTTCTGACGTAGAAAACTGCAAAGAAAAAAGACGGAATAAGGGACACACCAGGTAAATATGTCAGCATAACTCTTACGTATTACACCATCTGTTTGTAGATTAGCAGATTTGTGTTGTGTTTAGGTGTTGTAGGATTTTTTTAAAAACTCATGACAATAACTCATTGTTCACGGCCTAAAAATAAAGATAAAGGAAGGATGGAATCTGATTTGAGATAAAAGGAAACATGCTGACTTAAGTCTTATCATCGCTGATCACCCCTGTCACGAGTGGTGACCTCACTGAGGTTTCCACCTTCATGCAACTCACATCCGCCAATGACTGATGGAGTGTTAAGAACCTCAATGAAACAGATCGTCAGACAAAAAAAAAAAAGATATGGACTCTCGTAAAATCCTGCCAGCGAACATTACTGAAATATTTACATTGGGGAGCAAAAATTCCCTCACTAAGCACTTTGACAGCAGATTCCCTCGCTAAGCATTTCAAATTATCACACTAAGCATTCTTTTTATCTGATAGAAAAGTTAACTTTGCAGGGGGAGCTCACAGCGTATTTGCATGGGGACGCGGGCACGGCGCTCGGGGTGGGCGCGAAATTATCCTTTAATTAGTTACATAACCGCGATGGGGAGTGATGGAAGGAGACTTTGATGGCAACTTTCCACAGATCGCAGGAATGCAGTGGAGTCAAACGCTCGCTGCCAGGAAGAGCTCACATTAGCCTGGACTTTTTCAACATTTCCCAGGATAAATAATGTAAATCCAATCTCGCTTGGATTTAATCTAATGAATCAAAATGAAGCATTAGCTCATGAGTCACTGGCGCACTGCCATCGCTGAGCCAGCCAGCTAAAGCTGTGAGCGGCTCTGTTGTTCATGCATTACTCTCAGACGGCGCAGCTGTCGGCGGACTTATTTCTGCTGTCAGGTGGCTCGTGGCGGCCCGGCCCAAATGTCCACCGCAGCCGATGGGACGGTAGACGCATCAAGAGCGTGCACACGTGTGTGTTTTGGGTACCTGTGAATGTGTGCGGATGCAGCTGGTGCAGGTGTTTGGGTTTCTTCTGACTTGACCTCCTCTCTGCCTTGACTTGGTCGTCAGACGTGTGGGCAGCGATGATGTCACACAGCAAAACAGCGTGGGTGGGCTCTGGAGAACCAAATTATAGATCAATCCTGAGCTGCTGGTCTCCTGGACAGACATTTGCAGCTATGGCAACTATAACGGATCAGTGCCTCGGGGGTTCCCCATCATTGTTCAGGTTTTATTGCCCTCAACTTTCACCGTTCATTGTGCCCCCAATGTTCTCATTTCCAGATGTACCAGGCAGCTGTTTCACTGCAGGAAAAAAAAAGGCAATCACCCCAATATCGGTGTAATTTGCCTGGCACCAAATGGCATGCAAATTAGCAACAAGCTAAAGTCAAACCCTGCCCAAAGTTTAAACATTCTGTTTAAGCTCTTGTAGAGATAAAAAAAAAACAGTAAATAAATAGATAGATATAAAAGTTTTAAGTTAAGGCTTAAAAAACCTAAACAGGCTTTATATTTTCAGTTAAGGCGAAATCCTATGTTAAGATGACCTTTAAGTAGCGACCTGGAATTGATTCCACAAAACGGTAAAATCGATTGGAGGAATAATAGGTGCACACCTGGGAGGGCCGGGGAGTGTTTAAGAAAAGACAATCCTTTAAATTCTCTGGCTCTGGGAAAAAGTAAAAAAAAAGGAAGAAGCAGGAGCTCCAGGCTGATGTATCATCCACAGTGACGGGGAAGCGATTGCTGAACTTTCAGATTAATTTTTGTGCCGATACGTTCAGAAAAGGCGGGATTAACGGGTGGAATGGTCTTCTTTCCGTAATTAGTATACCGACTCTCCAGTTCCTCCCAAACCATATTCAGCAGATGAAACTGAGAAGAGGGACTTGCAACATATTACTTCTCTCCCCGGAGTCCGAGGGAGTGGGATTTCATTTCATCTTCTGATAAAAATGATGCAAGCGGGGAGGTTGGGGGGATCATTTTGTGGGTATCGATATTCACACTTTGATAAATAGAAAGACTTATGGCTTTATTTCCAGTGAGATCGACAATTATTAGTCCTGCAGTTTGTGAGAAACAATTTCAGGAATTATAAGAAGAGAGATTTTCTTCTTACTGCTGCTGTTTATGGGAAGAAAAAACATTTCCACTGCTTTGTAGAAAAGTTGCCTCCTTCTAAATGCACATTTTACATTTGCATCTGTGCTAGTCCTGCGATTCCCCTGAAAAGCTGTGACACATACGGCAGATTTCTGTCCTAATCCCGCCTTTGTGCAACAGTGCAACAGCCCGCGTGGTTCTTTGCAGCATTTGGAAGCATGAGCTGGAGATCACTGGTTGCCAACGCAACGGCTCTGAGTCTTTTTCCACCATCCACAGCTCAACGTGAAACCAAAAAAACCCCCGACTACAGCAATGCCCACATTCCAGCGAGGTGACCTGAGCGGCCACTGGGCTCTGGTAACTCCACTGATCAAGGGCGAGTCTTCCTCGCTCGACCATGTGATGTGGAAGGAGATCAGTCAGAGCTGCTCGTCAATCGTAGGGCGAAGTCTGTCTGACTATACTGCAGTGACACAAAAAAAAAACAGAAAATGAAGGTTTAATATTTCCTCGGGATGAATTCCGCACAATTCGCAGCATTGCCTTGGTTCGTGTTCTGAACCTTTGTGAAAAGGAACAAAGCAACAGAGAAATCTCATCTCATTTACTGTCACTAATTAAAGATATTCATCAAAACCTGCATTTACAGAAGAAAGTGGACTTGTACGTTCAATTACCCAGTATATTCTGAAAATGAAACTTCAAAAATAAATAACAATCTGCAGCACAAGGCCTGAAAACAACAGAATAATAACGTTTGAAGATTTTTCACACATGTGCAAGCGCAAATTCAGAAAAGACAATAACAGCTATGAATTACTGTAAGTACTTAACATAGCAAATAAAATCACAGATAGTGCCGTATAGCCCTGAGATGTGCAGCTCATCAAAAGAAATAGGGAACTTAGCCACGACGTTAGCAATATGAACTGGCTCTTTTCCACACACACAAGTGCAGAATAATCCTCCTCACAGCCCCTCTGCTTTCCAGCTCGGTGACAAACCCTGAGCGGTACAAAAGGCTCCGACTTACTTTCACAGTCTTAATGTTCTTTTCCAACACAAAAGAAGTCAGCATCGCCTATTCTTAGCACCGGGTTCAGTTATTGTTAGCCGGCCTTTATGGAGACTGCAGTGTTCTTTGAGCTTTAGTGAAAGTCTCACGTTTCTCCGTTCGCTGCAGTGAAGCCAAGGTGAAACCACAAATCGCAGATTCAGAGCCAGGATGTAACCTTAGCGGAGTCGGCTGGGACAGTTACTTAGAGGCGACGGGCTCCTAAAATCACTAAACACATCACATGTTAAAAAGGGATCTAGTTTGGGAATAAGGTGACCTATTATCTACATATCTTCCCCCATATGCTTCCCCCACGACTAGGCGGCATCCCATCTAAGAGGATTCCACCAAAGTGTAAATTCCAGGTTGTGACACCCCCACAGTGGCAGTGACGTTTCTCTGAGGGCTGGGTCAACACTGAGCATCTGATGTGACACCTGGGCTGACCTCATTTTACGTTACCTGTGATCGTTTTCATACTCTGCTCTTATCCCTTTTCCCAGCCTTTGCACCGCGAATCAGGATGTGTTTCTGTCATGCGAGATGTCAGAGGACAAGTCAGCGCACGCTTCGCACAACGGCTATTTTCTCTGGCATGTCCGCGCTGTTTAGAACCAATTCCTGTTTTTGCTTTCGCAAATTTCATCCCAGCTGTCATGCAGTACACATGCAAGAGAGGAGATTAGACGTGAGCGAGGGCGTGAAGCTGATAAAAAATGAGCCGTGATGAAATACTTGGAGCTTAGTGTCTGTTCATCAAAAAAATACGAGTTAGAAACACTTCGGGTGTCCAAATGTGGAGTAAGTCATGTGACGCACCAGTCACGTGGTTTGCAAGCCGTTTTCTGCCAGCTTTTATGTCTTTGTTTCGCTTTAGCAGACAGGCCTGGGCATTGAGGACACGCTCCAGATTACGCAGATCTAAGATTGGCCCGGGTTCGCACAGACAGTGAGCCGTTCATCCCACCCTAAGACACACAGATCTGGGAGAGAAGGACCACAGAGGGAAACTGTACAACAGTAGGCCCATCACCGAGGCAGCGGTGCTGCTGCAGCCCATGCGCAAAAATCTAATCTGATCTCCTTGAATCAGATTTAAGGCATCCTCATATGCTGTACAAAGTTAAATGTGTTTAAATGTAGCCTCAGTGTCAACAAAAATGGGCTCTTATAGAAATATTATATGAGTTTGGTTACAGTTAAGCACAAGTGGGAGACCCCAGACATGCTGCACAACAAAGGTGGAACAAGATATAGTTCCAAAAAACACACTTTAATGACAGGTTTAACGGGTCAAAGAGGCAAATAGCACGTGTGATGCTCTCTCTGATGCACATGGGCTCTGTTTTTAAAGATATAACACATTTTATTCTCTCTTTAAGGTTTGACAGCTAGATTATAAACTATGAGCCTGGCGATTTTATAATAATGTCTTCAGCAGAATTCGAACTTAATCGCTTTTTCAACGAGGTAGACTCACACATGGACACAGGCAAGTGTTTTTGCAACTGTGAGGTTATTAAATTCCTCTGGCAGTTTGGGTTCGGGTCCTGCCAACCCGGAACACACCAGACTCAGCACACTTGACTGACAGATGCTCTGACTCAACCGAAGCCACTTCAACATCAGACGGCAGCGTCCCCCTAATGCAGAGCAAAGCACCGAGACCGAGATGTTAAGAGCTCATAACAATTCTTCCTGGCCTTTATCGCACTTGCACACCAGCTGGAAAAAGATATTGGGAGGACTTTAAGTCATGCTGCGTAGTTTTCCGCTATCAGATCGGATTAACGCTTTCTTACTTCTGAGTGTTGCGACAGCTTCACTGAGTTTTTTTTTTTCTTTCTTCCCCCTGTCAAGCCAAAGAAAATGTTGAAACCAGGCTGACTAAGATGCCACCTTCTGTCTGCTACACATCTGCCTGTGGAATTCCAAAAAAACCCCCAACAACATTTAAAAAAAAACCCTCAATGCCGCTGGGCTCCTGACTGACATTTATTTGCATGATTACAGCTGTCGTGGGCATTAAACCTGCAGTCTGGCAGAAGGGGGGTAGTTTTTTCCATTTTCATGTCACCTCACCATCACAGCCAGGTGCAAAACACATTTTTAAGGGCATTTAATCTTTAAACTATTGTTAGTAGTAGCTAATGATATAAGCTAAATTCTGAGACAATAATTTACAACTTTAGTTAATAATCAACCAAATCACTGACAGATAATTCTACTTAAGAAAGATTCACCACAGGTGTAAGTTGAAGAAACTTTGGATATATTTTTACATCACCAAAGCATTTTTGGGCCCTTGACCAGGCTAACGCGGCTTGTGAACACCTTGTATTCGCAGGGGCCAAATTTTGACACGTCCTTGTTGAACATTGACCAAACAAATAAAAGGCTTTACGGCAGGTTATTACAGGACACATGATACCACTTAATGGAAGGTCAACGGCTGAGTTTGCACAGGAAGTGTGCAGCTGTGAGGTCTGCGACGACTCCATCCAGCGTGGCACAGCGTACCTACAGGCAGGGTCGGCGAACAAACATTAGCCTCCAGAGGTTTTAAGCTGGGAGTAGGTCAACTTTGTCAAGCTAAATTTGCACAAATCCACAAACACGGTTAATGAAAACCAAAAATCTTGTGTATTTAACAGTTGCAAAGAAGTAGCAAGTGTTATTTGTGCAAAATGCTACTTTTGACACCCAAGCTAACCATTAAAACCAGTATTAGCTACAATGTAAGCTTTGCATAAATAAGTACATAGTAAAAATTTTACTGGACAAGTTTCAATAACATCAAAATCTGAGACAAATTGTGCTTTGGATGAATTGTCTTTCCTTTTAGATCGTTGTTCCTACAGTAGCTGCATTTAAGTTGAATTTAAGTATTCCCCTTCAGCACAGTAAGGTGGAGAACCCTGTTAATAAATCAGCTGAGAAGGTGTGAGTGGATCCCGGCTGGAACAGGCCGTACTGTACAGAACAAATGTTCACTTTGTGGGGAGCAGACCTGTGTGACCCTCCTTTGTCAGCATGGAGGAACTACATGACCTGACTCTGTTGCTCCCTCAACGTGGGCTGATAAGCAGCTGACAGCTGCTTCACACTTTGCAGGGGAAATATTTCATTTAAAGGGAAGGTCCGGAGACTTAATTGAAGAAAGTTGATTTTCTTTCTTAAAATTCTAGCAAGTTGTTGGTGATAAAAGTGATAAATTCTCATCCACGAGACATGACGTTACAACTGCTGTTACGCCTCCATGTTTCAGACTTACCTGTCGTCGATAAGCTGCTGATGTCAGAACTGTCTTCCTTTTTTTCTAACCTCTTCCACGCTAAAACCGCGGGGTTTATGACGACTTCCACCCATCTGTCGCTCTGAACTAGCTTCGATGATAGTAATATGGCCTGTTTGTCTAAATTCTCACTCAAACAGGTCATTACTCCCTCTTTTGTTGGATGATTGTGTAGCCAACAGTGGACACCCGCACCGTCATCTGTGATTTGAGCGCGTGAACCAACGGGAAGCGCACTCTCGCAGCCTGGACTACAAACAAAGATCGTGTGGAACCAAGATGGTCCACTGGGAAGCGCAAAGCTCCAGACTAAAACTCGACTCTCCACACTTCTGTGCTTTCCCGAAAAACTAAAATGTTTCCGCACTTCGCAGGATTATGCGGTTTAACAATGAAATGATGATCAGTAAAATAAGTAAATAAAACATGTACTATTCTGTTTTGACGTTTTATTCTGAAATTTATTGCTGGTCAAATTTACTGAATAAACTTCCATGCTATTTACTGGTAAATATTATATGTGTATCTTGTTCCTTTCCTCTTTCTTTTCTTCTGATTTAAAAGGACTGCAATAGTCTGGCCTATTAAAGCAATTTCCCTAATGCAAACCACACTCTAAATTGCAGCACTTTTAATGTTGTTGCTATGTCATTGCATTTAAAAGAAAATAAATAAAACTTTGTTTTATTTAAAAAAAAACGCTGTCAACAGTAAGAAAAAGTTAAATGCAACATACTAAAATAATACTGACGTTAGGATTAGCAGAAAATAGGAACGAAGTGAGAGCTCTTTTCTATCATTCGGTTATCAAGCGAAATAAACACACGCAATCTTATCACTTAGAATTATGGCACTATTAAACACTAATCTTCCATCGGATTCAGACATTGGTGAACAGAATATCCATGCACATGAACACATCGAGTAACATTCAGTGGTTTTGTACTTCACAAAAAGCTTACTTTGCATTCTATTAACTTGGGCTGAGCTGGACAGCATAATATCATGTCATAAAGACTGAGTCTATCCGATAACGTCAGTAGTTGTTCAATCCATTCAGTGAGAATCTCACTCATGATTGGCTAAATACAAGGAAGCGACAGTTCAACCAATCAGCGCTTCGTTTGCTTGCCGATTAAGCAGTATCAACATGGCAGCTTTCTGACTTTTGGAGGTGGGGGTCTGGTGTAAATAAATTGAATTAAGACGTTTTATACATAACGACAGCGTTTGTGTGCTGGAGTGTGGGACTGGTTGAGTTGTAGAGGGAAAATGTCTACGGAGGGAAATAAAAAACAGTTTTGGAAAAGAAACACAGCGAAGGTTCCTGGCAGGTGAGTGACGTGTTCTCTGCTGTCGGGTAGCCTAGCGTAGCTAGCTTCTAAAGTGACGCTGTTGAGCCACATACGTCGCTTTCGTTTTCTCTGAAGGCCATGCAACAGTACGAAAAATATGCGAGTTTAACATCTTGTTGCACAACAATGTGTCGATTGAACAAGAATCGTAGTCGCGCTTAGCTGTAGCTGGCTAAGAGCTATCACTGCTAACATGCTAACAGGCTTCCCCTCATAGTTGTGACAAACCTGCAACTACTGATCAATTTAACATGTCACACAATATGTAGATAAAGCACTTAGAATCATACTGAAAACCGAAGATTTTGCAATCATACATAGGTGCATGATTTATTATGTTTTGTACTGTTTATGAGAAACAGCATAGCAGAGATAGCTTAACAGCTACTTATGAATTGGTTCATTCATTTGCGTTCCTTTTTACTTTCTCAGTATTCAACATGTTTATGGCGCACAACACCCTCCTTTCGACCCGCTTCTCCACGCCAAGTAAGTGTTTAATGGGTGTTAGATTCTGTATTATCTAGCAGGATTAGTTTGTTAATGTTGTATCGAGTATTCGAAACTGCTGCTGCTTCGGTGGCTAAGCTAACCACTTAAGCCCTATTGAAGTTTTGAATAAGGCAGGACCCGTTTAACTAGTTTGCTGCAATTTCTATCTTCAGAAATCAAATCCAACTGCCCAAACAGGACCAAGGAATTCTGTGGTTTCATTTCAGTAACTTTATTCTTAGCTGCAAATAGAGACTCTAGTCTTACAAACAGATAACAGTTTGTAAGACTAGAGTCTCTATTTGCTTAGCTTGTTTTTGTTTGGGAACTGCTTGTAGTATTTTGTTTTAAGAATGGAGAAAACGTTTAGGCTTCTCTCTGGTAATTTACTCATTTAGAAGTGGACTGTGCTGTGACTTATTTTGTTTGTCATGTTGAGGTGATTATTCCAGTCTGTTTTCTTTTCTTCTTCCACCTTTCGCTTATGTGATTGCTCTATTGGTTTTTTTTTTAGCCTAATTAAAGCAGGCAACAAGCCTCCTCCAACCACTCCAGGGAAACCCAAGAAGGCCACCACCTTCCAAGAATTTGAGAGCATCACAAGTGATGCATGGGACGTAGGAGATGATGACGATGAGCTGCTGGCTATGGCTGCACAGAACCTCAACATTGAGGTGGTCATGGAGACCGCAAATAAGGTAATGCAGCAACATTTTAACCTCAAAATAATGTTTCAAATCTGTCGGCATCCCTTTTGACACATCCTGTCTTTCTTTCAACTGAGCAGGTGATTGAAAATCACAGCAAGCAGCAAGAGAAACAAAGGCTTGATGACACAGCAGAGCTGGAACTGAGGGAAGAGGACACACAGGAAGAGGCAGTAGAGGACGACGAGGAGGACGACGAAGAGGAGGAGGACAGGTTGGGGGACTCGAACAACCCAGAGGTGTCATTTGCCTCCCAGAGCAGCCCTTACACTGATGGTCGCCTGGTAAAGTCCCAGAGCGAAGTCGCAATCGGGTCACCTAAAGGTTAGCGGACACCATTGCTCACCCCCAAAAAAGTGTTTTTTAGTTTCAGCTATCAGCCCAAGGCTCTTAAAAAACACACTGTGTTCTTTGCTCAAGATGTGCGTGTTTTTTGGTGTTAAACATAAAATGCAAAAACGTTCTCGATACAATGGGTCCTGTTCTTTGTGACAGTTCATGGCTTCCTCCAAATGTCATTTTTTGTTAACAAACAACAAGCGTCTGCCACTAGTGCTGCAGATATCATATGTCAGAGTGCTGGCATGTTCTTATCTCTTGAGAAAAATATTGTAGTAGCAAAACATATTGTAGTTTCTTATAATAATTGCAGGCACATATTTTGAATGGCAGAGTCATTTGCATTTACCTTGTCTTTCACAGGCTTATTAAATACATGAAAAATGGCTTGCTGTTAGGAGTTTCATTACAAGCTAATCTTTTTAATGATTTTGTTATTATAAATAAATTTGTAGAGAATATTTATTGTTGCAAAACTGGTCGTTAACCTTTTGTTAGTCACGTGTTCATCATGTCTTGTTCATATGCTTTTTTAGAAGTATGTACCAAGGAAGCGAGCAGCATGTTTCTGAACAGCTTTGGTTCTTCCGTGTTTATGTTTATGTAACCCTTCGTTCTGTCTCAACTCTTTATCATCTTACCAGAGTCAGCAGGTGAGCACGCAGCCCTGCACCGACAGCGCTCGCTTCCCCACAGGCCCCCTGTCATCCCGCTTGTGGCTCGCATGGCTGACCAGAACACATCTGGCACGCCGGCCATGACGGAGAGGGAAGCATCCCGTCTGGATAAGTTCAGGCAGTTGTTGGCCGGGCCTAACACAGATCTGGGTAAGTTGCGCTCATCCAAACAGTCTTCGGTTCTGTCAGTCTGTTACTACCTGCAGGCCTTGATTTGATCCAGTTTGGCATGTGTTTCTCTCCACATTTTGTCTGCTTTATTCTGTTAAGCTTTCATGATTTGGCTTTGTTTTGCTTGACGCTTTTGCTTTTCTTACTCCATCTGTCAGCTGTGCAGCACTTTTAACCACGCTGCAAGTGCTCAAGTCGTCCCGCCATCTGTATGTGCAGATTACACAGGGGGAGGAAAAAAATACCACTAATGGCAAATGTAAATGACAGTCCTTTGTTAGAACCGGAGAACATCATTTAACCAACCCTGGAGACTGTCTGCCACCCACATCCTTGTTGACCTCTATCTTTACGACTCAATTTTTCCGCCTTTTGAAACTCTCTTCTAACAACACATTTCCTAAACACGTTGACAAGTACATAAAAAACATCAGACTGCTTATGAGTGCTGAATTTTCCAGCCAGTGACGATTGTTTTATACTAGAAAAATATAATTACATATATAGATATGATGTTATTGTGCATAATGTAAAAGAGAACTGATGCATACTTTTTTAAAAACATATGCATTCAGGTATGCTACCTAAATGAGGTTATCAGCCTGAATTGCTATCATAATCCTGGCAGTGCAGTTCCTCTTTCTCTGCGTATCTCAGTTTGGTTGGGCAGCCAGCTCTGGAAAGAGTCCCGGTTGTTCCACACTCCTTCTATTTTGGAACGATAGAGGCCACTGGGCTCTTGGAAGCATTTACTGCAGCTGATTTTCAGATCCTGCATCTGAGTGTCTCAGTTCTTTGTGTCTCAGACGTCATGGCTTTCGTTTTATCACTGATGTTGTCAGATCCTATACCCGGGACATTTATATGCAGCAGAGGTTGTAAAAAATAATCGGCTCTTCTGTATAAATGATTCCTGTCACAGCTAATTAAAAAAAATGATGCCGAGGGCCATATCGTGTCCTCTGATGTTATTCATTACATCAGCCAAGTTGTCATTTTTGATTTGTATTGTCAACTATAGATTTTTCTTTCAATGCAAGATAGCTAATAATGATTTCAATTTGAATAAAATTGCATGTGTTGCTAAAGCGACGCTTTAGGACAGTGTGTAGAAGACGTTGGCCGTGCTCTGGCAATTTAAATAGCGTATGTAATTAACTTTGAATGACCTAGTCTCGCCTCACCTCTGTTTGCCATTCCTTCGACAAACTTTTGCAACTAAACAAACTCATTTGCAAGTCGTCAGCATGAGTCAACGGTGGTCGGCCGTCACGGGCGCACACGTATCCTGTACATCAGCAGAGTGTCTTGAGATGTCAGCTCCCATTAGGGCCCGCGGGGCATTGCGTGCTGCCCGGCTAAATTTAGGTTAAACTCGGCGCCATCATTAGATGGCTTCGGAACTGGTGAGCAACGCTGCCGGCTGCTGGCAGCATGAACGATGAACTTCAGTCACTGGACATGATTGAGCGAAGGGTCGTGGGAGGGTGACGAGGGCACGGTCGTCGCGAGAGAGGCGCATCAGCAGATGAGATAGGATGAAAGTTTAATGATCCTCGTGAGGAAATTGGGCCATTATGACAGCAAAGAATTGGGAATACATAATAAATTAAATAATTGTATATTGGCAGTTTTTAGCTACCATGCAGTAGATCAGTTGCACATTTGTTACCCTAATTTCCACACATCAGCGGACGCTGTCAAATTGCTGGACACCCTCCTGTGTAAAAGAGGAACTTGACCCACTGTCCTTGGGCTGGGAGGAAGCGAGTGGCAGATGATCCATCGGCCGGGTCCTTGACTTGAGTAGTGTAATTAATTGCCAAGGCAGACATGTTTTTGGGCCAAGCCCCCCCAGGCATGTCGGGTCTGCCACGCTCCAGAGTCCACAGGTGTGTTTAGTTTGCCTCTCCTGGTTGCTGCCTTACTGTGGGAGACTTTGCTCAAAACGTGCCAAGTCAGCCCGACTTTCCTCCTCGCCTCGGTATTGATATCTGCGTCCCTCTGTCATCAATCTGCGTGCACTGAGCCTCGTGACTGGTTGTGACGCCTGTTAAGCAGAAGGTCATGCTGGACGTGATGACCTATGCATATGTTTGAGTGTGATTAATGTTTTGATTTTACTGATTTATTCTAGATTGTTCTGAGTAGAACCTGCCCTGAAGTACTGTGGTAAACTAGAGAACAAGATGATTACTTGTTAGCAAACTCTCTCAGAATGAGTTCAGATGTACATATTCTGTCAACCACAGTCCCAGTTAATACAGAAATTTCAAAATTCCATTTTAATCTGAATCATTTATCAAACCAATGGCTGGCATCAGGTACAATGCTGTTATGACTGCATGGCAGTGTTACTGCTGTTGCTATGGCAATAGTCTCTTTTCTCACTTCTTTACAGAATATCCCTACTGTGCCTACTACTTCAGTCTTTACATCAGTTCCTCTCCACACTCCCCTGCATGTTCACAAACACATGCTCTGTAGAGGAACATACTTGCTCTCGCCGCCCGTTGCCTGTCTGTGTATCTCTCTGTTGGGGGTGCTGCAGGTCTTTGTTGTTCCTCATCGGTAATCTTCTCCCGACTACAGCAGCTCCTTTCCTCCCTGCCCTCTGTACTTCTATAACACACAATCCTCTTACACAGCAGCCACCATATGACAGGCTTACCATCTGCACCATTTGCAAAAGTTAATAGCCGTCATCAAAGAGGAAAGTGGCGGTGTAATTCAATTTAACTCGGTCCTAATGCCTCGTTTGAAGGCACGGCCTGCGCGTGACAATTCTGCCGGTGTGTGTCACAGGCTTCGCAAGTGCATGAGAAGAGATAATACGGTGTTAGTCTGTCTACAGAGGTAAATCTCCAGGAAATATGGCAACTTTACTTAAAGAGGGCTTCTGTGTGAATTGTCAGAGGAGGGTTTCTTTTTTTTTGGATGTCAATAGCACCTGAAAGCTATGGAGGAAATATAAAATCTGCTGTCAGACATTTTCTCTGCATGAATTCTATTGTTAGAAAGTCGACGTGTTGGGGGAGATGCTGGATTTTGAAGTCACAGCATTTTTGCTTTTCCTCCCTAGACTGTTTCTTGCATTGTAGCCATGGCAGCAGCCAGTGTGTTGGACGTAATTGTTCATGGATGCTCTTTCCGACTACATCTCCAGGCAAAACACCTGACCTAATAAGGTTGCTCCAACCACCAGCTGTCTCCCATGTCAAAAAGCCTCCCAAATTGTCTGATTTAGTTTATTCATAACTTCCACGGTGGTTTAGCCATGTGAATATTTCATCCTTTCTTTTCCAAGTAAAGCTTGAGTAGACACACTCTGGCCCCTGGAGTTCACACCTTTTCTCTGCCTCGTGTGCAGTGGAAGACATTTTTTTTTTTTTTTTTGTCCAATGCCTAAAGTTCTGTTTCAGTCCTGCAACTCATTATCTGTTGTCAGGTTTAGGAAATGAATGACACACGATTGGCCCCAGCCAGAGGGTTTTTTTTAATTAAATCTGTTCTGAGATGATCAGTTTATGAAAGTCTAATTATTCCTTAAAGGTCCGACACACTACATATTATTAAGCAAACAGTCGTCCCCAAAACAGCCTCTGTAATCATTCAGTGTGGACTGACGCACTGATAGTTTTTGACAAACAGCTCGATAAAGGTGTAATTTGACTTTACAAGAATTCAGGAATATGAGTTAAAATGGGAAAGAATTCAATGCACTCTCACCCAACTATTTGGTATCCGTTTAACCATTCAATTATTGGAAACTTTTGTAATCTAGTACTTTGTAGCCCCTAAAGTCACCATTCACCGGTTGTCAAATATCCCATTGTAATATTTAATGTTTTAATGATAGCCTGGAATGGAATGTTCCTGTTCAGTGAAAGGTCAGTATTCATTATTTTGCACAGACTTTAATTTAATGGAAAAGGTTTCTTCTATTACAACTCTTTAAAAGTAGCAACTTAAACTCTGAATGATGCAAATCCTGTGATGTCATCAGATCAGTTGAGGTGAAAGAAAGCTGTACATGTTTTCCAATCTCAGATGAAACTGTAAGTATTTAAACGGAGGTATACGTTTGCAAGGTGGTGCACAGGAGCGACATACCCACACATGCACCTGTGCTCAGTGTCCTTCATCAGTCTTCGGGGGCCATCCATCAGCCCCCCTCCCGAGCAGGTATAATCCACGGGGAGTGTCTTTCTGCAAGAGTCTCATTAGTTTTAAAAACCATCTGCTGCCCAGTGCTATCACCGTGTCCTCTCAGGATGGGTTTGGCCATTCAAGACCCTCTTGGAGCATTTCAGTTTAATAGGAGGTGATTTGAACCTTTTTATCTTAGCTTTTGAATGCACTCCATGATAAAGACAGCTGTTCTGATTATATTCTTTTTCTGACCTCCTGGTCAAAATAGCTGCTGGGTTAGAATCTCCAATAAGGTGAGGCAAGATATTCACCGCCCTAATACCACAGCGTTATTACAAGTATAGGTTTGAGTTTGATGACATATTGATGGGCATATTTTGTAGTGGCTACGTGCTTGTTTTACTTTTGACAGGTGTCATTTAGAAAAGACCTAAGTACTGTATTATTGCAATTTTTTTGGGAGTGCCACAGGCTTGAACTTGGTTGGCTCAACCACCGATGCAAATACAGTCCCCATGTGCGCTCTTCAGGTGTGCGGCGGAACTTTTTTGGGTGTTTTGCCCCAGCGGCTGCACTCCATCTGAATGATGCCTGAATAGTGCATGGTTCCATCCCGTCAAGTGTCTCCCCTTCCGCTTCCATCACCTCTTTACTCATCCAGCACTGACTGACAGCACCTCTTCTTCTCCTCTTGCCATTTTCTGTTATTTTTACTTCCCCTCTTACAGACACGTGCACACAGACAGGTAGAGCGCCTGTGAGGACCTTAGACAGACACACATGGAAAATCGCATGTATATGCGGTCAGGTAGTGTACAGTGTGTACCTGAATCCCCTTTTTCCTCTGTAATGCTGCCATTAAATGCTTGTTGATTATTGTTAAAGCCAACACTGAGCCATGTAATAAGCCATATTGTCTCAGCTCACTTAAGAGTAAAACAGCGCTTGATAATAGGTGTGGCTTCTGGTTGTTGTAATCAGGATTATTTTACCGAGGATTAGCAATTGAGAAGTAACACTTGATTTAGCAAAGCCTTTGTGGTTACAATCACTGCTTTTATTTTCATGTTTTAAAGACTTTTTCATGAATTCTTTTCGTAGGCCTGGGTCCTTTGATTTTTTTCACAACCGTGGATAAAGATAAAAAAGGGCCTTTGGCCAACACAGATCTGGATCTTATCTCCCTCTATTGTTAGATAAAAAGCAGATTTTTTCTTAAGCACCATAAAGCAAAACACAGTTGAGGCGGTCATTTATCCCAGTTGCTTTTTAAATTGGCTATTAGCTAAGGTACACAAGTACAAACTGGACTGTTCTGCGACCTGTACCACCTTTAACAGCACTTTCTGCAACCTCACAGATTGCGTTGGCTAGTTAATGCAACGCAAACACAGCGCTTGAATATATTTTGCCCCCTGGATGTTTCAAGAGTCATTGAACATTCATTACCTCAGAGGGTCCCACATCAGAGCAGCTGCTGCGGGTGTTCAACAGAAGGTACATGGTGTCCTAATCGCCCCTTATGGTCGCCAGCCTCACTCTAGCCAAGACAAAGCGCGTCCGTGTAAGTTCATGCATAATGGAACACAACAACCAAGCAGTCGTTGCCCTTGAGTTCCATGTTGCCGACGTTACAGGTGCTTTTTCACAGCAGGGAGGAATTTTGACTTTTTTCCCTAGGAGACTGTCCTTGCAGCCCACTTTAACTGAGGCCAGCGTCTACCAGACTGACAAACACCAACGCTCCGATCTCACCATTTCCAAAGCGGATATATAATATTGTGATATTTCATTGGTCCCAGTAGGAGCATTTTGTTTTAGCTTGCCCGTCTTGCGCTTCTAAACAGATACTTTGAAATTATTGCCTGTGGGGTGAATTGTTTCTTAATTGAATTTTCATTTTAATGAGTTTTCTCCGCGTATTTTCTGCCGAGACTTATTAAAGAAATGTCTTTGACGACTTCATTTAGAGTTTTCTGTAGTTGTGTTTTAGTGGGAGGCAACAAATGTGCTTCGCTGTCACAAAAAGGCTTGTTTGCACTGTTAACCTTATTCAGTGCTGAAGGAGACAGCCAGTCCATCCACTTGCCACCAGGACAGCACCAGAAACTTTTTTTTTTCCCCTTCACAGATTGTGACAAGTGCCCGCTGAGCAGAAACAACAGATTAATTTTCTAAATGTCACAAAGCGCCTTTAGCTTATTCCAGTGCAGCCTGGGCTCGGCTGTCTCATTGCCGATGCACAGAGACACCCTGGAGTCAGATATGTTTTCTGTGAAAGATGATCTCTCGACACGCTAATGAAATGACATTGGCAATTTAGCCTGTATGTTAACTATGCATCTGCCACCCTCAAATTACATTTTTTTTTTTCCCAAGAACCGTAGCCGCATAATCAAGCACAATAAATACATTTACTCAGTGTAATGGTCTCTTGACATTGACATCTCAGTGTACCTCGGTGTTTTTCCATCGCAGATCGGTGCGTCTCTCTGCTGTAAAGTGTTTGGGAACCAGGAAGCGGAGCCTGTGTGTGCAGTGTTCTGCGTGGCACATCTGTTTGTTCCACTCGCCACACGGTGCCAAGTAAACATTCACACCCACCAAACACTCGGGCGCTCCCTTTGCGATGCAAAGTGTTTGACTGGAGGGGACGGGGCTTTATGGAGTTCACTGCAGCATGGGGGAGTAAAGATCATTAGCCAACTCGTGCCCACACCCCTCTTACCCCTGCTCCTTGTAACCCCCTGTTGTGAGATTAATGCCGAGTGGAGGAAATATAACATGGCTTAATTAAGCCAGAGTCCACAAGATTCATGGTCTCATTCCTTTGTCTGACAGTGCAAATGAAGGTTCAAAAGGCAGCAAGGAAGAGGTAGACGCCGCTGACTAGCTGTTAGGAACGTAATTAATGCACATTCATTCACAGATTTTAGAGTTCATAGTCCAGCTTCGGCAGCAGCATCAGCACATGAACTGGACATCAGATGGGTGGGTGCTGGCTTCAGTGGACAGATCTGCCAAGAAGTCCGTGTCCAGTGAAACAATCCTTTATGAGGATGCAAACAGGATATATCCTAATGAAACCTCATGAGAATAAGACTGGCAGTGATTTCAGAACAAAAAAGGCCTTTCTCTTCCGCCACATCTGACAGTCTTTTTAATAAACAATATTGAAATAGAACTATCAGCAAGTGCCTGTTTTTCACTACACCAAGTTATAAGTAGTGAATACACAGCACATTTCCCACTGCCAAATCAAAAAGGGAACAATTGAATTTGAGAAATGTTTGTCTGGTGTTTTTAGTGGCAAGTGGGCTTTTGCAGGATTAGAGACAGACAGTGTTTTTTACTCTCTTCCGCTCTCTCTGTGTGACGTACTCAAAACCTCTTCCTTCCTGCAGAGCTGTTGCTCCACGAGTTGTCTAGTACATCACCGTATTGAAGATCTATATAATTAAAACCAGTTGGGACAGCTTAAGAGTGACATTTACAGTCAAGGAGTAGATATTGCTGCTGGTGAACAAGCTGTAATGCTTTTGGCTCAATTTAACTCCTATTCTATCTGTCGCTTTCTCTGCATTTGAGTTAAAGAACAGGCAGAGCGGAGCCATTTTATAGTGCTAATCAATACTAGCCACTCTGGGCCTGGGGTGATCAGTTTCCAGCCAGTGCCTGGAAAGAGTCGAGCAAGAACCTGGCCTGTTAATATATTTTTTATTTCGACCCTGAATTGTAGTTAGTACCATCAGTGCTATTCTAAAGCAGAGACACTCTGCTTGCATTTGCAGCCGGTCTTGTTTAATGTAAAAAGGAGACCTGTGGGGCCCGAAACAAAGGGAGCCCTGCCTGTGAATAATGGATGATTTAATCAAGCTGATTGTTAAGTAATACTGCCAGAAAAAAAAAAATAAAATAAAAAAAGGCATTGCTGTACAGCTCACAAGCCCTAAGCTGCCCCATGGACACGCTGCTGAAGTGCTCACTTGTCACTTTCAACAGCTGTTCGTGGCTCACGGATTATTAGAAACAAGTTGAACTTTGGCCCTGGAAAATTTACACAGTTTTTGACTCCGCTGTCATGTCATAGCCCGAAAACAGACAATCAGTGTGGTGTAGAAGTTTTACGTTACACCCTCGCTATGTCTGACTCAAAACGGAATGAAAGCTAAGACATTGGTGGTTAAAAAAAACACCACGAGGGAATATTTTTTCCCTCTTTTTCCTTGGGTTATTGATGGCCCCTACGCTCAGGGACCATCTGCGTGGGCCTATTATAGATGTAGAAGGGGATAGTGCCTTGGTGTAATGTGTATCAAGTAACATTAAGCTATATTTTCTGGGTCTCTTCACTGACCCAAAGGGAAGCACTCCCCGCCAATTTAAAGTTCAATTTGTCCGTTTCCGTCACATTTATTTTACGTTATCGGCTTTTGGCCCGAAAAGAGTGTATTTAATAATCCACTTCTATTCCATCAGATAATATGAGTGAAGGAACAGAGAAATGAAAAGGGAATTCAGGGTGATGGGGGACACAGTTCAGGAGGTAGGAGATAAAACGATTAAGCGATGTCCAAAATGACTAGCTGATCCAATAATGGTTTTCAGAATTCGTTTTATTTGGATTAATTAGATACTAATTGCATATATATTCCTATTATGCAGCACATGCTTGGTGGTTTGGGAGAAATCTTTGTCAAGCCTGGCATTTGTTATCTAAAAAAAAAAAAACCCCATTAAATAAAAAAAGTGGGAGATTCTTGAAGAAATATAGCCCCTTTAAAGCAAAGGGCATGTCTTTATATTCAAAAATGAATCATTGAAGTAATTGGTTAAAGTATATTGACATTTGAACTTGTACTGCTCATATATGTGTATTTGCCAGTTCCATTTGTAATTGCTGAAACATTAAACCCCGAGCAGGTCGGACCTATTAATTTATAATATCTTTTACACATGTGTCGAGTTTGGAAGCACTTTTATTTTAATATGTATAAAATCTCAAAATTTGATTTATAAACCAAACAAAAAAGCCACCCGTTGAACTTGCGACATAATTCGTAGTACATTGACTCTTTAGGATTTTTTATTACAATTGTTCCACAGCAAGAAGATGTCAGGAGAGCCACTATTTTTACCTTAAAAGTATCTCATAATCTCCCTCCTTGTTTTACAGATGAGCTTCGGAAACTCAGCTGGTCTGGAATCCCGAGACAGGTCCGGCCCATAACGTGGAAACTCCTGTCTGTAAGTGACAATAAAATGTTTTTTTACACCTAAACCTTCGAATCGGAGTTGGCAAAGTGGACGTATTAGACAGGACACACACACGCACACCTAGGCCCACACACACACTCACTCAAATACAGAAAAAGTTACAACCGTGTTTCTTCCCTGTTTTGATTTATGACGCCTGCTACTAGTTGGCTTTCTTTTTTCCAAACTTCAGGGGGAAAATGAATTGTGAGCCGCCAGTAATTTATTCATGAGACATGTGGAGTGTTTACTCATTAAGCCATTGTTGTGGTGTTCACTTTCTAGTCTGCAGAGAGAAGACTGGCTTTTTTGAACACAGCGACTCTCCCATTAATTACTGCACAATGGTTAATGTCTTGCAGAAAAGATGTTGTTAGAAGGTGTGTAGGCGTGCGTGTGCGTGTGTTTGGCTGCTTTGGTTGTTGTTTGGCATGTTTGTCAATTGATGGAATGCAGCACGACATGCAGTTTTTACTTGTAGACAAAGTTGAAGGGATTTCAATTAAAAAAAAACAAAAAAAACAATGAAGGGCTTCCAGATGATTTTAAGATTCAAGGAGTGTTCCTCGTTCTTCATCTCAAGCGCACCGCCGAGGGTTTTCAATAGATTTCTAGATTTGCAGGGCCCCTGCACCGTGAATGATCCCAGGGTTAAATCTAGAGTTGGGATTAAAATGTGAGCACAGTGTCAAATGCACTCATGTCGTCTGAAGCGTAACACCTGACTGCCTTCCGTCTTCGTCTGTGCCAGCATCCAGTGGGGGAAAAGATGGGAAGGGTCAGATTGAAAAGAAAGCTTCTTTTGGTCAGTGCGCATTGCGCAAATTCTGACTTTTTCAGCTCACACACCCTGCTGTATTCCATAAACTTAGGCAAGGCACCTCATAAAACTTCCCCGCTGGTGTCCCCTGTGCCTTTCTTCTGCTCACCAGCACGCACAGATTTATTTAATTCTCTTTCCCCTCCAGCAAGCGCACTCGCGCCACACTCTTCTCGACTTGACAGTGACAATAAATAAGATACAGCTTGGTATTCTTCCCCAACAAAT
>CAAE01014629.1:142296-153626 GCA_000180735.1 Tetraodon nigroviridis | reverse complement strand
GAATTTACATTTTGTATGTAATAGATCTGGGAATATGTTCAGGAAACAGCACACGAGTCAACGACTATGATACATGAAACAGCACTCACGAAACAAGGCGTATATTTTTTTGTCGAATGGCACACAAACAGGTGTTGTATCTGAATGTGCATCAGAAGCAACACGAGCGCTCACTCACCTGCTTTTCTCCTCACCTTGTGGTTATCATTGTCACTGTGTGTGTGTGTGTATGTGTATGTGTAGGTGTGTGTGTGGCTTGAATCGTATCTTTGCACATAGCACCCAGGGACTGAGCCTAGGAGGTGAGGACAGAGCGTTGGTCAGATAACATGCCTGCAGGAGTGTAATATACAAGAAAAGATACTCGGAAGGAACCGGACTGAGGCAGCTGGCTAACACAAACTGGCACAGTACACTGAACTGAAGGAATTCAGTCTAAAATCTGCAACAAATGTTTTGATTTTACAATTTTTAGTCAGTTTTAATATTCTACAATATTTCTGAGGCATTTGTAATTTATTTGTCTTTACTTTTAACAGCCTAAAGCAACACTTTGTGCCTCTCCTCCGCTCACCTACTCTTTGGTATTTGGTTCATCTAATAGCGCAGACCTTTTGCAGCAGCAGGGCAAGTTGTACCACGCTGCACTTTGCCTCGCTCATTTGTATTTTAGTAGCATCCTCACATCAGGGGACGTCAGGGCTGAGCTGGTGTACGAACAGTTGGCTTGATGTGTGTGGTCAAAGAATGCAGGTCATGCATCAGTAACTTTCAGGATATGCACGTTTGTATTCTGCAGAACATGCAGACGTCTGTTAGCAGAGGTCGCGGAATAGCCTTGAGAAACTTGGATTTGCACAGAGTGCCTCCAATCATGCAAAGGGTGGTAACTTTTTTACAAAGCTGTAGGAAAGCTTTTTTTTTGTTTTTCTAGAAATTCTAGCTAAATTTAGCTACAGTATTGATAACAAGAAAACAAAATGTTGATGCTGTCTAACTAGTATCGGCTGTTTTTGTCATGATCTGACCACCTTTAGCTGTGGGTTCTCTTCTCCCTACCTCTGACTTTCATCTTTTACTGGCACTAATGTCTTGTTTAGTAATCACCTGAGCACAGCTGCTGACATTTAGCAAGAGTGTTAAGGTCTTCCTTCACATTTTTAATGTGTTTTTGAATCTGTGAAGGCGTTATGTGCTGTCAGACAGTTCCAAGTTTGCTTTTCCAGTCTTTTCATACCGCCTCTCAGTGTCTCTCTCTCTGTCTTCACTGCTGGAAATCTCCGTTTTTCTGTTTTATTTTAAACACTATTGCTGTGCCTCTTGGGGTAAGTAAAAGCAGTCGGACTGGCGGCAGTTCAATCGGTCATGTAAGTTTGATCCACAGTCTCCATCTGAGCATAAATGTCTCTGTTCATCCCCCCAGATGCTCGGTTTTTCTTAGTGATAGCTGTCACCTTCTATTCATTTTCCAGTTCTAGTTGAGTTTGTCCTTTTTTTTGTAATTTAGTTCCCACTAAACGGGTTTTTTCTCTGTCAGCCCTCTAGATTCATCGCTCTGACAATTTATAGAGTCCTGGGTACATCTGGATTATAAATTAACGGCAATCACAAACATACATGCATAAGAATAACATTATAAACGAAACAAGAAGCATTTGTGCCAAATAAATAAACCTAACCTTGTGACTTTAAGCTTTGCAACAGCCCCATTCTAATAAAACTGAAGCAAGTACCCCGTTGTTTCAATTGTATGTTTTAAATCTTACATGTTTATGGCCTGTGGTGTGGAAGGGATCGACGATTTCACAGTGAACACTGCTGGAGCTTGACAAAGCGGGAATATAAAGCTGAAAATCAATAGCTGCACTTTCATCTGCATCTGCCCTGATCCTATTTCCTACATATTACACGGAGATTCTCTTGCTGCTGATAAAAAGCAGTAGGACTCCAAAATGGTCCGGAGAAATACTTCTGTCAAAAAATGATTTATCCTCTATGAATAATCACAGGGGTTATTGAATATTTTTAGATTAAGTTAATTACTTGACTATAAAAAGCCCTAAATTGAAGCACTGCTCACTGTGAGACTTTACATCTCTCTAGATCTAGTACTGGTTTTCTTTGTCGGCTGAGAGTCTGTTTTATCTTCCTGTCACCAGTGAGACCCGTTCTGCTTGACCTGACACGGTTGTAGGTAATTGAAGCAGTCATCTTAACCAGGCTGCTGGGATGTCGGCTTGCGTTGTTTCCCCCTTGCATCGTGGCCATCCATTCATATCGTCACGCGTGCGTGTGTCAGGTTTTGGGACATCAAGTGGTGCATTCAAAAGGTGCATGAGGTCACTCAGAAATGTCACTCAGCAAGTGGACGGACGTCTGGCGCTGAACGGTATCGGCAGGTTGGCTGAGGTGCACGCTTGCTTATCCCACAAAAATAGCACGCCACCACTTGGCTGCACATAGATCAGGTTTTGGATGACAGAGCTGCAAGGTCACCTCAAAGACATGGCAGCAAATTAACGCAACACACCAGCGCATATGCTACTCCGCGCCGACAATTCTGCAGGGTATAATAGTTGGCTAAGGACCCTCATCTGTTTAAACATTTGTTTCCCTACCTTGCACAAAATTTCCACCAAAGCAGAAGAAGGTGGCACTCATTAAGTCCACCATTAAGCCAATCGCTGTCCGGGCAGCCGCTGCTTTGGAAAATCCATGCAAAAAAACCTGCATAACTGACTTCACAGTTGGAGACAAAAGTCATTATTTAAAGCAATTTTTTTTCCAAGGAATGATGGTTTGCTTTAATTTAGGTTCTTGACTGTTGCACTGACTAATAGCAAATCATTAGGTTGATATTCTGGTTAAAGGGTTTAATCGGTGAGGATTTTGTAGAGTTCTTTTCTTTAAAGGTGGACAGGAGCTGGTATCTCTGCCAGTTGGGAAATCTACATGTACAGCCTTCAGTCACGGCAGTGGCAGCTCTGTGGGGTGTCACCGGACAGGAAATGTGTGAATTAATGCAGCCGTAGCAACAGCTAGTGCTTCTCAGTGTTCTTTCTTTGCATAAAAAACACTTAAGAGTGTTAACAAGACCCCTCTCAGCTTTGGGCTATTGGATCAACGCGTGCATGTGTACATGCTTACAGAAGTAATGTGTTTTTTTCAGGGAAGTTCTCAAATATGATAAGAACAAACACAGTTATTCCTGTTTTCACCTGTGCTCACATCTCTCACACCCGTTTCACTCTCTCTCTCTTTCTCTCTCTCACACACACACCAGCTACCGCTTTGTTTCACAGCTGTGTGTTTTCACAACATCACATCTTGTTTCACACACAGCCATTACTCTATCCTCAGAGCATCCTCTCTAACAGTTGTGCATGTGCTTCAGATGTGTCGGTGACACCATGTTTGCCAGATTTTCACAATTCCTAATTATCCAGCAGCTGGAATGCCACTTCTCTTGAAAATTTCCTGCTCTCATTACCAATTGTGTTATCACACTAATGTGCTGCAGTTGGGAAAACAATGTTTTTTTAAATACTTTTACACTTTTTAGCACAAACACCTACGCACTTACTTGCAGCTAAACTAGCTTCTTTCTCATTCTGCATCATTTTATCTTGTGGCCCATAGTACAAGACAGATGGCAGCATTGTCACGAGTGTGTGCATCCATGTGTGCCTGCACGTGTGCACATGCTTGTGTGTACTTCCAGTCTGACTCGGTCTCTGGGGTATAACCCAGCTCTAAATGCCAGCCTGTGCCAACTGTTCACAGCTGGCAGTGACCAAGCAGTTGGTTTCTCTGGATATGTCGCTCCCTGTGCCAGGACAAACAGGAAGTATGCCCTGGGGCCAGGCACTCTGACAGTGAAGGAAGGGAAAGGTAGACAGCGAAGGTAGAGATGAGGATTGGAATTATTTTTTAAAAGTATCTTATAGCATTAAAGCCGCTGAGACTCTTTCTTTTGTCACGTCAGGGCCACTCGAGCTTTGTACCGAGACACAGATCATACAGTTAGCCAAGCCACTCTTTTAAGGACTGTTTTCCTCACCATGCGTTGCTGATTCATAGCTAGGTTGGCATTTTTTGGAGGTCTTCCTTCCAATTTTGAGACGAGGCGGTATCTGCAGTTGACAGAAGTTGCCCAGATAGTGCACCTTCTCCAGGATGACACATGAATGCCAAGGTGAGACAATGCTTTGAGAGAACACTGGAGCTGGCAGATTCGCCATTGGCACTCTGCTCTCTTTACCGATGAGAGAAGGTTCTCACTGAGCACATGCAACAGACCTGAGAGAGTCTGCAGACGATGCGAGACCCTCGTTCTGCTGCCTGGTTTGGCTGCGGTTCAGTGATTGAAAGGTGTGTCCTTGAAGAGTCACTAAGATATCCAGGTCTTATACAGAGGTAGACAACCTGCTGTTAGGTAGCAGGGTGGGTCTTCCGCCCCCCCTGCCGGTTTGTTTTATTTGGCCCATTGCCGAGCCATAGGGCGGTTCAGTGGGTTCCTTCTACCTCACATGGCATGAGTGTGTCTGGATGATCAGGGCATATTTACCTGCCTTTGGAACATCATGTAAGGTTCCATTGTGTCTCCCCATCCACCTCTGTGTTGAGATCGAATGAGAGATCCATCAGAAGGAAATTGAAGAGTGCACAGTTATGAATCCAGCCCTTAACTGGATAATGATTTATGTTTTCACTGATGATTCTGATACATTTTTTGTATTAGTATTTGATTTATTCATCAAGCTAAAATGCAGATATGAATTGCTAAATAACCTCACAGCTTTGATTCCCTTATGTTCCAGCAGGATGAACTCTCAAGACTACCTATCTATGAAAATGATTAATGACCTGAAGCTGTTTCTGCGCATTCATCCATGAAGCTCTTGACGTTAGCGTCAGTTCTGCCAGAAGCCACAGGGGGCGCCCTTGCTTCATGATCCAGCCAGTCTCCTTCCAACACAGGACCCCTTGTCCTTTTACCCTCCTTCCCAGTTTTTCAAAAGAGTATCACAAAGGTTTCTTGTCAAATAAAACCCAGCATATCAAAATAGTGATATTATATTTTCATTTGGGACATTTAGAAATCACCTCCAAATTTATTACTGGTGCTGGTGCCTGCTGCTGCCACGTCCCTCAGCGACGCCCATTACTCGTGTTGTTGTTGTTGTCTTTTTGCCGCGCTCGGATATGACACTCAGATGCACAACAGATATCAAAAGCTGAATACAGATTAGTCCGACAGTAGCCTTTTTTGTCTGGGCACTGTTATAACAGCTGCTCCAGCGACACATCTGCCTTCAGATGATTGCGATTGATTTGGGTCTATACTCACTAAGGACAAATATTGTCATCTCGCATCCCACAAGCATCCCATTTTCTCCTCAGAAATGTACGTAAAAAAAAAAAAATCTGGTCGTCATGTGAACTACAATACATGTCTGTCGGTACACCATGATGTCTCAGAGGGAGAAATGTTAATGTTAATGGCATCCTGGCCCTCTGTCAGATCCCGTCTTTCTGTTTGTTGAAATGAGGATACGCCTTTCTCCTTGACAAAATTCCACTGAGGCTGCCAAGGATACCAAGCACAACTGGCAGCTTCCTCATACCGATCTGTGACTAGGTACATCTAAAACCACATTCGGTAGATTTTTTTTTTTTTAATTTTCCTCAGCACTGATGAAAAGAAGACACCCTCTTTGTGTCTTCCCCTCCATCCACCACTCGACATGTTCTTATTTCTGATGACACCACTCACTGAAGTCATCAGCTGACAATAACAGGGCCCTGAATATGTTCGCTGCTTGTTAAATAGTTTCTTTTGTATACTCCCGAGTCCCATTAGAGATGTATACAGAGCTGGCATAATAGTGTGTTTGTCCAGTATCTGGTTCCTTTTCTTTTGGAGACTTTTAAACCACATTATCATCAGTACAATCAGAACCTGCCAAATATAACGTAAAACAAAGCTGAGCAAGTAAAAAGCCAGAGAAAATGGTGTTAAGTGATGATAAAGGATTGTCTGAATGCAGCTCTTCTAGCCTGCAAAAATCAGGGGTTTTGTAAAAATCATGTGGCCTTTTAAATGGTTCTCTTCCCACCTGTTCAGGGGCAACAGTGTTTCCAGTATTTTAACCTTTGCTCTTGCACTTTTATGATTTGTGGATGTCTTAATTCCCCACCATACATCTCCTTAATAACATCTACCTTTACTACGCCCTGTTAGATTTGCCGTCTTTCTCCATTTAGGGCCTCATTCTCCAGCCCAGAAGCTCGGTCCATGATGGAGCCCCCTGCTCCATCTGTAGACAATAAATCTCTCTGTCTCTTTCCAATTCCCTTTACCTCCAATTTTCCTCTCACCTGCCCCCCCATATGTGCAGTGCTCATTTCTCACCATCTCTCTCTCTCTCTCTCTCTCTCTCTCTTTCTCCGCACTTCTTTGTCTCCTCCAGAGGAGGAGGTGGAGAACTTTGACGTGTCCAGTCTCCAGGAAGAGGCCCTGAGGAACATTGAGGCTGACAGCTTCTGGTGCATGAGCAAACTGCTGGACGGCATCCAGGTGCGTTCATTTGTCTGACAGATCGCAGGCTCGCTCTTTTGTTGCTGTTTAAAATTATTTGGCCACTTCCACAAAGCGAGCCGAACACTTTTCCAACCCAGAACACACCAGAGGGCAGCTCAAGATAAGTAGTGAGAGAAAGATTTTTATCAGTGTTTTTATTCATTTAAATGTGGTCAGTCTAAACCATTTAAAAAGCAAATGGAGCGTGTTCTGATGTCTGTGCTGTTGTACGGCCTGCAAAGCCTCCTTGACAGCATGATGTATAAAGCAGCTCCTCTGTGTGGGCTTTAGAAAAAGAGAGAAAAAATGGTTGTCTTGCATATTTTAAAGCTGGAAGAGGGACTGGAGAGCAGTTAATCGCATACAGACCACAACACCAAACTTCATTTCAATACAATGTTTCTTTTCCAAAGCCCTTTTGCCCAGCAGGCCTCTTTATCCACCTCACAAATCACTTTTCAGCACTCTGTCATTTCTAAACGTGCCTCTGTCATTTCTAAACGTGCCTCTGTCATTTCTAAACGTGCCTGTCTGCAGTGGTGGGAGATTTGCCCGCGGTGGTACTGGTAATACGTCCAATAGTGTCTCCATGCTGGACTCTTAACTGGATTAGTGGATAAATTGAGGCTCTTTTATCAGGAAAAGTAAACTGCTACATAAAATTGTTACATAAAACATTTATTGTACAGTTTGATTGGTGCTTCCGACAGAAGTCTATTAAAGCCCTATTTGATTTTGTTGATTCTGTCGTCAAGATTTAGCACAGCTTAAAAGCATTCATCTTGTCTGCCTAGTTGGGTGAATGGTTCCAAGCCTTAGTAGCACTTGAGTTTAGTAGCAACTATCTCTTGTTTAATTTAAATGAATTAATTGTGCACAGTATTAACTCTGCCATAAGAATTTGAGTTTTGGGGGCTCAAACAAACATAGTGAACATAAACCTTAGTGATCGGCAGTGATAAAAATTCTAATAAATTTGTGCTAATTGGAATTTTTTCTTTGAAAGTATAGCCTGCAAATATAAGTCATTATATCACCAAGTGTAAAGTTAAAGATTAATTAATTGTAAGGAGCATGCGTTGTGCATAAAATGCGAACATTCATAAATAACTATCAATTGGTTCGGCTATTCATTTAGGAAATTAATAGACGCCAAACCTTGTTGCCCCTGAGAGAGCAAGATGGAGAGAAAGCAGTGTCTGAGAGTGTGTATTCTTCTCTCTGTGTGGGGAGGTTACTTGTCCCCACATTTGTGTGTGTTGGTGACCTTGGCTCCAAACTAATTATGTGCAGTGCACCAGGGAAACCCTCGTTCCTCCCCCTAATGCTTTCTAAACAACCTGACAGAGGCTGAGTGCCTCTGCACTGTAATTAGTTGCTGATCCCTGCTCTGACCTCTTCTCAAACCCTTCTCACATCCACTATGTACTATTTCACTTAACTGCGGGCCTGAAGGTGGGGGTCCGCAGGTCGGAAAGAGTCTCTAGAGCAATTACATTTGCACATTGCTTTTTAAGCACCTTATCAAGTCAGCGTTTCCTCCAGATCTGCTTCCACTTTGTTGTGGAGCAAATTATTTAAAATATTTAAAGCAGTTTAATTGCAGTGCAATGCAGAGCCGGGTCATAATAATGATGATGCTTTACAAGGACTATAAGCACAGAAAGGCAGTTTTTCTCTATTCATCCAAGCGCCACAGTTGTTTTTTCTGTAATTATCTCAGCAAATGTTTAATTTAATACATTTAACACCCCTTTGGCTATAATTTTAGAAGCGAAGCTGACAGTGCCCCGGGCTAGCTTGACGAATTTAACTCATTAAAACCAAACAGTCTTTTTACCAACCGAGCGGAAACACCATGTCTGCCTGATATTATGTTGTTGATCTAGACATATCTATAAATACTCACTTCCCAATTAGTCTTGTTTGTTGTTAAAATAAGGCCAAATGATCTGTAAGTATTATTTGCGCTATTTAAACAATACAGCTGAATTGACTGCATTATGCTGCGCCAGTATAAACACCAGATCTTTATATTTACAATCAAAGCTATACTTTACAATAATTCACATGCTATAAGATGTAAATTTCACATTTATACCCTGGGTAAATAAATCAAATGAGGCAGTAACTCCTAGGCAAATAGATGAATCTTTGTATTTCCAGAATGTGTGAATATGATTAAAGTGCTGTATTGGAACCACAGAGCCCTTCTGATCACAATTACAGAATCAGCATCACGGCTGAAGAATTTGCGTGACTTTCTCCAAACCACGGCCTCCGTCTGTCTAGAAAACCTGAGGATCTAATCTCAAACACTTGTGTGAGTCTGAGAGTACCTTTTTCATCCATCCAAGTGTAGCTGACCTCGTGCAATCATTTCTTTCCGTTCTACTCAGAAATCTTCTGCAGACCTGCCCGCATAGATTTTTTTCAGCTTTAAAATATGTGATTATTCGCCATAGAAGGCCAGTGTAGGAGCCATTCTTTTTCCTCAAGTGGAAAGAGGAAAAAGGATGTCAAAAGGGGGGCAGTTAGAAGCTTTGTCACGTTACAGCTGTAAACAGACTGTGTTATCTACGTGGAGATGAGGACCGTCTTACCTTTCATGTTTCAAGATGGAAAAAAATTTAAAAAGTTTAAAAGGTCCATTATTCTGCCAGCACACCCTTGAGGGCTCTCGGTTTCCTATCCAACAGATGAAAACCTCTCTTTTATGTTAATTTTGCAGATATGCCTTTTATAGCCAGGAACCCTAATGTATTTTTCCAGTTTGGGACCTAACTTTGAAAAATGAAAATTGTTGCCTTGGGATCTGACCGTTTGACCATATTTTAATTTACCAGGCTTTAAACAGGAGGGTTCAGGACAAAGCCTCTCTCACCAATCCTAAACATGAGGAACATGTTACATATCATAATTGCAGTAATCATCACACTTTTTTGGTTTTGCTATAATTTGTTTTTCTTTGAAAAGAGCTTTGAAAATGTGCATTAGATCTTCTTCTAGCAGCATTTAATCCTACTGTGACAGTTAGAATGTGTAAATTCTGTGGTTTTTAAGGTCATAAAAGTAAACACCCCCCTCAGTAACTGTCAGTTATCCCTGAAGTGTCTACACAAGCAGCAGAACGACCTCCACAGGACTTTAATGGCTCCACACCTCTGCGTACGTCCTATCTTTCCCTGTCATCTGTCTCTCACAATCACTTTTGGCCTCCCCCTTTCCCAGTCCGCACATTCACGTTCCCAAGAATGACAGATCGCCCCGTCTGTCCTTCAGTTTATTGTCTCGCCTTTATCTTGACCTGTCATCGCTCCCTCTCACCTCTCTGTCCTTATGTCTCTCTTTCACGTCGACCACCAAAAGCAGCGTTGTGTCAGTGTGTCCACCTTGCTGATAGACATTCGGTGGCACAATGGGAGACAATTTTACCTCGGTGTGAAGCCATTGTTGTATGTAATAAAATGGACCGAGAGGTGAAGCAGTGCTATTGATTTAGCTGTCGGAGGGGGGAGATCTACAGGGCCCTTGTCAGTCCGTGCATGCGGGTGAGCCAAGGAAGCTGCTCCCCCTCGCTGGGTCAGATGTAGTGGATGGACAGATGGTGAGAGAAGAGGAGAATGTATGAATAATGAAGAAGTGAGTGTTGATTTCCCCCCGTTGCCTCAGCTGATCAAAGATCCAGAATATTGGATTTGACAAAGGGGGGAAATGAGTTGAAGAGCAGGCAGCATAAGGAGGGAGGAAATGGAAAACAAAGACAAAAGGCGTAAATAAGGTTAAAAAGTTTAAAACAAATTCAAAATGCATGGAAAGACAGGAATTCTAATTATCCTACTCTTCCTTACCCAGAACGTTCCTCTGAAGAAATCTATTGAAACAACAAGCAGCTGCAAAATGCAATAGAGCAACATGGAACAAAGTGAAACAACGGGGAGCAAAACAAAGCAGAGGGGATATAATGGCAGTATAGCCTCATTAACACCACCAAAGTGACAAAAATAGGCAGGGAAATGAAAAGCGCAAGGTGGGAGACTGAGCAGGAGGGGCGGGGGGGACGACGGTGTAAACAAGAAGTAGGAGAGACACTCAAGACCTAACCGGATCACATTAAATCAGGAAGTTGAGCATGTGGTAAAAGATTGAGGGTATAAATAATGAAAGAGATGAAAGTCAGGATGACTGTGTCGCAGAGATGGCGGGGAAAGAGATGAGTTCGTTATAACTTTAACTCCCTTTTTAACATTACTGGAGAGAACTGGAGACACATGCGCCTCTACATCTGGATATAAAGTTAGTGTAGGGCGCATAAGAGCACAGCTCCTTTGACCCTGAGCGGGGTCACCATCCCGGAGAAGTCGCCAGCTCATTGCAGCGCTAACGTCTAGGACACGGCCATCCACGCCTGAAGTCCAGCCTCTCTCTCTTTTTCTTTCTTTCTCTGAGAGCTGTCTTGCTGTTTTAGCGGCCTAACTCGCTCACAAACGCCGATGTCCTGTGGCATGGTCACGGACTGGAGCGAATGATCCAATAAAAATCTCAGATCTCGGCTGCGGGAGGTCAGAGGGGTCGCTCTGTGTCAGCGTCCGTGTGGGCTGTGAGTTGCCCTTGCGCAGTAGCTGCTGTGGATCACTTACGTACTCATAATGTTCTTTTGTCCTGTCTTTAACTTCACCAAAGTAAAAACCCGAACTGTCCCTGAAAAGACATGAAAACGATCAAATGAAGCGTTTCCTATTACCTG
>CAAE01014629.1:118989-141132 GCA_000180735.1 Tetraodon nigroviridis | reverse complement strand
GTGAATCAACGATCAAATGAACGTTTCCTATTACCTGATGGTACCAGATGAGAGCAGGTACCAAAGTAACACACTTCATGATCCGTCTCCCTCCTCTTTGTCCTCTCTCCCTCTGGCCATCTGCGTGAAGGTTTCGCCACCTCAGCTCTTCTGCAGCGATGCTGAAATGACCCCTGAAGGAAACACAATCCTCCTTGTTGCATGCGCTTTTTAGCGTACGTGTACGAGGAAAATGCTTATCTGCCGCTCTCGCTCGGCTCACTTTCTGCCAGCTCATCCTACTCTCCGCTGCCTGTTCTTTTTCTGTTCTATTCAAGCTCTTTTGTTCCCTCAGCCCCAATAATAATACGTTTCAGTTATTTATTCAAGTACTGGTGATATATCTGATGATGATGTGAATAAGTTTGATTCTTGGTCTTTGTTGAATTAATATGACCTTTTTTTTCCAGGACAACTACACATTTGCTCAGCCTGGAATCCAGAAGAAAGTGAAGGCTCTGGAGGAACTGGTCAGCAGGATTGATGGTAAGTCATTTACCATCCATCTGTCTAACCCTTCATTGATTAACACATAACGGACTGTCAGGTGGTCTTCATTCTTTGATGTCAAGGTGGAATGATCTGTTCGTTATTAATGTAATGTAGGCTCCATGAAATAAGACTTTGTGTTTTTCTTTTGTCCCATTAGCAATAAAAGCTAGGTTTGCCCGCTTAGATCACATGAAGCCGCAGCTCCCTCCTTTCTGGGAGTTTTTGGTTGGGTTTCTGCATTCGCTGTCTTTCCCAATCCTCCATCCCATCAACAAAATGCTCCGATCTTTAACTAAGGTGGAGGAGAGCCGCCCGCGGTACTTGTGATTAATAAAGACGCAGCGGTCACTGGGTCCTGAAAATTATTGTGATTAATAGCAGGCGGTTGCAGACGGGCTGGTAATGCATCATTTGTGAAGAAAAACACTCACATTGCCTGCAATGTGAAAAGGTAGATTATCCTTCTGCGTTCTCCTTCCATGATGCTGTTTATTTGAATATATTTCAACTAGGAATATGACATGAGGATTCAAGTGCTCTTTTTGCAACAGATCAAATATCCTATTGTGAATAACAGTGAATTCTTGACACCTACATGCACTTTATTTATTTATGCATGTGCCTTGTCAGGGTTAGAAGTAAGTAATCAACAGGAAGCAGCTTTTTGTTTTCACGTCTTGAATCTTTTATTGTGTTGGTTTCTAATCACACAGCACTTCCATTCTGTCTTGCTTATGTTCCTTCTGATTAACTGTCAGAGTGATGAGCACATCTGCCGAGCACAGTGGCCTATATGAGGCCTGAAAATAGATGCTGGATTTGCAAGAACCTCCAAACATCCAAACGTACCTTGTGCTTTGAAATATGTATGGATTTGTAGTAGCTCTCCCTGCATTGTGCTTAACATTTCTTATCAAAGCAAGACTTTTCACAACGGTCATGTTCCAGGCTAACCTTGTTGCTGTCAGACTATCCTGTCATCTGCTCTGTTAGCCAGACAGAAAGAAAGAACTCGCCTGCTACATTTCAAATGGATTGTGTGTGTGTGTGTGTGTGTGTGTGTGTGTATAAATGGTGCTGTGAAGAAAACTAAGGTATATCTATATAAATCTGTATTTGTGAATGCCTTTAAAGGCATTGTTGCACACGTTGCTAGAACTTTCATCACAAGAGCGATGCCCTGCCATCATAGTTGGGGGGGCAGAGCTGTTTTCTATCTCTAGCTTGACATTAGCCTCTCTAATGAGATGGCAGATAGCATTTATCTTATGTTGCAGGATCATATTTTGCCCTTGACAGTGCAGCCCTTTTATTTCCCCTCGTCTCTTCTAGAATTACCTATCACATCTCATCGGATGATGTGTTAACCTGAGCGAAGTGCATTGTTATGCATGTTTCGCAACTCCTTGCTTTTTCATTAATCCTGGACCTAATACTATTAAGAATACCAGGCCGTCACATTAATCTGCAGTTTTATCTCACTGCTCGTTCACTTTAGACATGGAGATAAATACTTGTTGATGAACAAATGTCTTATTGTTCAATATGATAATCACTAAGTAAATAGGGGTGCATTCAAGGACATGAGTAATGACACGTTGCCTGTTGAGACAATGGGAGACTCATGGAGGATTCACCAATCTGGTTGCAGGATTGCTGGTTGAGCCTAGCAGATTGAGAAAGGTAAAAGAAATACCAAGAATACAAGAACTGCTGACTTCTATTTTTTGAGTTTTCTCCAGACACTTCAGTCTAAAAACATGCTTGTTGGTAAATGTATTAGTCTAAAGTTGCCACAGGGGGTGGGCGTGTGTGTGTAAGGGGTTGTGTTAGCCCTGTGATAGGCTGGTGACCTATCTAGTGTATACCTTGCCCCTCGACAGCTGGGATAGCAGACCCCTGCCACCAAAGTGTGGATAAAGCAGGTACAAAAACTAGCTAAATGAATATTTTCTTTTTGCTTGCAAGATGCTTTTCAGACTTATTGGACTTACTTTGATTTTAGTTCAATTTGCCTCTTTTATGGAACCATTCTCCTTTTAATAAGGAATGCAGCTTCTCAATAGCCTCACCTGGCACTAGTATATGCACGTGTGATGTTCCTGCAATCTCTACGTCTCCTTTATCTCTGAATGTGTGTTTGGACTGCAGACAAGTACATTAGTGCGAGTTAATCAACATGCAAATTGGCTAAAGATGAATTTTTGTATGTAAATGAAAAGACACGCTGACAGCACACGGCGAAAGTGACAGTCCTTTATTTTCTGTCTGTAAGGCATTTGTATTTACCTGTCTTCCTCATGCTGGTTTACCTGATAAAGTATGTAGAATATTTTCTCTTGACTGCTGTTTTTAACATGTTTAATTCACGCACAGTGTCCATGATATGTAAAATATGTAAAGATGGAAAAGAAACAGTGTTTTTATGCACATCTAGTATTCTTTACACACATCCTTAACAATGTGTGGAGCACAGCAGATTCTGCGAAATACAAGGTAATTCACAAGAGACGAATTCTAAATTCTGGAAATAAAAAGCACACCTGCTTGTTCTTGGCATCTCTTTTCCTTGGCATAGAAAAAAGTTCAATTCCCCTTTGTTTGGCTTGTTTTTGAGGAAATTCCATAAATAAAAAAAGAAAATATATCAAAAGTACGCTGTGATTGGAGGAGTGTCAAAGAACTCGCTCAATAAGATTCCACATTTATAGCTGAGAAAAAAGTGGACAGTTTAAATCGCTCTGTTTAGTCATATGCAAAGAAGCTAACAACACCTTAAAATACAAAGAGCTTTATTTTGAGTTCAAGTGAGCGATGGAAGACAAAAAGTAGTAAGTCAGCAGTTGAGTGGAGTAGAAAGGAAATAAAGGGCGTAACAGTAATTACGTTTCATCCCAAGGAGAGACGGAAACCGGCAAGAATGCATTCTGTCAGCAGGATCCTTGGAGCTGCTCACTGCTCACCATACGCCCTCTGACCTCCCTCCGTCCGCCAACATGAGCTTCTCACCGCCCTCCGCTGTGACTTTGGGCCAGCCGGCCTCTTGGCCTTAACCCCTTCTGTGCCTCCTCTTTCCATTTCTTCTACCTAAACCCTCCATCCTTTTGAGCGTGTTCATTAGGGCAGTTTAAGGTTGACTGAAGTTGTTCGACTCGTTTCCTCCCTGTTTGCCTAGTTAGCCGCGACCCGTCGCCATGGCGCGCTTGCTATTAACGAGCTCTCTTCATTTATGCTTTTAAAGCATCATGTGATAATTAAACCGCGCAGTGTAAAACAATCACCTTTGTCTCTTTTTCACACCCTGCTCGTGTGGCGGGACGTACTTGGCAAATGTGCGCATAAACGCGGCAAATGCAGACCGCGCATTAGTCGCGACCGGGACTAATTGTTGTGGAAATATTTTGCGTGACATCACGCTGAATTAAGTTTTATAGAAACTGCATTCTGTAGGTGCGTGTGGCGTGTCAGTTAGCTCTGATTAAGAGCACAGACAGAGGAGGGAAAAGGATGCTATAGTGCCCTCTTAACTGGCTTTTCTCAAAAATTCTCTGACAGCTCTTTAATTACAGCTCTATTATAAAATGTGTGCACAATTGTGCGAGGCAGAATAACTGTCACGGCTTTGACGGCTATGACATAATGCCTTTGCTGAATACCAAGTGGTATTTTTAATCTTTTGTTATGTAAAGAAGCATAAAACAAATATTTATCAAGAGCAGACATCATAATGGGGGAGGCTCTTTGTGTCAAAGCTAATAGGAAAGAAATTAGAATCTGATGGATGTGCTCGTCTTTGCTGATGTTTGAACTCTGACCTGACGACGTGACCCATGTTTCCAATGTTTTGGGTAGAATAAGACGGTTGTAGACATCTGCTTGCTACAAACCTACTGTATATCAACAACTCTAACAATCACCTCTGTTTTTTGGCCACCTTGGGATCTGATTCCGGGTCCTCCTCGCTAAGATGCTCCCTTCCACATGTCCTCCTCCATCTACGCAGCGAGCTATAAACATCTGTTGCAAACATGCCCGGTCCAGTTGAAAGACCCAAATCCAGCTGTTTCTCTGTCGAACAGCTGCTTGTTGCCAGCGTGCCACCAGGTATCACTGCTCCTGCTCTGAACGGATGAAAAGAAAGGCCCACTGAGCTCTGTTGGCTAATCCTTGCTTAGATTCCTGTTCCTGTCAACATTGAAAGTTCTTCTTAATCTTCTGTTTGATTTCTATTCAAAGCACCACAAACATGATGCCAGTTACATGTGTTATGTTATTCTAGGGCAAAAAATAATCCCGTAAACAAGTACCATATGTTACAACGATGACAGGTTCCATGACGTATTCCTCAGCGTTTTTCCATAAACCATTAGCCTCGTGCGCCAGTAAATCCAGCCTTTATAGCAGCCTTTTACTAACTATCTTTTTCTTGTGTTCTTTTTTTTTGCTCTATTTCTGACATTAAAACAAAAAGAAACGTGTGACTCACTTCAGCATTAAGGGAAGAAAAATGCCAAAGTGCATTTTGAAAACGCTTCCTGGGTCACATGGTTTCTCCAGTATTGCACCCTCCACTCGAATCCACTCTCAATGTGTCGTGCAGCTTTCCTCAGATGGTTCTGAGAGCCCTGTAATTACGTCTCTGTAATGGGGAGAAGGTACGCGTGGGACATTTGTGACAGCCACTACAGCTGTTATTAACAGAGAGAGAAACCGAGAAAGAATCAGGCACTTGTTCCTGACACCGGTATTATTCAGGGATTGCGCACTTTTTAATTGGAGGCGACCCGAGTCAGCCTGGAAGGTTGTTTTTAAGACGATGGCTGTTGTTTCTTTGACAGAGACTGTGCACCGCCACATGCAGCACTACGAGGTGGAGTACCTCCAGTTTGCCTTCCGCTGGATGAACAACCTCCTGATGAGGGAGTTGCCGCTACGCTGCACAATCAGACTGTGGGACACCTACCAGGTACACACACTCAAACACACCTGATTGTGTAGGTGCTATATGTGTAAAGTCTAAAGCGAATGAATATGTGATCACGATGTTTGATGAGATATAAACAATGGACAGAAGCGTCAGAAGAATATTGATGACAACTTCAGGGCACGGCTCCAAAATGTAACCTTTTTGGTTAATCATTCAAATTTCCTCTAATCTTTTAGTAGAAAGGACTTCAAAACATATGCTCCTTTTTCCACAGCCCAGGGTTTAATTTCTGAATTGCTTATTTTACCCACATTGTTTCTATTTATTGTGCTAGAAGCCCAATATTTGATCATTGCCTTGAAAACAACTATAAATTTGTGTTTCCACATTAAAGACGATGTTGCGTCTTGGCAGCAATTCTGTAATAATCAATAAAATAATACTTGATTCATTATAACTAATGCGATTAAACCAGCTAAATCAGAGCAGGTGCAGAATTCTCTAGGCTAACTTTGGCCTTTTAAAAGCGGATCCCAGTCCCAGTTTAAAACCGACCATGTTATCCCAACGCTCGGTTTGTGGAACTAACCAGTGAACTGTTCCATCACTGCCCTAATGGTTGACTTTCTTTAGCAGCACAGGCTGCACAGCATTGTATTCAGGCTTTTTTTTCAAAAGGAGCAGTGTCTTGTGTATTTCAGTTCTGGGTGGGTTTCATCTGTATGGATGAGTGAACGTCGAGGTGAGAGATGCAGAAGAATGGTTGACCTTTATATTTCCCAGTAAAGTAAATACATAATGCATTTTTAAACTCGAGGCTTATGAAGCCAGTAATGAAGGCACAACTGTGGTACAGCTGCCTCTGACACATCTCGACGGTGTCCATAGTAACAGGAACACGGTTCAAAACTGGCATCAGAGAGAAAAGCAGACTCAAATCAAAGTTGAAGAAAAGTGTCATCAAACAAGCATGAATAAGAAAATGCAAAAACTCATTTGAATACTTTTATTTATTGTTATTTTCATCACAGTCAGTACTGTGTTGGGATCAAACACAAATAGTCAACTTCAAGCCTAAAATAGGAGGAATAAATGATTAAATGGTCCTTTGTCGTGACTTGACAGCACCCAAGTGCACACAGCCGTTCTCTAAATATTTCATCTTTAACAATATTGTTTGGAGGGGCAGCCGCAGCACGCTCTCGGAGACAACACACAAACACGTGTGTACATCTCTTCTGCCAGGCTTGGTCACAGTCCCCCCAGAATCAACCTCTGCTCCTGTTCTCACTCAGATATTAGGCCATTCCTGCTCATGAAAGTTTCATTGCAGCAGACGGCAAGACACAAAACAGTTTCATCTACTTTTGTCTCTTTGGTTCCAATCACTTTCAGTTATTCTTAAAGCGTGCAGCACAGCCCTCCCACAGCCTCTCAACTCGCCATCCTGAAACCCGAATGTTTATCGTTACGCTTTAAACAAACTCCTGTGAGGATGGAAAGATAAGTGACAGAAGCCCAAACATGCCCGTCATTGAATCTGGATTTGAAGGACACGCTTACCATTGAGATATGTGAATTCAGACAGCCTTTATTAAACTCGAGTATCATTATTTAGCGCTATCGGTTTCTCCAGGGTCAGTTTTAGTGCACAAAGTTTATATTTGCTGATCGGAAAAAAGTGTTCTTAAAATACAATTAGCAGTGCCTAAACGTTTCCATCATTAGACTGATAAAAATCATTATAATCAGTTATGAGGTTGTTGGCTTATTCACCTAATTACTATCATTTTTTTCCAACTAGCATTACTAGGTTGATAATGGTGAGGTTTGTTTCGCAGAAAGAGAAAAAAACAGACTTACCGGATCCCTCACAAATGCAGATAATAAAGAAAAAGACCTTGAATTGTGCCACTGAGCATGTGTGCGCGTGCCTTTATGTTCCGGGGGGAGATTTTAACCCGAGTGTTGTAACATCCCTGTTGTGGTCTTGTCTCTGTGGTGTGGCCATCTGCTCGGTACCCCGGTCCAGCACAAGACACGTCTCTCTATTTCTGTCACCAACTGTGCCGTGTTCTACCTGCACCCTCATCCTCATTTTATGCTTCTTTTCCTTTTGGTTGAAGTTTTCTATATTGCGCATGTCCTTTTATTTCAGGCTGTCTGAAAAATGTAGAGAAAGGACATTGGAACCTACTGAAACACACCTAAATGAATGCACACAGCCCTTGATCAGCGGAGAGGCGGCTCATGCAACAGGGACTAAATTATCCCTGTTGCATGGAGCATGAAATTAGCAAGTAGCATGGATGTTACAGGGTAGCATGAGATTTTCAGGCTGTAAAATATGGTCCCATTCCATATGACCGGGTAACTTTATCGAGCAGGAGCTGTTTATTGTTTCTCCTCTTCATTTGTGATATGAATATGTTGGATGCTAGGAGAAATAATTAGCAATTTGCTGCAGCTATTCTCGGGTAAGTAGTTAACATTATTGTCGTTAAAACAGTTGCTCGAACACAAACTAATTTAATTTCATACTTGTCAAAAATATCTTAAAAAAGGGAGATCCGCACACTTTTTGCAAAACTCCATCCGTTTCAACAAATCTTTTCACTTGGAACTTGGCAAAACAAGCCGCTTTCACCTTCCTTGACTGCCGTGTTCACAAATGATGTTGTGTGGGCTTTTTTTTTTTTTTTTTGTTTTTTTTTTTTTTTTTCCCTTTAGAAATTTGGTTTTGGGAAAGTTGCTTGTCACGGAACACTTATATTACCACGCTCGGGAGAACGCAAGTGAAATAAAGCTTGACACAGAGCATTGGCTTGTTGCCGGGCTGGCTGCGGTTTTTTTTTTGGAGAGGATTGTGCTTTCAGGGCTTCCAGCTGTTAGAGCCTGAAAAATCCCTCTTTCTCAGACAGATTAAAGATTAATGTGTTTTACAGCTAAAAGAGAGTGATGTAAATTGAGATTTTAGGCCTCATGACAGTTGTTTGTTTCAAGGTTGTTTATCGGGATAAATATATTATGGGCTTATCTTTCAACAGAATAGAATGGTTGTGGTGTCAACACTTTCATAAAACACTCTTATTTTCTTAAACACCAGCGTTTTACAGGCTTGGTTTTATATTCACTGATTTTGCTGGTCTTGTTTTTTCGTAAAGCTCATTTCAGGTATCAGCACAACGGACACCTGCGAAGGCTTTGGATTTCACACTGGAGACTGCAAATAGACAAGGCCCAGATCTGAGGGGAATTAAAGTTCTTTATATTCCAGAAACAAAACAGTTTGGCGATTGAAATACGAGCCCAAACTTCACCTCTTGAAGAAGTTTATTTCACATGTGGACTTCTTTGTGGAAGCGCTTTCCTTCATCTTACAAATGGATTGCATAATGACCTGACTCCTGCCAGCCTTGTCTCCAAACATGGTTGCCATGGAGATGTAGCACTAAGGGTCACATGTGCATTTTTTTTTAGTCGTTATTCCCCTTTTTAAAATCCATTTTGCTTGTTTGATGATGGTACCGTGACATTTAAATACGACTTCCTGCTTTACATTCCGTTTTGCTTCTTGCTTTTTCCCGTCCTCCCCATCGGCTGCGCCCCCGTCACCTGATCTGCTGCTTAGCCCACCTCCCGCTTACTCCGTCCTTTGATCAGCCGCGCTTGTCAATCTTAGTCAATATGACTGCCGTGACTCAAAAGGAAGGTAAGAGGAGCGGGCTAAACACTGGAGGAAGAAAGAACCAGGGACAAGTTTGACAGAGTCACCTTGATTCGCACGGCGAAGTTTGATGCGGCAATCATAATAACGAGGAAGTTTGGAGATGAGGTGGTTCCAGGGGAGGGTGGGAGTCTTAGGAAGAGAAACCAGTAAATGCAGACATAGCCGTTTCTCCCGTGTGATTGCTTCCATAAGCTGAAAATGATCCCAGGGTAGTGAAATAATTCCCTATTTTAAACGTTGCAGTAAGGGCCTGATGCAGGACCCCGGTTTATTTTCTTCTCTCACTCGTCAGGCTGAACCGGAGGGCTTCTCCCATTTTCATCTCTATGTGTGCGCCGCCTTTCTGGTGAGGTGGAGGAAGGAGATTCTGGAGGAGAGGGATTTTCAGGTAAGGCACACATGACACACACAGTTCAGCCTTTAAAATGGTATTGTTAATATTTTGGGATGCTGAGAGCCACCCAATACCATGGCTGAGCAAAACACGTCAAATGTTCTCTCATTTAATATTTTCATCTCTACTTTTTGTCTATTGTGACAAGAGTCATCGAGGCTTGCTAACGTCAGCAGTGGGAACTCCAGTTGGCGCTCGGAATGATTATGCCCAGCAGTAAATGAGGTTGAGGAGCTGTTTGTGGTCCGCTGTGAAATCCTGGATCATTATGGGCTAGAAAGGTCACGCTGGGTGCTTTAGCATATGACAGTTAATGGCTGATTTGATCTAACCTACTGAGAAAGGAGGCAGATACAGACATGACTGCAGCTCCCCAGCTTTTCTCCTCCTCCTCCTATTCTCTCTCTTCATACCAGTTTAGGCAGTGAGATTGCTGCTTTAGGGTGGATCCTATTTTAGACTGAACTTTAGATGTTCTGAGTTTTTTTAAATTGGTTTTCTGCAGCGCGTTGAGCCAAAAAGCCAGTCTAACCTTTGTGCGGCTCCAGTTTGTCCACTCTGGTGTGACAAAAGCGAAATGTTCGTCACATTAAACAAGACGGGGTCAATGGGCAGAGAGCTGGCGCCGGAGCCCAAGGTTTTTTGTTGAATATGTCAAAGCATTTGATCAACCTGTTATATTTGTTCGCGGATTTGTTCGGACCCTAAAAGCTACTGTTTTTATGTCGACACACTTTCAAACACGTGCAGTGCATTTCTGGCTAATTTTGCCCCCAAAATAATCATCAACAAACAGCAATGGGGCCATCAGGTTTAACATTTACATAGGAAAGTGTTCCAGAAAATCTTTGTTATCTTTATAAATCCAGGGCCATGTCTGTATTATTTGTAGTGATTCCCTGAGGAGTGTGGACTTTCTTGTACACACACACGCACAAGCACACACACATGTGTACACACATGCTTGTCTGCTGCTCAGTTAACAACAAATAAACCCTTATCTGAGGTTTATTTATTTATAGAGTAGAAAACCTAATTAGTGGGCCAAACTCATTATGTCCGACTTGAATCATATTAAGGTCACAGCGGAACAAAAAAGAGGAGAGGTGTCGTCATTCAGGGCTGAGGTTTCTGCCTGTGATCCAGCAGGTCGAAGAATTCAACCCGGAGCCTTCAGGTTCCAAAGGGAAATCTGAGCAGCTCTTATCTCCACGTGCTTGAGCGCACAAACCTGCTATTTCCCTCATTATTCCCACTGGGTCTGCTTTTCCCACACTATATTTTTCCGCTGCCGGTCATTCGTTCTCTAATTGCTAACGTCAAGTGCAGAGGACTGGGGTTAGGCAAAAAATGGCCTAAAAACACTTGCAGAAAGAGTAAAAGCTGTGGGAAATTTATTTGAATGACTGTAAAGAATGGCTGGGGGTAAAAAACGATTCGGTGCATCCTGGTAAAGGTAGCATGTCCAACATGCCCACTCTAAAAGACCAACACACCATTGATTTGTTATGCTGGTTTAATTAATAACACAAAAAGTCATTTAAAATGATAATGGATGTATTGTTATCAAACCTGTTTGGAGGGGTAACCATGTATCTCCCTTCCTGCTTGTGAAATTGAATTAGCTAAGCTGCTAAATGAAAAGCAGGAGGAACATGGCATTCTCAAAGCAATCTCCCCTCCGCCGTTCCGCCTCGGCTAGCACGATACGGCTAACTGCAGGCCTGTGCTGCTTGGATAACACACAGCCGTGGACACCCTCCCTTAAAGCCACACTTTTCTATCCACAAGGGTGTAAGCATGGCGTGGCGTTTTATTCACACATTCATATTCACCTGCCAGACATGTTTATTTCAGACACAAACACAAACCAGAGTAAATGGGCAAACGGGGGAGCCGTTATGCAGATTTGCAGCCGAGGCCGATGCAATTTGCCTGCAAGGGGGCCGCTGCAGAGCAGCGGGAGAGCTCTCTGTCCCTGCATATTCTACACACATTTGGTTACAGAGCCATGCTTGGAAGTCATTTTTTTGTTTAATGAATTATTGATATTGGCAAATTTAGTCTTAACGACGACATGGCGCTCAGGTTGATTTATAGGTTTGCAGTTTTTTATTGATTGTTTCTGGAACTTTAGGTCAAAAAGGTCCAGGTTTAACCTTTACCCTTCTGTATTATCAGTTCTGCTACTTTTGAGGTATTTTACACCACAAACTAGCTGATAAAGAAAGCAGTGGTTTGCAAAGCAAAAAAAGCTCTAATAAAGTGCGGCAAGTGTTGGAGGAGGAGGAGGAGCGGGAGGAGACTGAGGTTGGTTCTCCCTTTAATTCATGGGCTGTAAGAAAGTGTAGACCTCCGCAAATGTCAGCCTCCGTCTCAGATTCGGTTGTGTGTGGAGAATGCCTCGGCTTGGGCCGCCGCGCCCGTGAAGGAGAGGAGGGCAATCTGGAGGAGCCCCCAGGTTCACAAAATGTCACCACTCTCTTGGTCACCGAAAATAGCGCCACAACCATTTCCACCAGAGTGCACAAGATCCAGTTCTTTTTGTTGTGTTGGTGGTGAAGTCCTGCTGGCTTTTAGCTGACTTTCTCTGTCCATCACCGTTGCCAACCTGTGTTTTTCCGGTAAATAGCCGGGCCCCGCTTCCTCTGTTAGCTTCATTCATCATGATAAATCCTCATCTTCTACTCCTTTAACATCCCTCTGGCACCCTGGTCCCATCATGCAGACCCTCCAAAGGCTCTCTGGCTCCTCTCATGAATGGCGTGCTGATCAATGGCGTTGAAAGTGAGCCGAGCCCACCCCGCTACAGAACTTTGGATGATCGCCCCGGCAAATTGAGGCGTCGTGCCCAACGTGTTGTGAGAATCTATTTATGCCGCAACAAAGGCGGAAGATGAGGGGAGAAAATGAGCGGAGAACAACTGAGTTAATGCACTAGAGGTAATTGCACCCCCCCACCCCCCCGCTCCAGCCTTTCATCCATCTCTCACTCCACCTCCACAGACAGTCTCTCCATCACCAGCGACTTGAGTTCATTTTTTTAGGTGCGCTCTGAATGATAGCCGCAAAGGATTTTGATGACCAGAGCACCTTGGGAAGTGTGGCACGATCCGTCACACCCTGGCATTGAGCCGACAGGAAATGTGTGTGTTGGCGTAGAACGGCTCATTCACACACCGTATCGGTCTATGTTGGGTGTTCGTGGCCCCGTTGATAAATGCGTGCAGCCCCAAGTTTGCCATCGCCGACATGTCTGAAACAGATTATTCGTCTGGAATCCTTCGTGAACGGGACGGTTCAAGTGTCATTACTGACATTATCACACACTGGTTCATCCGCGAGGAGATAAGGAGAGTCAGATTTGATGGCTTTTTCGCCCTAAGATAGCAGAATAACAAGCTACACACGTCTCCCACATCTCCCACTCACACATAGGAGAAGGGCGCTTTCTGTGAAGATTAACGGGCTACAGCAGAGAGGGATGGATCTTTTAGGGGCGACAGATTTACCAACATCTGCGCTTGCACGTTTCGCTTCTGGTTTTTTTGTTTTTTTTTTTTTAAACAACGGTTCTGTACTTGACATTCCCAGAGACTTGACTCTTCCAGAACAGGCGCAAATTCCGACCATCCTTATCTCGGCACCAAACTCTGGGGAGCGAATCAAAGTTCAGCTCCTCCACGAAATGTCTCGGTTTTACAACGGAGCTTGAATACGATCGTTTCTGAGGCGCCAGCGGAGGTTGACCCCATGTGAGGCACATTCTCGACACCCACGCCCACGCACTCCGTTTCAGGCGTACTGAAAGCGTTCGCCCAATCTGTCATCATTCTCTCCCGCTTTAATCTCCCTCGTGTTCCCACAGTATTTTAAATCACCCAAGGATGTACCCGCATCCGTAGCTCTTCTGTCTTTCCTTCAGTTTCTTTTGATAAAGGTTGCTTTGTGAATTCATATCGTGTGCTTGCTTGTGTACGTGACCTTAATCACATGTCGGACTCGTTTTAGTTTACCAGCAACTTTCTGAATTTCAGCAGAAAACACATTTTTTTTCACTTAATCACTGACTTTAGCAAGCAGCTGTGTTTTACAGATGGATAAAGCTTTAGACTGTCCCGATAACCTCCTTTCTCTACAAAACACACGGGTAAATGCATCAGATTTTGCGGTGTGAAGACTGAATATGTATACAGGGAAGTTCCTGAGCATCTCAGTGGGAAAGTGTTACGTCAGAAATGGAGTTTCCCTTTAGATAAACGCAGGCACATAGCCATTTAAAGGTTTAAACAACCTGGGGCAGAGCAGGAACCTCCCCAGGGGAGCTGATCGGAGGTGTGGAAATGTGTTGACATCACCAGCCCGGAGTGATGTTCGGTCAGATCTGAATACGTGGCGTCATGTGACATTACTGGTCAGGCTGTGCATGCTGGAAAAAGGAAAATAATTGTTTATTTATTTGGAAACCATTTATTTTTGTTGTTGTTGTTAGTTTTACGTTTCAACTTTGCTCACATACAAATGCAATCCAGGGGAAAACAGATCCGGACGCGTGTTAATGCATCTAATCAAGGTTGGGGAACCCTCCACTAAGTAAATAAAACTCTTGTTAAAAATGTAAAAATAAATAAATAAAAATACTAAATCTCCTTTACCGCAGCGGTGTTAAAACTGTATTTGCCAAACTTTGAGCAGAGCCATTTGGCCGTGCGGTCCTGTTACCTCGGCAAACTGCAGTGCCCCACTCCTACATCAGCACTCTCGCTGTTTGCCAGAGTGTCCATTTTATGTAATTACAGTATATGACCTGTAGAAAGCTAATGGCCCTGACAGAGTGTCTACGCCTATTACACCTCAGGGTGCTGCAAAACACCATTACAACCAGCAGCAGTCTGGAGTGTTTGTGCATTTGGATGCAAATGATCTTTTCAAGTGAGCTGGTGTAGACGGGTTGGTTAAAGGAGGTCACAAGTCGGATGGTAGCTTCTCCGTGATGGGCTCGACCGTTTAAAGCCACGAGTTTGGGCGTTAAGGCACCTTCACTTGCATATTAGCATCTGCTCGCAGCTTCAAGGCACCTGGGATGACTTCGCTCAGCGCCATCTCATCCCGCCAGCAGCTCTGGTTCAGGAGAAAAGCGGGTTTTAATTATGTGTGTGTTTGTTCCTGCCAGCTGCGGAGAGCTCCACACTCTACACTAACAGCATCTGAAGCTCTATTTCTGTCTCCTTTTAAGGCATATGCTTTTAAAGCTGCTCACCAAAGCACCTTTCAGGTTACAGATGCGACTCTTGACCTAAGTAGGGTTAAAAAAAACTCAAAGAGTTAAAACATCAACTACTCACAGCAAGTAAAACCCGCTTGGCAGCAGCCTTGTCTCAAGCATTGAGGGAAAAAAGAGCTTAGGCTCTATTGACAATCTGCCTTTTGTATCAGTAGCCATTAACCACTTTCAGCCTTGCCAAGTGTAGAGATGGAGGACTAATTGTCTTTTTTTTTTTTTTTTTTCAGGAACACTCTGTACAGTAACAACTAATCGAAGTAGGATTAATAGATTTCTGCCTGACTATTTGTGCACCACACACATACACACATGCGTTCTTTAATTCCCCGTACCTTGTGTTTATATACACACAAGCCTGGGGTACACACTCAGACACCTGTGCGGATTGCAGCGGGCGCCGTTTTCTCCTCTGACAGAGAGATGCATGCAATTAAGGCGTATTAAAGTCATTACCCCACCAGAAGTGATAGCCAGCAGATGGTAACTGCACAAAAATATGCCCTTAATGAAGCTCCTCAGTCACCGTGGGCGTGCGCGCGCTGCGGCCGAGCAGCCGCATGTTGCTGGGGTGCTTCGCCGCTCTGCTGCCGCACTCGAGGCGACACTTGATCAGACGATCCGCCACTCGTTGCACTGCAATTAGTGGCTTTGATTGATTCTTGAAGCTGTAGAGGCGCAGGGAGAATTGTCCCAGTGAGGTTTTTTGGCCCGTGACTGTGGAGGGCCGAAGGCGACACCAGGAGGTCCTGCGTTTCACAGCTTCTGCTGCCGTGACGCTACGCTTGCATCCGCATTTACTGCACCAGATTTTCTGCAGGATGCTGTCCCAGAGGAAAGATCTCTTTTTTTTTTTTTTTTTTTTTACTGAAGAGCCCAGGGCGATATTGTAGAGGGTGGGGAGGTAGTGGGTGTCTAGCCCCGGGCTTTCGGGAACTCTGGGGCAACGCACATGAAGCCTAGCATACACACACTGGATAAACACATAACTGATGTCTGTGTAGGTTCTCATGCGCTGTAGTCTTGTCTCCATCTTTTCAGGATTTATGTCAACTAGTCGCGGTGGAAATGATAAAAGATCCCTGAAACCTGCACGTTAACCACACATGAACCCAGCCTGTAAAACCCGCTTGCGCTTGCACATATGCGAACGCCGGCAAAATGGCGAGCGATGAAAGGGGAGAGCTGGTGGCGTCGCCGCCTCGAATACAGATGAGGGAAAAGCCGAGCGGAATTCTGATCAGGCTGGGTGTCTCTTTTCATGGCTAGGAGTGAAAACACTTCAGAGGAGTATGGCTTTCTGAACCAGCTGGGAGGTCATTAGGTCGTCCATTCACAGACCGGTCCAGGCCTTCTTCTTAAAGCAAGGCCTGGACCGGCCTGTTCTTAAAGGATATCTGGGGAAAAGCTAATGGTTTGTTAGACTTTTTTATTTATAGTGCGGTTTGTGTGGTTTTCACAGGCCTGATGGTCAGTCAACAACAACGTTCCACTGTTTTATTCAAGTGGTCCTCTAAAAATCAGAGCGTTGGTCAGAGGAGTGCCGTGGAGCCTGCTCCCATCTGGAAAGGCTGTTCGCCACACCAGCGAAGCCCTAGTTACTTGAAGACAAATTTGCCACCGCCACTCTGACTACAAGTACGTCTGAATCAAAAGCCTTCAGGATGGTGGAGCCGGCTCATTAAAAAATGTGGAGGGAATTCTTTAGGAGGAGTAGATCGCTGTGAAGTTTTGTGCTCGTTTTTCAGGTTAAACTACGCAGATTCTCTGTTCTGAAGAGTGACGTCTGGATAAAAAACACTCTAAACTGCAGTTGCCTCCTTCCGGTGAAGCTTTCATTTCTCCAGAGCCACTGAGATCTCGCATGTTGTCATCGTTGCAATTGGTCGTAAGGCTTGTTGTCCTGGCGATGATTTCGGCCGTGATGACAAACGCTCCTGGGACCTGGTTCCCTAACGTGGGCAAACAGGCCCAGGCAGCATGGCGGAGCGGGCCAGAGGAACATTAGCTGCTGAGATTGAGTCAGGGTGTGAGTGTGCGCTTGTGTTACCGCGATCTGTCTTCTTACTTACGTAGTAATGTACAGAAGGGGGATCTGGGGAGAGTCTGGGGCGTCGCTGAATTGGACCTGACACTTTATTCTCTCTCCTGATTTTCTTTTCGCTTTCCCCAGCTCCTTTATCTTCTCCCTCGTCTGTCCCCACTGCTGTTTTTAAACCACTTTGACTGAGTTAATGAGATGTCTGTCACTTGCTAATGTGTAGGAGTACATACCAGACGCTCGCACAGGCGCAGCACCAAACCGAATTTGCCGAGACGGTTGATGCAGCGCTCGGGGGGCCGTTCCCGAGTCTGGCTAACTTTTGCTGCCCTGCGAGCTACTAGAACTGGCCTCATCCCTCACGGTTTGTCCTAACTTTCAGCCTTGCTCTCAACTCGAGTTTCTTCTCCCAACAGGGCCTGATGATCCTCCTGCAGAACCTTCCCACGATGCACTGGGGAAATGAGGAAGTCAGCGTCCTGTTGGCCGAAGCGTATAGGTTGAAGTTCGCCTTCGCCGACGCGCCCAACCACTACAAGAGATGATGAGCGCTGGCCCTCCTCGGCCCTGCAGTCTTCTATTGACCAGAGACCTTTTTTTTTTTTTTTTTACTGTGAGGAAGGACCTCCCTCTATTCCTAGCCCCGCCTCTGGGCCTTTTCAGCTACTAAGAGATTCGAATCAACCAGTGACTGAGGGGACATGCAGTGTAGCATCCTAACATTGATTTTTGAGCCTTTTTTAATGTGATATATCTCTAATCAGTTCTGAAACGTGCCCTCCTTTAGTCCAAAGACCCTAGCCTGTCCACCTCCCTGCCCCTGGGGGGCCAGACTTGAGACTGTGTGGTCCGCCTCGGTAAAGAAGGAAAAACCTTTTCTGCCAAGCGGTGATTCAGATCCCACAGCAATCTGTGCTATCTTTTGTTCCCCGAGGCAACAACGGCACTTTACCCGCCTCCTGTTTGGAAAGACGGTGGAAGGGCAGAGTGCACGCGCCAGGCCTCTTTGCTGATCGCAGCACAACTGGAAGGTTGGACTTGACTTTCTCGCCTTTGTCACAGATTAGCACCTTCCAGCAACCCAGAACAACTATCAGCAGCCCTTCGGTGGTGCCGGGACCAGTTTTTTCGGCTCCCCTCATCCCTGAACCGAGGACTACCTCAGATCCCTCTAAGCAAGAGTTCGTAGAAGCAAACCAGCTCCGCTAGCTTCCACCAGGGTAGATGCTTAAGCATTCGCTAACTGCTGGTGTAACGTGAAAACCCACAGAACAAAGATCATTTGCAGAGAAATTTATAATTGGTTAAAAAAAAACAAAAACAAAAACAAAAAACAACACACAATTCCAAATTAACAAGATTGCCTTAAGACATATCCGATTGTTTCCTGTCCGCTCTCATGCTAACGCCTGCGAACACGACCGGATCATGCCCGTTTCCAGCCGTCATCTTGAGGGAAGCTTCGCACCTTTAAAAAATTAATTACAAACATTTGATCTTGATTGATTCCCCCGTTGACGTCTTTGGGAAGTTTCCGTTCTTTTTCAGACGGAGCTGTCACTCTTTGATCACGCTGGTGGTTTTTTTTTTCCTTTCTTTCTTTTTCTGTTTCAGAAGCCCCTGGCCTCTCACGCTCATCTGGCAGGGAACACTGCACTTCATTTAAAAGTCTATAGCCTTTTTTTTTTTATTTTATTAATATTGAAGGTTTGTTCTTTCAGCCAGCATTTTAAAGATTTGTCTTTTGCTTTTGGAATTTTATTTTTTTTTAAGATGTTTACATGAAACGCCTGTTGAGTTGTGCCTGATTCTTGGAGACGTTAGCATCAGTTGAACCATTTGGGAGCATTATTATTTGAATTTGCCGTGAGAGGAGTTCAAGGCCAAATATTACACTGTAATTACAGCCTGACAGTTTACTCGGAGGTGGTTCATTAGGGTTTTGTCTCATTTTAATGCCACATTAGCATTCCCAAACTAAATGATTAGTATTTATGAACAATATGATATAATCATTTATCATCATAATATAATAACATTTTAGATGCAGTTCCAAGAGTGGCCGCTTAAAATATTTAAAAACAAGACTGTGCCCACTCTAGCGGTAAATGCTAACCAGGGGCTCATTTCTGAGGTGCCGTACTGGTGGTTTCATGTTAGCTAGCTCAATGCACCTTAATCACATTAGCAGAAGACATAAACAAAAGTTAACCTGCGTGTCAAAGAAAGGTCTCATTGTCGTATTGTGTCATCGGGTGATAGGAAATAATGAACAATCATTGTTATGGTAGCATTTACTACCGAAAGGTCCGAGCAGGAAGCAGAGCTGCCTTACTGCACACACTCCTCGATGGTGTTTGTGGGGTGCAGCTGTTGATGTTGGACAATAATTATGTGAGCGAGTGCGTACGTGCGTCTTTGTGTGTGTGTGCGTATGTGTGTCATCCCTCTTAGTGATCCACGAAGATGACGCCCCCCGTTCAGACATGCAGAAGGAAAATTGGGAAACACGAGCAGGCGAATGTGAGAAGCATCCTCAGGTCATCATCCTTTTACCTTATCACACTCTGCTTCATCTAAAATACCAAAACCAAATTAAAGATACCCCCTCCTCCATTTCCTAGAAATAATAATCAAAATATGGGTGGCAAAATTAGTTCTTGAATTTATGTGTATAGTAAAGATTTTGGAAAGAAAAAAAAAACAATGTAAATATAAAGTGTAAATAAATCCAATATATATGACAAATGTGCTTTGGTCCAGCTGTCTTGATGTGCATGTGTGTGTATGTGTGTGGGTGTGCATCCTTTTTTAATCCCTTTGTGCCACCTTCTAGAATCATTTCATCAAGTATCCTTCAGATGTGACTGGTGTGGACTTGGTGTTGGAGCCATAACTCTGACATCAAAGGTCTGAACACGCAGCTTACAGCCAGAGATGGTTTCAGGACAATCCTGAACATTTCAACACCTGCTTTAACCTGATGCTAGCGGCAAAATCTATTATAAATGTGTTTTTAGGAGGTAGACGCTAGTTTGATTACTGGTGGGGGAACGATAGAAGTGGCCTGGTTAATCAGACCGTGTGTGTGTGTGTGTGTGTGTGTGTGTGTGTGTGTGTGTGTGAGAGAGAGAGAGAGAGGAAGCCACCCTGGTCTCGTTAAGCAGACTAATGTTCACATAGGCGGCCAATTATAGGGCGGTAGTCACCGAGGACTCCAGTCACTTCATGGGAAATTAAAAATACATTAAAAGCAAAAATGGTCGCAGGACGGAGCGCCAACGCTCCAGCACACCAATGCCTCTCAGCTAATGCACGATAAAGGACGGAAGATGCCAACAAAGGAGCATTTTCCTTTGATTTTACAGAGTGGCTCAGCAACATCAGCCAGCGGTCGCCAGCGTGGAGGCCTCACCGCGGAGTTGGTGGCGTCTCCCGGAGATTACGCTCCAGATACAAGCTGTTCTTGGATCTGTTGGGCCATGGTTCTAAAGATGGAGGACAGGCCTTCTGGCACACTACGGAGGCCCCAGCAACCAGGAGGGAAGGTTACACTCTTTTGCAGTCAGACAACACCCCGCTGATGCCACGCAGATCCAGTCATGATGCATAAGGTCATATTCTGCCACTTCACTGTTGGACCTCAGTTTCTTCTAGAAAATTATCAGCGGATGAAATAAATTACTGGATTTTCTATTTCAATATTTGGATTTATATCTTTTGCACAAAAAAATAGTCTTCATTTTAAGCCTTTCTTATGCCTGTTTCCATTTTCTGAACATGCTAATCTTTACTCTGCAGCACCGACGCTAAAGTAAATCTCCATCTTTGAATGTCAGTGTCAACCCTTTTTACTTCGTTGATTCTTTTAAAGTCCAAATTCTTATTGTTCTTTTCACTGCAGCAAAACATTTGGCAATAACGTGTTTTTTTTTTATGTGTCTCTGAATTCTATAGAACATTGGTCACATCTGCTGAATACTTGATAACGTGGGCGGAGCAAGTACTAAGTACCTGACAGCGAACTTAGAACTGAAACTGTACTTGTCTTTCTAGATGACGTAGCAGGCGCGGCTAATCCTAGCGCTGGGATAATCACGGGTCTTTCAGATGCATTGGCACAAATGCGCAATAGTGTTTAACGCGTCTCTAGCGGGAAAAAAGACAATGACGAGAAAGTGTTATTAACCAGAAGGGGGCTTTAGATGTTAGCCTTTTAGCTGCGGTAACAACAGGAGGTCTTCGGCACAAACCGGGTGTTGCCTCTGTAGAAAAGAAGCCCCCACATTGACGGGATTTACTGCATTTTTAAAACTGGGTGAAGAACGTTTTTATTTCAGCCTGTCGCTGAAAGCGAAAGAAGCTTAGCAACGCTGAGGATTTATTAGCTGGTCTCTTAGCACGGCAGGCGATAACCCGGCTCTTAAGATGTAGAACAGCATGTTCTCAGATTAAATGCGAGGCTTGTTTAAAGCGAGCTTGATATTAACTTCCCTCACAAAAGATTTTGTCCTGTCAGTTCTTTAAATCTAATTCTAGAACACAATTCCGAAAGTTTCTTGGGTTTGGGCAGCAGAACGTGGTGACCTTTGGTATCATCATTTACTTTTCCATTGGTGGGTGATGGTTTGTGTTTGTCAGGGATTAAAAGTGAAGACAGATTCATTAGAAAGTGGACTCCTGAGCAGTTCTGGGGTAAATGCAAATATTTTTAGCAGCTAGGTGCCGTAAATAACCCCTGCTGTGCATGCTAACCACTCACAAAGAGCCTGTCCATCATGTCCGTCCTCAATGCAACAAGCAACAAGCTGAGATGAGTCACTCCTCTGGGTTCATAGCTTGAGCTGAACTTTGACCTCACACTTCTCAATCTGCTGCTAACGCGGCATTTACTCGCTGTAAATGACCCCTGAATAAAAAGCTGGCATGATAGCTTGTAAAGCGTAAAGCTGTTGTGTTTCGCAGTGAGTGAGAATGGGCAGAATTCTCTTCCTTAAGTGGACTAGAACATGCACACAGCTCCTTCTGTCCTCATCCCCTCGGTGCTGCCGTGGCTGTTTCTCTAAGAACAACTCAGAGCTGGAAAATGGGGCGTTTAGGGCCCCAGTCAATTCAAAAATGCTGCAATTGGAATTTGTGTGTGTGTGTGTGTGTGTGACACAAGAGAGAGTGTGCATGTGTGTATGTCTGTGCATGCACACTCTTTCTGTCAGAGTGAAGCCATGGACGTGCTGCGTTA
>CAAE01014629.1:92132-118844 GCA_000180735.1 Tetraodon nigroviridis | reverse complement strand
CTACTGTGTTGACTGCATTGATTCTTATCTGTAATATTTAACATGAATTTGTTTACATGCTCTGTTTCAGGCGTGAAGAGTGTGTGTGTGTGTGTGTGTGTGTGCGGGCGCATGCCGATCTGGGTTTGTCACCAAATGAGGCTTCACAGAAGGTAAAACTACCCCTCTCAACGCCACCGTGTCTCCTGGAAGAACTGACAGTTGGCTGTTCTCTGTTTTAGGCCCAGTTCGTCCTGGTGGGAGCTGCTGTTTGAAAAACATCACCGCCCAACGTGGGGCTCGAACCTATGACCTTCAGAGTAAGAGTCATGCTCTACCGACTGAGCTGGCCAGGCAATACACAAGAGGAAAAAGACCCTGGTCTCCAGCTCAGAAACATTTCAAAAAAGAATCTATGCTTATATGCTATAAAAAATAGAAAAGAAAAAACGTAGTGGTTGCAGAATGTGCAGCCTCATTAGTTGATCTTTCTCTCTCTTTTCTTTTCAGTCAAGGCTGAACCACTTCTGACTCAGATGAGCAGCAGGTGAGGAGGTTAGCGCTGCGCTTTGACTAGACGCTGGTCACGTAAGGTGGCCATCGGCTCTGGTTCCCCCACTGAGATGCACATCACAGGAAATTCTGTAAATGGGCGACAACACGCGGAGCATAAAAAGAAACAAACAACTATAAAAAAAAAAAAGAATCACCTTCTGGCCAGCTTGCGGAGCCATGACAGCAGACAAACTTATTCTAACAGATGCAGTAACTGAAATATTTACAGCACCTGCAAATAAACATTAGCTCCAGCGTAATCTTTATTTGCAGACGATGTTTATCTATTTCTTAGTGTGGTATTGCAGTTTTAGGCTAGGATTCTTATAGGTGCTCTTGAAGATATTCTGCTATAGCTACCAACCAAAGTATCACCTATCGTTTATATTTTAGCTACTCATGATTCATAAAGTTTTATTCTAGCCCATTTTAACCTCCCGTGTGCACAAACCCTTGGCATTTTCCCTGAGGCCTGATGCACTGAAATGCTTTGTTAGCTTTTCTGAATTATCTTCATTTGAATTTCAGACGAGGGCTAAACTGTCTCTCGGAGGCTCGGGGTATTAGGGAACCGGCGAGGATTTTTAGATCACTGCGACCGACGGAAGAAAAGTTGCTTCTGAGCGCTGAAATGAACTGAGCTCCATCCTCTGCAGCCTAATCTTTGTTGCTGAAGTTTTAGGGTCTGAGCTATTGGTTTAAACAGAGCTTACTCATGCTAAACAATGTGGAGATGGTGTTGCGGAGCACACAGCTTGGTCAGAGTAATGACCTGACCTGACTTTTGACCTGGGCTAGGCTGCTCTTTGGATGTTTGGAGAGAAACGGTGTGCTTCTTCTCCCAGGTTTTGACTCTGCCTGGACAAAACAGCCAAACATAATGTTTAAACCAAAGATTGGGGGGGTTTAAAAGACACCCAGGTGCAAACGATAGCTTGTGATACTTAGCTTCTGAACAACTTTTTAGCCATAATAGTTCAGACTGAGGTTGCAAATTTCATCCCACAGTACCGACATATCTTTTTCACAAAACCACATCTGACAACAAAGGTTAAAAATCCAGGATTAGCCGCCCGACTGCCGCAGGGTGCGATTGCTTTTGACTGCCAGGCTAATTGAAGTGATGCATCTACTCTGACATTTGATTTCTCAGCAGATTGCATACATTTCCAAAGCTAATCTTATTGGCCTGACAGCTGCGCCGAGGCCTTGAATTTATTGGATAATATCAGGAGTCGGTTTTCTTGTTTCTCCTGCTTTCCTTCAATGATGTTTGCACCAGGCGCCTGCTAATAATGCTGCACGCTAGCAGCTGATGAACTAACTGCTGTTGTTGTTTAAATTGGAGACAAAGAGAGAATTTCTTGCTTTGAGGGTGAAAAGTCAGGACATAGATAGAGGTGGTGTTGAGTGTGTTATGAGCTAAAAGGTTATAGCTAGCTGGTTAACATTGATTACATGAACTATAGTTTAGGTAAAGCTACAGCAGGTGTCGGATCTACTCTGCAGACGTTAACTCTGACAGACTTCATCAGCGCGTCAAAGGGAAGGCAGATCAGATGCCGAGTCGGATCTGACAATGTGGAACAGACGCAGTTAGAGTGACAGGAAAGCGACTGCTGCCTGCTCACAGCGGGGGGTCTCGCGGATCACGGCATTTGGTGACGCGTGTGCAGATTAGCAGTCGGGCGGGTGCCGTAAATTGCGGCTGACTGGAGGAAAGAGCAGGTGGGAGCAGGGAGGAGGAAGTTGGAAAAGGCAGCTCAGACAGCGGCACCGGAGGCGGCCTCCCGCCGAGACGCTGCCTGTCTGGTTCGGGTATCTGCGCAGGGAGGAAAGAGGGAGAGCAGGGGGATAAGCACGAGAGCGCACGACTCGAGCTGACTGATTAGCATGAGTGGTTTTTAGCGTGGAGGCTGACAGCGTCCTGCTGGGCTGCAAAACCGACATAGGTGACAGCTGCTCCTGCAACTACTTTAACTCAATCTAAAGCTGCTAACTACAATCTGTGAAGTCATCTTCCAGCCCTGGGACATAAGCAGAAGAAAGAAATACTCCATTGTTAGCCTTAAAGATGGAGCTGTGGCTCGTTTACTGGAATGTTTCATCCTCCTGACTTGTGGAATCCCCCAGGGCTCTCTTCTTGGGCCACTTCACAGTCCTAGCTTGACTCTCCTCGACCGGATTTCCTCTAAAATCCTTCTTCTTGTTTGCTTCAATCATTACAAGGTGATGCCTTTTATTGATCCTGGTTTCCTGCCCCTGGGTTCTAGCACCAGCGTTCTCTTTGTTAGCCTGTTATTTCAGCACATTAGCGTTATTTAAATGCAGTTTTGAGACCTTTTTCCCCTCTTGAGACCTGAGATTTGTGAGGCTTTTCGTTCATAAAACCATCCCTATGCTTTGTTTTCAGGAACGAGCTGTTGAAGAAGATACATAAGTTGCTCCCTGTTGTTGACCTTCTTCTGCGCTCAGATGCTAATTGTGCGGCTGTTTCCTCAGAAGAGCTTTGGAGCCAAAGGTAATGCTCTTCCCTTCCTCCATGCGAGTGGACTCGCGAGTGCTGCACGCAACCACAGGGCTTTGCGTTCCTGTTTCTGGCTCCCCGCCGCCTCACAAGGCCACGATTCAAATTAGACATCCCATCCTCTGAACCTAGAACTCTCTCCAGACGCGGAGTGAGCACGCTGCGCCGCTCTTCCCTGCTGAGAAGACTAAAAAACAGCTATGGAACATATAGAACTGAAGAAATGTGATAAAGCACCTGTTGCTATGGCAATGATCATGCAAGTGCCTACCTTGTGTTTTGTAGGTTTGAATAGATAGACTAATAGCCTAACATGTTGGACATGCCATAGAGCCATGAGGAGTGTTAGCTAGGTCTGTACTAAAGCCTGGCGGCCCTTTTTTTATTCTTCTAAAGCCTCTGCATGACGCTAACCCCGTTGCTTTGGAGCATGGCCACAGGTAAAACACAGAAACATCAGCTACCTGCGTTAGCGATGCTTTGGCCTGTTGTGATCAGGTCTAACAGACACCTCTGGTCGTTTTTTTGCCTTTTGACAGCTTCCGGAAATCTACGATTGTCCTCCTGCAGCTCAGACAGTTGTTGGTTTTCCGAGCAGACAGGTAGAAAACAGGCTCTTCTAACAAGCCTGCTTCCAGCGCTCGGCCGGAAATCTGCCTGAGAAATGGGAGCAATTACTCCTGTCAGCTGGCTCCCGTCTCCCATGTTTACCTGGGAGACTGCGGCGCGCGTTTATTGATCTGCGCGCCGTAAAAGGTCACCGCACTGAAGATGACAGCGGTCACCATGGAGACCTCCTCTCTCTCTTTTTCTCTTTCATTGAAACTTTGATGCTTGTTGATTAGCGACCGCGGGCCCATCTTCAACGCTAACAGGCAGAAGAAGAGAAGACCCGGGGGTAAAATCCGACACATTGTTTTGGCAGAGGGAGGGGCGCTGATGTGTGGGAGTCAGCCCCTAAAGGAGAACAATCTCCTCAACTCTGGAGAACACATCTGTGTCTGCTCCACCAGCACAAAAATCTAGAGGATGTGGGTGTGTCCTAGATGACTGACCAAGATCTTCCTTTTCCTCCAGGTATTGGTGCAAAAAGGTCAAAGGTCATTTCTGAGGCTCCAGTGGCAGTTTGAGCTAAGGAAGCGGCTTTGCCACGGCGACTCTGAGGGTGCTGGAACCTAACGCGGTCAGTAGAAACTGTTTTTTTTTCTCTGTTTTTTCTTTTCTTTCGCGTGGTTCAGGGCCGAGCGCTCTGGCCGGCTGGTCTAAAAATTGAATTCATCTAGACCTTTTCTGCCTTTCTGTAATTGCACATTTGTGGTGATTCTTCTAACTTCATCAGTGTTTTCCATTAAGGAATGACCACGGACTGCACGGGTGCCATTAGCGAGCATAATTAGCCAAGCAGCATGTCCTTTTTTTCTTTTTTGGAGCGATTTGCTGCTTCCGATCTCACTCCTTTAATGCAATGTTTTCAGTCTGAGTGATCAGATCTGAAACGTAGTGAGCGCAGAGATCTGCTCACGGCTCGTTATGCCGCGCGTTCTTTCGGCTCATCAGCGAGCAGCCGGTCAGCCATTAAGTATAATATGTTATTAAATATTTATTTGGTTCAGGGTGGCAGCCGCGCTACATTACGTTGATGCGCCAGTCATTAGGGGGACATTATAAATGCGAGGAGAAGAGGGTACGTCAGAGATAGCGTCAGAGACGGTGGCAAAGACTTAAATGCCTGCTGAGTCCCAGTCACAGACCTGAGCTCCAGAGAGGACGGTTAGAATGGAATGATGCTTCTTGTGTGTTCCAGATGTGATTGGAGAAGCTTCCAGCTGCTACCTGCTGATGTAGCTCACGGGTGAACGGCAATTGTGCCACCATGCTCCACTTCTCCTTCTCTGCTATCAGCAGCAGGACCCCTTCCCCCACCATATGGTCCTTGTACTGCTGAAAAGTTGCTGTGGTTTTACGTACGCACACAGACACGCACACACACACACACACACACACACACACACACACACACCCTGGTGCAGCAAGTATCACCTCTGGCTCATTTTCGAAATAGAGCTCAGGACACAAATGGGATTTGATAAATGAGCCGCTCAAATGAAGCGGTGTGAAGTTCACAAGCAGCCCACGCCTCTCCAGGATAGTGAAAAGCTTCAGATCAGTGGCGGCTCAGTCATGCAGGAGCCTCTTTGCTCCAGTGTTTTCCCATGAAGCTGAGCCACAATGGTTGGATATCTTCATTAGCAGCAGCTCAGAGAGCGTCCTGCCCAAAGAACTCCGCTCCAGGTTTATCCAGATCCCAGCCCTAAACACCCGAGCCAGCCTCCAAATATGGCTGTGTGTGCAGACAGGATATTCAGCACCACTGGAGGAGGTGTGTGTGTGTGTGTGTGTGTGTGTGTGTGTGTGTGTGTGTGTGTGTCTGTTAGTGAGGAGGGATCTGGAAGAACTACATCCTATTTGTTGAAGCCAGACAATGTTGTGTTTGTTTATTGTTGGGGTCTTCAGCCAGCTGGCATCTACGCCGTCACCACAGCACCAATAGATTCATGGTGTATTAATTCTGCTGTAGCCACACACTATTCATCTATCCATAGATCCACCCCTTTCCTCTCTTCTACTTCCACTGATTTAAGCTTTGTTCTTATTCTGAGTGAACACTCCGAAGCGGCGGTGGAACCATCGCAGGCCCACCTCAAACTGTTTAGCTTTCTCCTGTCGTCTTTGAGACCTTTTCTCTTTTGGGCGAAGAAGAGAGCGTTGGCCTTGATGTTGTCTCCAGCTTTCACACACTCCTACACACTTAATTATTCAGCAATTACACACACGGCTTTTCCCCCTTTAAGTTCTAAATCTGAGAATCAAACGGAGCTTATCAAGGAAGCGTTCTGCTAAGGAATTTGAGTGTGCGTTTCAGGTCGGGAACATTAAACATTAAAAATCTGAAAACTCCCCTTGAAAAGAAACAATTAGCTTCACACAAAGGCTAAGTAAAAGTTAAAAAGAGAACTTTTTTAAAATCTAGAGCTGAAATATTCCAGGAGGTGACGTCGCCGTTCACTCGTCCTTCGTCCAAGCGAAAAAAACCACCGTCCTCCAAACTGTAAAACGTGCTCCTTCATCATTTATGCATTATTCATTCCTTCTTTGATCACAATGTGCAGATGAATCAGTGCAGACGTGAAACAGCCACGGGAGGATGGCGTGAAATAGGAAAAGGGACGATGGCGAATCGGTAATTACCGCCAACCCAGTCAAGTGATTAACGATGTAGCGCCGACTGGCGACCAAACTCTGACCTCGGGGAGGCCGGGAGGAGGAGCCACCTCCGTGAGGATGGTCTAGTGGGGCATGTGGCAACGGGCTATGGCCTGCTCGGCGTTCTTCTGTTCCTCAGCTGAATGACAGGGGAACTCTAGCATCTGGCACATTACAAACACCACCTAGACACCGGCCAGAGTTTCCCTTTTCTAATAAAACAAATAGCCACACCGATTGTACATTGTAGCACAGGGGAAATTGTTAGCATCCTCCCACATAACAACAATGTCGATGGCACCAGAGGTAAACCAGCAGGAATTTGGGCAGTTCATGGTGGCAAATGGTAGCATTCTTTCACTTGCAAACATGCCTCTTCAATAGTTTTGCGAATCCACTCAAGGGTATTCTTCTGCCTCAACACTGTACCTTTTCTTTACCTTCATGTTATTCTCTGCAGCCCATGAGACGGCATTTCAGAAATGCTTCAGGTGCTGCTGAGCGTGCGCTAAAACCCTGGGGACCTCTCAGGATGCTCAGGAATGCAGGAGGGCCTAAAACACACACTAATGTCATGTATCTAAATGGTAACCAGTGCTGACAGAAGAAACTCCTTTAAATCTTTCCTTTTAGCTTAAGCACAAATTTGCTAAAGAAAACCAGAGAAACTAACGGACAGTCGGTGGTAAAAAAATCAGGTACCTGCCAAGGGGAGCGGCTGAGCCCCAGATTGATTTGCTACCCTTGAACCCCCAGTTCCTTTATCTGGTCACTGATCTCAATGCTGAGGAACTGAGTCACTGCAAACTTTTGCTTTATTGCCAGAGAAGAAGAGTAACTTTTGACGAACTAGCCTGCGTAAATTTACAAAGCCTGCTTGGATCCTTTCACACACACGCGCACACACACACACAAAAACACACTCTGTAGGGACTCTTAGTGCCCATTAGCCGCAGTATAAGCACCAGCAGAGAAGCGCTTCATTACTGGTGGCATTTATCACAAGGACCCCCCCACCCCACCCCACCCCCACCTCAGCCTAGACAAATGCCACCGTGCAGCGGCGCCGTTTATATACCGACATCTGCGAGAAAGGTTAATCCAGTCTGTAAGCGAAGAAGCCCGGCTGGCTTTTGGTCGACTTCGTTTTCCGTCGGTCCCTGAAGGTGAAGAGAGGATCCCGACCAGCCACGAAGACCCTTTCAAATAAGCCGAAGTGGGAGTTCAGTGGAAAGCAATGGAATGAGGAGAAGAAGAGGAGAAGAAGGAGGAGGATATCGACCTCTACGTGCCTTTACGACCGCTGTCTTAATCAGAGATTCCTGTCCACGAGTGCACGATTAACCTTCATCAATACACTTTAAGCAGGTATTGACGTCTGCTGGACGTCTGCCGATTCCTCCAAATCAGTCAGAATTACCAAGACGTGAAAAAAAACGAAGGTGCCGGTATACACCTCTGCCCGGAATTCAGCTCAATAATCGAGGATAGAGGCAGAACTCAGGCCTCGTTTGTTTCAAATTGTAATCTATTTAAAGGCAAATCAGCACCAAAGCTCCCGATTGAGATGGAAAACTGTGATGATAGGGAGACGTCGATCACGGCGACAGTCAGCAGGAGAAGCTTCCACGGGAGATGCTCTTATCTCAGGCGAACAGTTTGTGTCTCGAGCAGCAATCGCAGCGATCCTCTCTCTGGAGGTCCACCAAGGACAGTCCCGCCCATGTCACTTCCCCCGATCCCATTGGCTCCAGATACCTGTAGTTTGTGACTGCTTCAGCCAATTAGAGATAGTCCTGAAGGAGATAAGAAGGAAAACGCCAAAGGAAAATCGATTAAATGGAAGTGACAATAAAGAGGAGGAGGTGGAGCTTTAAATGACAGCGTAAATGTGAATAAATAGCTTTACTTCTGACAGCTTAACGTTCATCTTAAATTCACCTTTTAACATCTACAAATAGCTGTTCAGCTCCATTCTGAAGCTATCCTTTAGCTTCTGCTAATAATTTGGTTCTGTTGCTTAAAATGGCCAAGCTATGTTGCAAAATATGAGCTTGTTGCAGAGATGTTAGCACTTATCCTGGCTACCACTAAATGATGCAGCCCGGTGTCACTTGAATTTCTGCCAGAATCGGAGTCGTAAGATCACCGATGTGTCAGTTATTCCCCAGGGTTTGGTGGGCGGCGGCTCCCTGAGCTAATGAACTTATCACCAACCGTTTTTATCCCCCTATGGTGCTTAATGTCAAATGCTAATTTTTCTAACCGACTTGCAGAGTTTAATAAGTGATATAACAGCGCTGGACCACCAGGATTATACCGGTACCACTGCTGCTCAGAGAAATCAGACATTTTAATTACTGAAACGTGTTTGTGTGTGTGTGTGTGTATGTGTGTGGGTGTGTGTGTGTGTTGGCAGCATCAATTTAAGGATAATTCCTCTTTTCGATGTTCCAGAGATAGCCTAAAAAAGAAAGCAAAGAAGAAGAAAAAAAAGACATAGTCCTGCTAGTTTTTTTACTCCAGCGGCTCCTTGTCAGTTGGAATCAACCCACAGCTACACAGAATGTCCTCCTGGGACTTGCAGAAGAAGAAGAAGAAAAAAAAAAACAAGAAAAAAAGAGCTATGCTGTGCAGGGAGTTCAGCAAATCAAAGTAAACCTGTCTGTATGTAAAATATTATATTGGAGTATTTTCCTTTTCCTTAAGGGGCAAGAAGGGAAGCGTCTCACCTCCACCTGTCTCGTATTGGTACTGGCAGATGCCTTTTAAAGCTTTAATGTGATGATAAAGCTGCTATCAGGTTGCTAACAGGAACCTTGCTGTAAATTAGCTGTCCACCCACACAACTAACGTCAATGCCCATGTATGCAGTTGACGGCGTAAAAGATGGAGAAGAGGCAGTTAAAATTAGCATCTGAAATGGTGGAAATCGTGTCAATAATGTCCCAACAGAGACTGACTGTGAACATAAATTAGCTACAAGCAGCTGTAAAACTTTTCCTGCTACAGAAACAATATATTTTTTAATTTTTTTAAATTTAGTAATGTTTTGTAGTCACCTGACACTAGTGTCATGTATCTACAAACACAATTAGTCCAATCAAGCAGCCCAGTTGGGAAGTTTGAAGTTTTTGTCTTTTAAAACTAACATTTTTAGAAAAACTGGTTGGTGTCGGGGAATCCCACACCATAACGCATAGCTAGCAGGAAAAGGCCGACACCTCGGCGCCTCCCTCTCGTCTCGCAATAAACGCTTTATAAGCTCAGAATTGGGAGAAAAGATCGTTTGTAATGACAGACAGCGTGGATGATCTTTTTTTCTTTCCTCTGGAGACAAAGCAGGCCGTGGCCCTTTCCTCGCTTGCAGACAGCTTGTACAAACATCGCCAATGAGGTTTGAGTTTTCCCATTACCCCCTCAGACCCTCTCATCATCTCCACGCCGGCTTTGCCACACTGGGACGGACGGCCCGATCTAATGAAAGCCCGTGAATTCGCCGCGCCTCTGAAAGAACCTTGCCGAGGATCGTTCTGTTGCCCTCCCCTCTTTAATCAATTTACGGATCGCGACCTGCAGAAACGGCAAGATGATTATTGTCGCGGCGCGGCTTGCGTGCTTGCTGGTGGCTTGTCTAACCCCACTAACACCTTCAGCGTGGGCTGCCAGATTGAACAATAAAGCCGTCTCGGCAAACCCATCCTGATTTAGAGCCCCTCGTAAAAATTGATACTTATTTTTTTTTCTCCCTTGCTCACCGGAGAGCCGTATCATAAAGCGCCGCCGCTCTCTCCCTCTGGAGATTTAGGGCTACGGGTCTCAGGGGTCACTGAGCAGAGCTCCCTCAATGTCAGCTGTGATCACTTGACTGCATCTTCAGTCGAGAAATCTATTTGGCTGGAGATAAAAAAACAAAACAAAAAAAACCCCCCTGGCACCTGAGGCCGGGGGAGAGAAACGAAGCACGCGTGAGATGAGTTCTCATTTGACGAGGCCTGAGTGAGTCCTCGGAGCCTGGCGACCTCCTCATCTTTCTCCAGCTCTTCTTAAAGTCGGGCGCTAATGGTAACCGTGACAGCAGGGGGACGGGGTCATCAGATACTCCTACAGAAACTCTCCCCCACCAACAGACGCTAACGCAGCAATAAAATCAATAACGCCTATATTGAGTCTGTGTGTGTGTGCCCCGGCGTGCACGCTCCTCGAGAATGTGTGCGTATTTACCCCAGCGAAAGAACCCGACCGGTGCTCTACGCTGGAGACAGGAAGAGTTCCAAATGACAGATGTTGATCTCGTTACAGCTGCATGCATGACCTCTGGAGCAAAGGCCAGGCTGATCTGAACAGTTGACATCAGTTGACAGTTGTCAATAATTTTCAAACCTAGTCTAGGTTTGGTTTAGCTTAGCATGCAGAATGAAACACATCTATCCTCAGTAAGCTTCTGATTCGCCTCTGGAGCTTCATATCTGGTTTTTCTTTAGCGGCTGGCTGCACAAACAAGCTGCTAATCTCACACAAACTTGCAAAGCTGACATCTCGTGCATCACTGTCCTCTGTCCTTCAGGTGACGATGACCGCCTCCAAACCCAAACCAATCCTCCACCCTGAACCAGGCGGAGCCTCAGCAGCGGTAAATCTGCTTACTGTAGGCTCCACAACCAGAGAGCCATTCTTCTGCTCCACACGCAGGGAGCCATTCTTCACTTTTGGGTGTTGGTGGTTTAAAATATGCATGTTGGGGAATACAATGTCTAATGTTTTATTCTTCTCTTGTTTGTCTTTCTGCCTTTTCCTCCCTTTTTTCTGGGTCCCCTCGTCCCTGCGGGATCATTTGAATATTTCATTTAGAAACTTTTACATAACCGACGCCAGTGTGGGGAATGTTCTCTCCTTGACTTTTGGAAGAGGAATCACTGATCTTTATCATTAAATCACTAACTTTTGTTACTTCAATATGTATTTTTTTAACCTTATCTGTGGTTCTGGAATGACGAGTGATGAGAAGCCCTGGCCAAGGCCACAGGGGCCTCTTCTTACTCGTTTGACGTGCTCAGTAAAAAGAAGTTTGTACTCCCAAGGAAAAACCTCTTTAACTTTACAAAGTAAGTGAATGTTGCACTGCAAAAATTACAAAATGCTAATAAACAAAGCCGCTAGCAGAAAATATTCATGCAAACTAGACAAACTGATTTAAAGGAAGGGAAAAATGGGGGAAAAAATGACTAAACTCAGCCAGAGAACTGATAAAAACATACATCTGACATGAGAAGATTCTTCATCTTTAATCACACAGGAGACGCTCCGAGTCAGCGCGGATGAAAGAAACCTGTTTAGAGCGACACTGGCGCCGGGCCCTTCCAGGTCCCAGCACGCCAAACGCTGAAGCATCATTTGCTCTCGACATGTCGAGTGTGCCGAGCAATTACAAACAGCATTAAAAATGTAATAAAGCGCTTTCGCTCCAGGGCCGAGAGGAAGCGGCAGCCTGACGCAAAGAATGGAGAGAAGGAGGGAAGACGCTTCACTTGGGGGGTGGAGGGGGGTTAAGAGAGAGAGAGAGGGGGAGTGCTACTCGTAGGTGGGACTGGCTTTTCCAGGAGATGTTCGGCAGGCGCTAACTGGAGCTGAAGTGAGCTCTCCAGAGACGACTTTTCATTGAGATCAGGGGAATCCTCATCACAGGTCCGATGGGGGTCTCCGCTAACGTTGGTTCTGTGTATAAGGTGATTGAATACTGTTAATATGAAACAGGCAGAGCCAGCGGCTACAAGCATTAGCTGCTGGAGCTAATTAGTATCATTTATTTTTGAATCCCAACCATGTCATTCAGCCAGATATGACTGGTTTCAAAGCAGCCATTTTATTGATCAGAAAATGGTGGATTAGGAACAAGAAGAGAAGACAGGAACCATTGTCTTAGGGTGAAAGGAAAGACATTGGAGGCCAGGCAGAAGGCGAACACGGCCTAGGTCTAGCTGCAGTGGACGGTCCCCCGTAGCAGAGCATTAACCGAAGGCCCGCAGACACGGCGGCAAATTGCAGTTTTTTATGGCAGCTCATCAAATATAATTAAAAGTTTAGGGTGTATAGAGCTACAGCGGGACGGGGGAGAGGTGTAGGTGAACAAGGTAGGTTAGAGGAAACACCCAGAGGTGCAAGGACGCCATGACGACTGATGTGATTATGTATGAAAACAGTTTGTAGTGACTCATCCACCTGATTGTAACTCATTTCTGACAGATTTCAGCTGTCTCTGGTCTCCGTCAGCACACCGGCCTGAATCGCCCTCGCTATGTAGGAGTCAGGTGACTGGTGACGCAGCAACATCTGTTCTGTGTCACTTTATTAGCATTTCAGAAACCGTCTTTAAAATTCTTTCCCAAACAGAGTCTCACAAACAAACCCCGATGGTCCCAGCACCCGCTCCCTTGGCCGAGCTGAAAAGTCATCCGCGTGTTGAATAGGACCGTTGTGCCAGCGGCGAAGCTACACGCTGCGATGTCCCTTTTGTGCCAGGTCAGGGAACTGACTATGGCTGCTTTGAGGAGGTCATGGAAGAAACCTTTTTCTGAATTCACTGGAAAAATCCATTGAAGTAGCCAAAAGAAAAAAATAAAAGGCATGAAAGGGAAGTTCTTTGGTCACAAATTGGTCTCTGTAGGGTATGTCAGTCTTTAACATGACCCAAGACACCAGCTAGGGAAATCCTGTCCTTTTCACCTGCACCGGCACCATCGGGCTGGACGTGGAACGCAGCTAATAATTTAAGGGTTAGGGTAAATAAAAGATTACTGGAAACAGGATAGAGGAATTCATTTTTTAGAACCTTTCCCGTAATTTCTGTCACCACTGTCACACTGTCGGGTGTAAGTAAAGTTAACTGAATACTGTTTGTCCTGTTTTTGGCCAGTAAATATTTCATTTGCTTTAAGCCTATAATGCACGCTTCTTTTTTCTTTTTTCCTTTTTTTTTGCGATTTTAAGTCCTCTGAGGTGCTGATTTCTTCTAAGGACTGCATCGACTTGCAGGAGTGAATGGCGTGGAAGCGATCAATGGGAGCTAAATGAAGCTGTGATGTGAGTCTTTTTCTGCCTGCTGAAGCTGAAAGTTATAAACCGGCAGCATGTAGGAGTGAGACCAGGTTGTGTCCAATGAAAAGAAGCAAAAAGAACCTACTGATATTAGAAAAAATGTGGGTTTTTTCTTCTCTCTGGCCTTTTTTACTCCTTGAAGAGGTCAGAGATTAGCAAATAGCTGTTGAAATTGTTCTTTTGGGTAAAACAAAAAGCAGGATTTATTTTAATTAAAATAGAATTTTGAAGGAAAAAAAAAAACGGTCGTTACTGTCTTTAATGGTCTGGTGCTCTTCCACCACAACAGGAGGCGAAACATCTGCCCTTGGTGTCCCCGCGGATCCACCGGGGTTGCGGCGAGAGACATCTGGAGGGTCCGACCGGTGCCAAGTGTCTGAAGTCACTGGGGTGGGCTCCCGACAGCGTGAGGTGGGTAAAACCCTGGGTTCAAATCTGGTATTTAAAAAAAAAACAAAAAAAAGCAGCAACAATGTAATGTAAACCACACACACACACACACACACACACACACACACACACACACACACAGATTCCCTCAACAGCTGCTGCTCTTATGTTTTTTTATGTGTCACAGTTTGGTCAAGGAACAAGCGTATTACTCTATTTTCCAGTGCTCTGGTTCCTGTGTGTATGTGTGTTTGTGATTTTGCACGCCTGCTGGAGGAGTGGAGGAGGCCTGCTGCCGAGGGTCTCGGATATATCACCTGGGTGGTGGCAGGAGATTATTACAGAGAGGGAAAAAAATGTGGTATAGATTTATAAAAAAATGATCTAAAAGAGATAAAGTAGACTGATGCAGCTCTGGTGGGCACATGTGTGAAAACATGCCAGAGACTCCGTCGCCTGCAGGTTGCCTCTCTGTCTTGGCCTCCGTGCTCTTGGGGGTCTCTCACCCCATTGTCCCTCCTCTCCCTCTCTCTATCTTCCGTCTCCTCACATTGGTGCTCATAAATCCGGTCGAAGCCCTCGTTGCGACCGCTCCAATACGGCCCCATCTTAAAATAACAAGGCCGGGGCAGAGAGAACAGAGCTGGCGCGAGGGGGCTCCCACGCTGGCCTTATTAATTGTCGACGAGATGAATATCCCATTACAGTCCGACTGAGAAATGGAGATGGAGCGGTGGTTACGTCGTGATTAATGCCAAGTTCATGCAATGCATGATTAATTTTGAAGCGAGAGCGGGTGTTTAATCAGGACCACGTGCGATATGATCAATTGTAGGGTGAGGAAAGAGCAGGATGATGAGAACACCTCTTGGAGTGTGGAGCACATGTCAGCTGAGGTTTAGCGGGTTTGCTTGTAACGTGGGATTGCACCGATGGTGAAGAGAAGGAAAGTAACCATGGAGGCTGGAACACAGCTCTGAAGGGGAGGGCGGGTCGGATCAAGGCCAATCATGTGTGGAGGAAATACAGTTGAGCTGAAATCTGTTGGTTAAAGCTAAAATAGGAAAGATAAAAACCACAAGCAACTATGGCACTCAAGTCAGACTTTAATAAAACTTTTTTTTGGAGGGGTGTTTGTTTTAGCTTTTAGCCTTCAAGCATAAAAGAAAAGAGGAAAAAAAGGACTGTTTGTTTTTGGTAATGGTAATAAATCCAAACCCTCGGGATGTTATTTTTCAAATAAAGTCATCTCTCTATAAAAGTGAAAAGTAATATTGTGGAGTGAAGCAGCACATCTGAAACGAGCTTGACACTGGAGCCGCTGACGCTTTTCCTGCAAACTAATAAGCGTGCGTTTACAGAACCTTCTTCACGCTTTGATTATTTTTAGTGCTATTTGTGGCTGTATAAAAACTCTCTGGACAGCCTCTTTCCCACCAATATTGCCATGAGTTATTATTACCAGCAATTAAAAAGTAAACGGAATCCTAATTACAGTGAGGCCAGAAGACGATGCTGGGTTTTATTGTAATTAAATTTGTGTTTTTATTCTAATCTAAGTTCGTCCTGTACGTGGTTGGAAGAACCCGAGGACATTAATCTGGCCTCCTTAAACGGTTCTGTTGTGCTGTGCCAGATTTGGAAACCTCGGAGGAGGACGGCATCGTTCAAGAGAATGATTAAGTCGTTTTAGGTGACCCTGGTCCTCATCTGTGCCAGACAGATACAGGTCAGAGCAGCCTCTGCTGGGAGGCAAAGTAAAGGTTAAATCAAGGACCATTCAGAGCTAAACACATGAACATTACAAAAAAAAGAAAAGGGACAGGCATAAAAAGAGAGGTCAGAGGTCAACTGGCAGGCAGGGTTCCAGGAACCTGAAGGCATCGCTGCAGCAGTATTGACACACGTGTGTTTCCATAACGACTACGAACATAAATAAGAACCATCTAACTCGAGTGTTTAATGAGAGTTCCGTGAAACATTCACTGTCGGCTGGGATCATTGGTTTTTATCAATACTAACTACCCGCATTGATCCTGCGTAACGATTGGCTGCTTTATTAACGCTACCTATCACATAGTTTTAATTAAAAGAAAAAAAAGGGAATTAATCCTGCTGAGTGGCTTCCTCACAGATGATCTTATCTTCTGCTCATACAGGGACTTAACCCCAACCTCGTGTCGCCTTCACTGTCAGCAAGCGTTTTCAAGATTCTTCCTGTTGTTGATGTTGGTTAACTAAAATGTTCCCAGTAGATCTGGGTCTTTTTTTTATGTTCCTGAAGATCTCATCAGATCTTTATTATAAGATCAACCAAAGTATTGACCTGACGTGACGTGATGGTGTCGATGGTGCCATCTCCCAGGTTCCTGAAAATGGACAGATTTAAGGATGGATGAGTCCATTTTCATCACCCTTCATCTCGGGAAGCTTTTTTTGCCAGCTTCCACGCCATCTTTCTGCTTCCCCTGCATAATTCAGAGTCCAACCACAGAGGATGTTCGAAACGATGTAAAAACGCAGAGAGCCAGATACCAGCCCCGCACGCTGGGATTCTGACATGGCTGCGGGGACGGGTGCCGTATGGCAGCAGTCCCAGACCTGGAACCACGACCATCTGGCGGGGGGGAGACGCTGGGGCCTCGTCTCCTGTAATCCTGCCATGCACGTAGGCAGCAAGTCTTGCTCTCTCCACCCACCGTGCTCTGCCTTTCTCAACCCTATCTACCGGGACGTCGACCCCAGCGTGCTCGGCCCACAGATTTGCCCCTGGCGACCATGATTCCACCCACAGTGATTAACTGCTGCTGCTTTTGTCTCGCTCGGCCTGGTCTGTCAAAGCAATTAGTTTTTAAAATATCGCAAAGAAGTCAACAACGCAAAAAAATCTACTTTTTATTAAGGGGTTGTCAGAAATTATTAGGCGGTTGTGCTCTTGGTTCCTCTTTGCCTGCTTTCGGTTCCCCAGTGACTGGTATTACGTGGGTTCACCTTCGAAAAAAAGCGTAATTTAGTTCAAAGGGAAACACAAAAGAGTTTCGGTGAGTTTCTTTACCGCCGGTTAAATTATTACCTGACTTCAGTTGGAAAGTTGAAGCCTATTGTAATGAAACATGCCTCCAGAAGATCATTAGTAATTATTACTGTCATTTAGGCCTTGAATCGTTTTATTGCAGTGAGCGGATCTTCAGAGAATTAGATCACAGCTTTCTCCATGCGCCACGTGTCTATTTCATGCACCGGAGAGGAGTTTTGAAGACGACGAGCGAGGAAAAAAAAAAGTACCTTTGTCTGTCATAATGTTGACCCGCTCCTTTCACATAGTTAGCATGCTAATTAGCAGGATCCACGCTGGTGGGAATGTCAGGAGGGACACGAAGTTCAGGAGTTAGTCTCCGAAAGTCGACAGCAAACATCCATCAAACAGTTCCTGCGGCTTTTAAATCGCAGACTGTCACCCGGGTGCTGACCCAGGGGTAACGTCTGGGGCATTCCTGCCTACCCTGTCCTAGATTTAGGAACGTCTTCTCCCAGTCCTGCACCCATCCATCATTGAAATGGTGAGGTGTGTGACGAAATAGTCCAAAAATCCCAGCCGGCTGATGCTGAGGAAGGAAGGGAGGGTAAAAAAGGAAAAGACCTGCAGGGATCAGTGAAGTTATTAGGATTTGTCCTCGAGAATCTATAAAATTTCTGTAGCAAAGTTTGCCACCATCCATCCTGGATGGACATGGTACACATCGCATGTTCCTGTGTTTAACCAACTGCAATCCTTTTCAGATGATGGTGGCTGACCTTTCAGCGTACTTGACCCTGGACAACCTTAGAGTTAGAATACGACCCCCAAGGCCTTACGGTTCACAACACAGCACGGTTAACGACGCATCTGCTTGGCTAAACGTTAAAGTCAAGACCTTGGTTCTCGTGTATTGCCTCAGGATGACTGACCTGGGCTTTTCCTCACCGTTCCTTCATTAGCATCGCTATCAGCTCTGGTGACCTTTTCTCTGGTGTGATTGTCAGGGCAGCTACGGGTTAGTTCCAGCACTTACGGACATGGGTGAAGAGCAGATAGCAACCGTATGGAGGAGCCGGGGTTAATGTGAGCATGTGCAACTCTGTGCTGGCGCTTTGATATGACAGCAGCCATGGACGAGTGTGTGTTTGACCTGCCAAGCACTCGCCCTGGGGCTGGGCCCATGGCATTGGTCTAATAGTATCAGCAGTCGTTAAGCCAAAAAAAAAAGGACATGATTACAAGTAGAAAACGGTTTTAAAAATACATAACTAGATCAGGGTTGAACTGTGGATAGTGAGGATGGAAGAGACGGTTACTAGAGTCCAGGAGTGGAGGGGGAGGACATCCGTGGGTTGTGGTCAGAGGTTAGGGGTTGGAACTAGACGAGGAAAAGGAAAAGAACAGTATCCTTTTTTACAACTAACACAGAAAAAACTGGACCAACCAGCAGTTTTCGGTGTTTCTCCAGTACAGACATAAATAATGGTGCCATTGCCTATAAGGCAGTATTTCCTGTCAAAAACACAACCACTGTGCAATTGTTGTTTTCTTTAGATACAGGATGGGAAAAAAAAGTCTCCTTCCTGCGAGGAAGTCAGATCATTTTTCTCTAGTTGGACATGCTGAGGAAACAAAGATGTATCTCTTCAGGCTGCCAATCAATGTGCACCTCATAGGAAAGTGCAGCTGCTAGTTAACCTCCGATCAATAGAGCCCAAAACAAAAAAGCAGAAATTGCGGGTGGAAATAGCTGCAAACGCAGTTCTGCTTTCTCTTGGCTGGAGTTTTCCTTCTGCTTCACCTCTGTAATAATAGGGATATTCCCAAAACAAGGAGACATGGTCCATGCTAGCGCGGACCACCTGCTGTCGGCTGCACTATGTACTGTTTTTGGAAAGAACTTTTTAGAAAAACTGAAATGTGATATTTTAATCCACTTAAAAGCCTATTCAAGTGACCATGCAATCACTCATAAGATTTGCATGTTTTAGCTGGAATGGGATGTTTGGAACCCTATGATTTTCCTGTACAGCTGTTGAGTTTATTTCCTGTAAGCTTGGCTAAATTAGATGGAAAAGGATGCTGTCTGCTCCCTTCCAGCTAACCTCTGAAAACCTGACATGAAATATTCATTACACGCAGGGGCCTTCTCCTCAGAACATCAACCCAAACCCGAGTCCAACGTTAGCAACAGTGAATCGCAGAAAATTAGCACAGAGGGTTTTTGCACTGTACTGATTTCTGCACTCTCCCTTTTGCACATCAACACAATTCTCTAAATTTCTATCTCACACATGCAGATTAAGATGCAGAATGTATATTTTATGCCTTTTGATCACTAAATATCAGGCCTGGAATCATTGCTGCGAGCGAAGGATGCCATAATCAGAAATGCGCTTTAATCTCCGCTTCGACAACACAAAGTGGATAATAAGCGTTTATGTTCACATGTGTTGCAGATGTGTTTAGGGATTCTGAAAGAATCACTCGTTAAACACGTCTCCACTTTGGTTTTCCACATGCAAATCCTCCACTTATCCTCATTTTCTAAACGAATGACTGAATTAGCGGCAACAACGTCGCATTTAATACAGTTTGGAGCCACTTGATCTTCTCTCCACTGCAAAAAATGAAAAATGCTGCAGTTCCACTCCAATAATTTGACTTTATTTTTAATTTACCCAACTCGAGTTTTTTTTTTTTTTAATTTTACAGATGAAAGTGCCTGAAATTATTGGCCTGCTTAAAGATTATTGATGAAAAATAAACCAGTCTCTTATTGTAATTATTGACCCATTGTTGGTGCAGAAGCGATCAGCCCTGTTTGCACCACTCATGTTACAGCCGCTTTTTTTGCACGGTTTTCCTCACACAACATTTCGCTTGGCCCACACCACCCACATTCACGCGAACGCACGTGTGCACACACACACACACAGTGCAAGGATATTGATTTGCCGAGCGCTGTGGTCGGGCAGCTCTGCCTGGTCGAGCCCCTCGGGTGAGACACACAATCGGCAGCGGATGTGCTGCTCCTAAACTGTCCCCGGGCGCCATTTCAGAGCCCTGCAGATTTGTGATATTGATTCCAGACCTCCAGACTTCCCTCTCCTCTCTTCCCCACTGCCCCCTCTGTCAGGTCCTTGGTCACTCCTGGACTTTGGCTTCTTTCTGCATTTTCAACCGACCTTTTGTTGTCTCGCCTGTTTCCCAGAGGAGATGTTGTGATAAATAAGGGACAGGCTTGTCTCCCTCCTCCGCCTTTTCCTCCCTTTTCCCAAAGGGAGAAAGTTTGTTTAGAGGAGGAAAAAGAGGAGAAAGCTCATGACAACGGTTGACACTTGCTGCATTGTCGGGGGAGATGGCGGCAAATAACACAAAATGACAAGGAAATATCTACACCAGGCCAGACTGCGTTTCAAAAACCTGCACACGCCTCCACGCCGCCATTTCTTTGTCACTGCGGAAGCGTCAACGACAATTCAGCTGCACCGACGATGTGTTTGAATGTGAATGGATTCATCTCCAAACAGAAATGGAGGATGTAGCTCTGAAGGATGAGGTCTGCACGTGCTCGCTCTGTGTTTCTGCCTCACTGCTGAAAAAGCCATCCATCCATTTATCCACCATCCATTCATCCATCCATCTGACCTCTGTCAGCCGGTCCTCGTTGCCAGACTATGTAATTAAGGTAGTGTTGTTAATGACATGAGTGGTCAGTGTCACACACACAAACACACACACACACACACACACACCCATGTCTGAAGTTGTGAGGACCAGCCAAGATGTCCTCACTTTGCTGGTAGAATGAGTACTTTGGTACTGGTAGCAAATACAAGGACACACACACACACACACACGCGCTGATGATGGCAGATATGGACATTTTCATTTGGAGTTGGCACAGCGGAGCGGCGGCTCGCGGGCACAGACAACCTCGCTGTGGGAGGGCAGGAGCTTTAAACACTAATTAGGATGACTTTGGGACCGAAAACAGGTGGTGGTGGTGAGGAGGGGGGCATGAGCATAAATGACAGAGGAGCGGTGATACAATCACGGTGAAGAGCAAAGAGAGAGAGAGAGATCCGAGGAGAAGAGAGTGTGTGAAAGGAGGCGAAGGTGCCATTCAGGAGGCTAAATCAGGTTCAGCCCCATAGAAACACAGCGCTGTTGCTAAGTGAGGTTATTCATTAACGCCTGTCAAATTAATTTATAAAATATTGCAGTTTGGAGAATATTTTTTTACAGAATTTATTTATTTGAAGAAAAATATACCATTTTCAGCTTTAGCCCATTGTTGTTAGCGGATTGTAGTCGATGATTGAGGTTTGAAGGTTCTATTGTTAAAAATCCTCTTACAACAACAACTCAAGACACAACTCAAGACAGGAACTAAAGCTGGATGAAGTAAAGCTGATTTTGTTTTTTAAGTTTTTTGTTTTTTATTTTCCCAGCAGCCAGTAAAAGCCAGTGCAGCAATGAATAAAAGTGTTAAGTGCGAGCTGTTGTGATGCATTGCTACAAGTACACCGTGTCCTGAAAAAGAACTTCCAGACTGATGGGCGCCACCTCTGGCTATTTTAACACGTTCGGGCTGTTGTGCTTTTGTCCATTTACTTTCTGGGTGTCCTTCCCACACGTCCGTGTGTTTAACTTAAAGAAAATGTTGGTTTTTGTCATGGCACCAGTGCATCTGGACCTGCTGGCAGCCAGTTCCGTTACCTTGAACGCTGGTGTGAAAGGAGCTGTAGCGTCCTTCTCAGTCAAACCCTAACACCTTTACCGTGTACATGAACGTATGGAATCATTTGAGCCACTCTTTTTCCAATCAGCTAGCATGGACAGATGTGCAGCGTGTGTGTGTGTCTATGTGAACTGCAGTGCCAGGCAGGTGTGAGGTTGCACTAACATGCACACATTGTGTGTGGCACAGCAGAATAGCTCAGATTAGCTTGAGGGCACTGTGCTACACACACACACACACACGCGCGCCTGCCTTCCAGCCATCTCTTCTCTCACTGCGCCGCTTCGGGCTCCCTTCGGTAAATAGCATCATTCATTATCCGTGAAGGCCTGAAATCAGCTCCACAAGGTGAAGCTGCATGTCCGTGAATGCTAACGCACGTTAGCTTCCATTTGTCGGTTGCTGCTTGAGGGCGTCCCCGCGTCTGACACCTAAGTCACTCTTGCAAGGTGTTGCTATTCCCTTTGATGCTTAGAATTGCTTTGATTTGCGTACCCCAGTTCAGAGCAGCCTTTTCTAGGAATAAAACCTCAAAAGATGCGTGTTGATTGAGAAATCCAAGTCACAACACAATGAGGCAAATAAATTACTTTCAACTTTTTAACGTTGAAGTGTAAAAGAAAATAAATGCCAATCAAAATATGCTGAAAAACAAGAGGAGCTGAGGGGCTGCACACTCAGAGATGAGATGGCTCAAGCCAAAAACAGATCAGATTGGTGACGACGACCAAAGAACGGTCGTGTTTATCGCTGGATCAGTGGAAATGGTGCAATATGTCAAATTAAGTCCTTCGAACTTTCTGAATGCCAACTAGTTTGCAACAGAAGCCGCAGACCGTGGAGCTTCCTCAGTTTACTGAGAAATGGCTCTTTCAGACACTTCTTTCATTCCCTGTTGTCGTTTTCCAGTGGCTGCAGCACACAATATTTACCACACAGATCAATATTAATGGGATGCTTTTCTTTTTTGACCGAGGTCTCCCATGAATTTTTCATGCATAGGCATGCAGAAACCTGTCTAGGCACCTGCAGCCACAACAACGCTAACAGTCTGTGGTGGGAGGTCTGGCCGTGGGGATTTCAGCCTCCACGTTAGCACAGCTAGCAGCCACCTGTCTCCATGTTTAACAAAATAATAGAGTAAAGGGAAGTTAGAGTCTGCATTCCGGTACGGCTGCGCAGAGCTATTTTTTCATGTGGTGAGCGTGACAAAAAAGAGAGAGCGCGACCCGAATCATGACATTTCAAGGGCTCACTAACAGGGCAAAACAATGTGTCCACCAATCACAGTGGAAAAACAGGGTGGTTTGACTGCTGATCAGCAGCGCATTAACAGAAACACAAGCCTGTGTAATGACAGCAAAGGAAGTGGAATAAAAAGCAGAAAGAAGAGAAAAAGCAGAAGCTCATTTAGGTCTAAATGATCTTGGATGCAGTCGCAGGCCCCAGTGAGTCCATCCAGCTCTGAGTTAAACTGGGCCACAGAGGGGAATAAATTCACAGAATCTGTGATCGTTTCGATGGACGCGGCAGAAAGTGTGGGGAAAAAAATAGTGAGAGCGTTAAAGATTGTGTAAAAAGCATCAAAACTCCAGGAGAATTGTGCATTTTGAGGCATGTGGGGAGAGGCTGGCTTCGCCGGCAGAGGAAATTGCTCCATTAATATCCTGCAAATGTCGTGTAGACATTAAATATTCTTTTTTTTTAGGACTATTCAGATTCTGACTAGATGAGCTGTTACCAGCGTGCAAAAGGAGGTAAATGTTTCAGGAGCACAGGGTTGATATTTTGCCTAGCTAGTTGCAGATAGGTCCAGCCCTTTGTAGGTACTGCTGTACTGCCCCCTGGAGGCCATCAGGCCAGCAGTATGTGCAGTACCACGCTGCTGGGCTATTTTTGACTCTTGGTGGTGCGTTTTTTCAGAAATCTCAACCTGAGTATCTGTGGCTCTGCTTTTGCTGGTTGGTCCTGAGATGTCTACATATTTTTACACTTCTGCCTATCACACCTGTAGATGACTACAGGCTCTGCCGCTCTCGCATCACCACCGACGCTTTCTCCTCGCTTCTCATTCGCACCTCTTGGACATCCTCCATGCTATCCATCTCCTCCTCCACCCCCAGACCCATCCAGCTCCACTCCTGTTGGCGTGACTGATTGCTACGACTCAGCCGATCCTTTAAGGCCGCCGCTACTTCACGCCAGGCCTCGCCGTGCATTGATTACCCCACGTCGCAGGGGGGATAATCAGTGGGTGTGACCAGATTTTGAAACACGATGGGTCCGTGCTTGTGTTTAAATGAAGCTGATCTTGCTGGTTTTTAATCAGAGGCTTGAAGGAGGCTTAATCAGGCAGTATTTTGATGGATTCACGGAACGGGGAACCCATTCATCAAGTCAATTACACATTAATCACCAACTCACCCACAGATTTGGGAGGGAGTCGCAAGGAGGGGCTGCGTTAGTGTTTTAGGCTGAATAACAAGTGGCGTAACGCAAAAGCTTCTTCTCTAGGAGCCTGACCTATTACACAATTAAGCTGTCCAATAAAGGGGGCCAATCAGCTAAGCCATCGTGGGATTTATAACGACAACTCTAGCCACGGCTCACGTGGTCACACTTTGCGAATTTCACTTCTGCAACACCAACCTTCTCCGTTGCTTCCCGGATGGCTAGTTCACCACTCAGGAACCCAGAGGTGAACCGGTGAACTAATGCGGTGAGCTGGATCTTTGAATATTGATCATCACATACTGGTTGGCATTTGCATACCGGCGGGTGCCAATCAGTGTCAATCACTGAGGTCACAACAGGTGAACCAGCCCCACAACCCCCCCCATTAATAAATCACGCAGACTGACAAGCTCTCAGGCAGCAAATCAGGGATGGAATATGAACTATGTGACAGAGACGTGTGTGTATAATTGTGTGGGGGTGTGTGTGTATTCTTGTATGTGCTACAAATCAAATACCAAAATTATTCTACTGGCAAAGTCAGGACTTTTTTTTAATTTTGACTCTAATTTCTCAGACATTGACAAGTGCGCTTTCTGTCGTGGCAGGAGGCCCCAGGCAGCGATGGCATGTTTTCTTTTCCATTAAAGTGCTGTCAGTGTTAATAGTGCTCAAACACAAATGTTAGCTTAACGGTGGTGTATCGGTAAAAACACAGCCCTCTAAAATCTGCCAGGAATTATCCGGTAATGCCCAAGAGTCACAACTGTGGTGAGCCTAAACTCAACCACAGGCTGAGAGAAATACTGAGTTGTATTTTTTCTGCACATCCTGGATGCTGAAATAGTTGATTCTTTAGATTTTTTTTACACTATTCCAGCCCAGGAACACGGGCAGGTGGAAAGAAAAGAAATTCAAAGGTGAGAAGAGGAAAAATTGCTCTGCACGGTTACACTATGAGCAGCTTCACGTAAGATGTCAAAGTGTTGACAAGGCAACGGCAGCACAAAGGCATCTTGGGTGGGAGCAACAACAAAAGCACCCTTAAACTCTTTCACATGTAAAAGCATGAGGACACGTGTAAAAACACGTGCACCTGTTTTAATCTTAACTGTCGGCATATTTAGAAAACCCAAATCTGTTGTTTATTAACTTTTCAGACTGGCTGCCTGCGCAGTGATGAAGTCACATGATGGAGGTTGTCAGGAAGTGTTAGTGCTCTGGCAGGTGTGTGTTCTTATCAGGCTTTGAATTGCAATTACCCTGAAAGCCTGTTGCTCAGGAACACGCTTGAACGGCACGGAGAAGTCTGCGAGAATGAGTAATGAAAGTATTGATTGAAATTAGGGAGTCGACTTCTCAGTGGTCTCAAAAGATCTTTCCAGGTTAACGCAAGTCAGTTTGGGGATTCTAAGCTAGTACAGACACCTGTGGGTGCAGAACTGCATGCTGTTGATTAGCTGGGAGTGCCACGTAGATTAATTAATTGTCAGGCCAGGTTTGCTTTAGTCCTGCTTTATAAAACAACGTTGTTCCTCCCGAATGGTGTGGCCTCTGCTTCTTTACTGCCATGCGTTCCTGCCTAACCGTTGTTGGCCATTTCTCCCAGCATCCTCTTCTCCTCTGGCAGTCCCTGAGACCATATTTCTCTTGTCAGTTTACACCCAGACGTGCAGGAAGCCAGCTGGCCTTTCTCAATCGCCATCCTCAGCCAGAGAACCCCGGGGCTTCGCGATCTGCCCGACGACTGCGGCCAGGAAAAGTTTGAACCGGCCTCCCGGTGCCAGGAGCGCCAGTAGCCAAATGCACATTAAGTTGTTGGCACAACAGAGCAACAAATGATTGAGTAAAACAAAAGGACCACTGGAGTAAGCTGCCATCTTTGTTTGCGGTGTGATTCTTTGAAGGTGTCAGCGTTCTGGCAGATGGTCTAACTCTCCCTGGTTGGTTTGCTCTTGAAATGGGACTATAGAAGGAGGAAGTCCCACTATTTGATCTTAGTCTTTCACTTTCATTACGGTTGTTTGTAATCTCGCTCACACAAAGCTGCTGGGTCCACATTAAATGGTCTAGATTCTGCTTTGGGCCGAGGCTGTTACATGTTTGGCTACATGTTTGAACTCTGGTGAGAAGTCCAAATAAGGACTTCCAACCACCTAGGTCTTTGTTAGCCGAACCAAAGGCAGAAAGTGAGTAAGTTAATTAACCCGTTGCCGCTTTTAAAAGTTTAACCGCGAATCACAAAGCCATTTAGATTTTTTTCTGTGTGAGTTTCTGTGAAGGGCTTTCTTTTTAGGTATTTTAGTGAACTCAAAATCTTTTTGAGTGAACATGGAGAATAAGAGCTCAGCAGCAGAGCTACTGAGTGCTAGAAAGACTGTCAGATCTTTAACTGACCGAAATTACATCGCCTGGTGGTTGTCTCCAAAAAGCTCTAGTGAGCAAATGAAAATTAGCCCCATCCATCAATAATTGTGCAGTGATGACATTACTTTAAATGTGTTACTGCCTGCGTCAGCTACCATGGAGGAGTAACTAAAGAAGATGGAGGTGCGGCTCTCACTGGTTTTTGAAGGGGCCTGGAAACAGAAAATGCTATGGTGGATTATTAATTTGCCCCCTGCTGTGACGGCTGCCCGCTGTCTGTGGATCTGCAACAAAGCTGTCCTCACCGGTGTCTGA
>CAAE01014629.1:0-87605 GCA_000180735.1 Tetraodon nigroviridis | reverse complement strand
GCGGATCTTATTTACATCGAGTCTTTATACGATATGAATAATGGTTTATTTCCTGACTCCCGCTGACATGTTTTTCTCCGACTCGAACCAGTGAATTCAATCACAGATCAGCAGGTTTCTGTCATGCGGCTCGCAGCAACAAAGCATCCATTAGCATTAATTAGCACAACTAAAAATCCCAGTGAAATGTTGTCGGTGCGTTCTGGTCTCTGATGACAGCTCAAGAGTTTGACAGGTGATTCCTGATTGTTTGTCCGACTTCTTTGAAAGCGGAGAACAAATACAGCTGTGTTTTGGGACCAAACGATGTTATCAGAACTAAAATTAAGCAGTTTGGTTGATGTTTAATTAAAAAACGCAAGATTCTCACACTAAAATACCTACTTGTGTGAAGCCATTTTTGCTAAAACAGGATTTCAGTTATATTTAATGATGTTTTATCAGCAACAGACAGCTGTAATTTCCCCCCAAAAAATTAGCAGATTTACATCTATAAACAAAACACAGATAAAGTCTAAACATGTGTTTTGTGTTCTGAGGGCTGTTTTTTCAGACAGGAAACAGAAGTTATTGCAGTTTGGGGAAAAAGATGTGTTTCCAAAATTGCCCATTTAAGTGGAGATAGGCAATTTGTTCCCAGCTTGTTTTTGATCTTCGTTCTATCGGTTGATAGTTTTCCAGCCTCCCGCTGCCTCGGCATTGCAAAGATGTGCAAGAGAGAAGTTGCAATAGCACATGCAATCGACAGTGGAGCCAGACGTCCGCGGGCTGCACAAAGATCCCAAAGTTAGGTGGTGTTTATGAGCGCATGCAGGTCAGAGCCAGCCCAAAATTAAGGTGCAATTATCGCAATGGCAGATGCAACAACCGGAAAACTGTTCCTGGGAACTTCGGCTGGCTAATTTGAGGGCAAAATGAAAAAGTTCTATATGTGTTCATTTAAGAGATTCTGTCACATTTGGGACATCTGGAAATGGTACCTTTTTTTTTCTAGCAGTTTTACTTATTGAAGCAGTTGTAACTAAGTAAGATGCTGAAAATTGCCTTTCAGAGGGTGGCGTGTGTGTGTGTCTTTGTGTGTGTCTGTCTGTCTTCTATGTGTGTGCGCTGGGTTTTTTTTAGAAATTGGGATTTTTGCAGCAGCTTTGTTGGTATGTCTTTTCAATTTTCAAGGTTGAAGACTGAAGAATTGATTATTCACGAAGGATTCGGATTCATTTGTCATTTTGTGAGTGTTTCAGGGTCAATTTTCAGACATTATTTAAAGTGCTTGTGATTACAGACGACCCAGCTCCAGCCAGCGCTCCCTGGCTCGCTCCAGCCTGAACTCCAATGATGTATTCGGACATTAACTGGTGTTTTTGGCTGAGAGATGCTTTTTCCCTGCCTCCCTCTGCATGGCTCAGATTGCTGTTCGGGTTGGGTCTTGAAAAGCCGTCCCGGTTGGACGTTATGAATAACCACCCATTTTATAGACTGGTGCGGTCTGTTTAGAGCGCAGCCATCTGGCTAATGGCCATCAGACGCTGGCAGAGGAGCCAGCTCGCCAGTAAAGAGAGCTGCTGGGAGCCAACAGGTAGACTTCACAGGTAGAAACCTATTTATTCTCCTGCTGACTGCTAATTCTAATGGAGATGGATGAGCAACGCTGCGGATCGTTTAGGACGTTAGCACAGCTGTGGACAGTAACAGCCAGCATTACCACAGTTATTCTTGTTCTACATTAGAGCTATTCAACTGTTAAAGAGTAAACGGTTTCGTCTAAACACACAAATGCATGCTAAAGTTTCTTTCACAGTGGCCAAAAAACACGTTTCAACCTGCTAAACCTCCGAGCTCTGGTCAGGGTCACAAAAGGGCACAGTTTGGCAGAGAACAGAAGAGGAAACAACTGGACTCTCAAGTCGGACAGAGATCTAGCAGCTGTTCTTTGCTGCAGAATTCTCTGACTGTTCCTGCCTGGCTTGTAAAGGTGTGCACAGGGAGCAAAATACACACCAACGGGCACACTCCTCTCAGGCATCTCGCAGTGCTGGCGTGGCGCCGACGCTGAGAACGTATGGCGTTCCTTGCAACCATATTTCATGTTTGTCTTCAAGCTTGTTTGACATTAGAAAATGAAATGGCCAGCAGGAGAAAGGCCCCGGGATCAATATGACAGCGCTTTACAGTGGTGGGGAAAATGACTGATGCGGCTGAGTCTGTTGGGAAGATCGTGTGTGACACAATCAGATAATTACTAAATTATGGATGACAGCATATAAACAAAACATGAACGGGTGCTTTTTTCCCTTCTTTTGTAAAGAAACAAAAGCAGAAGACGTCTGGACAAAATCTTATTAACCAAAAGCATCACGGTCTTGCAGCTCCAAGAGCTAAAGATACATTTAATTGACAAGTAAATCAGTTTTCTTATAACATGCTGGGATAATAAATGTATCTGTTTGTGATTCTCTCATGTGTGATTGCTAATTTCCATCCTGAGTCTCTTCATTATCCTTAATGGAACGTGTAAAATTCTGCAACTCTGTCGTTTGTACATGCGCACAAACACATGCGACGGCCGCACGTTATCTTGATCCGCTAATTACAGTCAGCACTAGCGTATACATGGCTAATGATAATAACTTTTACAGTTAGCATATGAATTAATGTACAGAGTGTGCTTTTGCCCCGAGGCAATTGCAGACTTGGATTTAAAGCACTATAAACAGAAGGAAGGTCAGGGAAATGTTCCCGTGTGTGTGTTTTCCATTTCTGCTCTGCTCATCAACAGACATTTGCCTGTAAGCTTAATATTGGTTGTGCCTCTCCTAGCTTTTTAAACTTAGTTTTGTATTCCTGTCCGATTGTTCTTCCTGTGACCTCCAGATTGTTAACCTTAATGTTTACCTCATCACTGCTTTTACCAATAGGTGAATTAGCTGTTAGCAAACTCTACACTGATAACCTATCCCAAGACTTTTATTTGCAAAAGCAAATTTTTCAAACTTGGAATCAGATGGGTGGCTTTAGTTTGTAGTGATAAAGTTAAGAGAAAGTTGGGAGAAGGTCTGAAAGCCAAAGGAGTAACCGTTGATTTAAACAGCTCAAACAGCCTCAGTATGCAGAAGTGCTCACTGGTGCCTCCATGTGGAAGGACTCAGAATGGTCAGATTATAAGACTGGGAATTTAAATATCATCATCACTAAAATGCTGTCTGCACACACTCCTGCGCAGACTTTTTTGTTTGCGCGTGCATCGTGATGTACACAGGCGAGGCTGGTCACACACCCAGTGGTTCAGAAAATGAGTTTGCCTGACCTCAGTCCCGACTAACGGCAGAACCGAGCTGCCTGGCCTGAACACTGCACAACAGCCCCGGTGGCTGGCAGGTAAACACAAGCCCAATCCAAAAGGTCAACCCTTCCAGCTCCTAACAAGATGAAAAATGATTCTCGAGACCTGTGTAATACGTCTTATGCTTCTACAGAGAACAGCCATGTGGTTTTCAGTCCACAGGGACCAGATATTGTCTATTTCTTCCATGATTTAGACACAGACTAAAACAGAGGCTTAACATCAGCCTCAAGGAGCTCGGTTGTCCTGCTGTCCTGCAGCCGCTTCATTTCTGGGAGTCCAGACAGGTTTTCATGTCTGTAGCGTGCACTAGACTGTGCGAACTAGATCCCCCTCCTATTTGCTGATGTGTATTCACGCATGCATGTGGGCTCACATTTGCACCTGTGTGTGCGAGGCTGAGACCGCAGGCCATTTTATTATCTGAAAGGGCCTAGGTGGTGCTGGATTGGAACCAGTCACACCGACTTGCGCTGAGAGGAATCCCAGGAGACAGCTTCAGCCAAAATTCTTTCAATTTCCCATCCTAAATATGGCCATTCTGGGTTTTATATGCACATGAATCAGCCCAATATGAGCGTCAGAGACAACTGCGCTCGTCAGGGTGTCAGACAGAGAAGAGGGCCTGGTTGATCCCCTTGTCATGAAGCCTGATTAATAAAGACTTGTGCGCAGCTACAAACAAGTCACACTTGGATCCAGACCGCTCTGTGAAAAAAAGTACGATTTGTAAAAAAAACAAACCAAGAACTGAACTGATTCTGACCAATATGGCCTGCAAAGCGTCCTCATTCTGGCTGACAGTGAGAAAAATGACATTGTTTCAGAACAAATGCTAGAAGAACAGGAGGACAGGATTCACCAGGACAACCACTTTCTTTGAATCCAGTCAGGCAAACAAATGTGGGCTGTAATGGGTTCATTAGAGTGTTAGCCAGCAGCCTGCAGACCAGTGTGGCTATCAAATACTCTACCTTCAATGACTTCCAAAGTGTTTATTTCCATTTAGAGGAGAGATGGGGAGTGAAAAAAATTGGCAATAAGTTGTTCTGACTGCTGGTTTATCACCTGGTATTAGTTTATTGTGGTTGTTTAATAGTTCTTCTCTTGGAATAATGACAGTAATAATAACAGTTGTGTCATCAAGTTGACCGCTGTGAACCAGTGTTCCAACATCCTTTAATAAATGTTAAATGTTTCCACAAGTCTGCAATAGATTTTAGATCTAGGACCAGCATTATCTCTGAAAACACTCAACAAAGATTAAGTCAATTTAGAAAACAAAATTAAAAACTACCAACGCCAGACACTGAGTGGCACTAGATGGTCCTTCCAACTTGTTTTAATATCCAATCTTAAAGCTTAATTTTGAGATATTTGTACATTTTCACATTTACGGTGGCTTGCAATGAAATACACATCTTACCACGTTAACTCTGGACTCTAAAGTGTGTGAAACATTGTGATGACAGGTTGTCTTCAGCTTCCTCTGTAACCTCTTAATCTGATCCTCTCGCCTGTTGATGGGGTGTTTCTCTCCCTCCCTCCCCCACCGCCCTGTGGGCTCCCGGTGTAACCCCACAGCAAGCAGTAGTAGCCGACCGACTGCCTGTCTCCGAGACATGCCGGCTGCGTCCCCTGAGGGATTAACACGGTTACCATTGAACATCCGGGTTAGGGATTGATCTGGCCGATGGTGGCGTGTGTGCATGATGATGTTTGGCTGCGCCTGCTTGTCTTCTCTACAACATCCACACTTTAATTGACCTTTTCAGCCACGTTTGTTTTCCTGGTGTCAATCTCCCGGTTTGTGCATCGATTTCAGTCCAGGCTTTTTGTTTTTTTTTCTTCTGCAAACATGACAGACCGTCTCTGTCCCCTATAATCGTATCTGAGGGCCTCTGCTGATCACCCGTTTCAATTTGAAGGATGAATGTAGACCTGACGCCACCGTGGGTTTCCTCTGAGCCCAATATGGCTCTATTAAGTCCAGCCTAATGAAATTTTCCCTGGTGATTTTGGCCACATGTCTCGTGCGCGCAGGTCTCGATGAGCCCCAGATCGAATCGGATGGAGCCTGCGGTAGGTTCCTCTCCTCTAACTCTGATCCAGACTTTAGCCAGTTTAAACCTCTTTTAAACCTCTTTCACATATCTCCTCTTTGGTCTGGGCCTCCTGGAAGCTCTTTTGGTTCTTTTTTCAGGTATTTTTCACTCCCTCCATCATATCTGAACCGTTTTGGCCTCTCTGACTTTATCTCCCAACCATCTAACACGTGCTGTCCCTCTGATGTTCCCTTTCCTGCTCCGAACCATCTGCACGACTCCTGAAGAGAAGCTCTGCATCTTCATCTCTGTGACCTCCAGCTCTTCTTCTCATCTTTTCCTTAGTCCCACAATCTCTAATCCGAACAGCACAGCCGGTCTTAGCGCTGCCTTGTACCCCTTAGCTTTCATCCGGGCAGATCCTCTTATCACAGACCACACCTGACACTGTTCTCCTCCCAGTCCAGCCTGTACCTCTTTGGAAATACTGATTTTGATCCGCTAAAGTCTCTGTCTCCACTCACAAATGCACATAAATTCATAAAGTTTAAAAGTAAAAAAAAAAAAAAGAAAAAAAAAAAAGCATGCCAGGGCAGCGTGTGTGATTTGTCTTCCCTTGTGCGGGTGGTCACCTGTGATCTCTAAATCAGTACCCACTCATCGCGTCCTCCCAGGCTGCTGCCTCAGCAGCTCAGTGGGGGAGCGGAGGGGGGTGGCTTCCTTTAAGTGAGTCCAAGCCGCTGCGTGTGGCCGTTGGTGATGAATGGTCCCATTACTCTTTGACTGGTCTGCAGTTTGCCTGAGGTCCACCGCTGCGTTAAAGGAGGAGGGAAGAATAGGAGGGAAATCAAGCTAAAAGCGCTAACACAATATTAGTCTTATCCTGTTATAGAGTCGCAACTATCCTGAGTTTGTGTGTGTGTGTGTGTGCGTTTGAGCGTGTCAATGAATTTCCTTTAACCTCACCTGGTTAAAATCAACTCCCTGTTTGATGGTAGCTGACTGTTCTCACCTATGTGCCTGATTTCCTTTTGCTCTTCTTTGTATTTGTCTTTTTGGGGGTTTAAACATGAAACTATGAAGTGTTGTGCTTCCGACTGTGACTAATCAGAAATAGCCTGGCTGAATTATTGATTGCCTGTCACCGACCCACAAAAGTCTCCAGGTGCCAGATTTTTTTATTCGCTCGGTGCTGCTCTGACTCAGGGTCAGCAGTGAAAGGCAGCAGCCAACAGCTTGTTATCAAAACCACTTCAGTCTGTGGTGGACTGAAATCACAGCTGACCACAGGAAGAGCATTTGCTCATCCAGTAATTAGCTCAGTCACAAGGAAAAGGCTTCCAGAGAAGCCGGCTGGGGATCTGGACTCTGACCCTCATTGTGCACGTGCTTGACACCATTTTTACATGTTTGAAAAGCAGAGCCGCTGTCTCCCCTAATGGCTATTTCACTTTTGAAAGGACATTATATTGTGACATTAGCATTAAGTTGTAGCAGAGTGCTAAAAGAACAGACCCTGCTAGAAGTTGACAGCTGGTTTGCAGGACTATTCCTCATGACGTGAAATTTGCTGATGGCGTTCATTAATCACTGGAAAATTCACAAGACAGTAAGTTTTTTTTTATTTTTGGAGCTGATTTCTGCCCTTCATTGTTGTTTGTTCCCAAGGTTTTGGTGTATGGAGAGATAAAAAGGAAGGCACATCTGATATCTGATTAGGGCTCTATATGAGAGGTGCTGGTGCTGGTGGCAGGTGGTAAAATGCTGCAAATTGAGAGACAAACATCTGAAGGAAAGGCGTCATGCAGATTGCAAAGGCCGGAGGGGTGAGAAAGGGGAGCGGAGAAATGAGTGTAGATGTTGTTCTGGTCCTGTTGGAGACCACTGATTAATAGCTTAATTAGCTTCTTACTACGGGGCAACAAAAACCTGTTCAGGAGTTTCCTATAGGATATCTCATAGGTATAGATGTAGCCTAGCAGGGGGGTTAGCACACCAAGGCTCTGATTACACCACGTCTTCATGGTTTTGTGTCCCTGGGCCTCTGGTGACAACGCTCACAAAAAAGCTCATGTGGGTACATTCTAGATTTCCACGGAAATATACCCGTTGCCATGCAAATGATTGTGGGAGTTGCCCACTTATTGGCATTCGCCATACTTCAATTTAGAGTCTGTAAATGCAATTAATGGAACCTCGTTTACAAGAAAGAGAATTGCTCGCAGATAATTGTCATTGTCGGGATCCTATTAGAAAGGCTCTGCCCACCCAACCTCTATGCTCAGGCATGAAATTATGAGAGAACAGTAGCCGTTACATCACTGCACTAATAGCCACATAAAAGGACAGGAAAAACAACTTTTTTTCAATGTAAGTTGAGCAATTTTCACAACAAAGCGACAAAGAATGATTTCCAGCGCGATCTCTGAAAGCACCTTTTTTCAATTACTGTCCATGGGAGTTCTGTTGCGCCAATGCTAATAGGCTACCCGCGGCAGCGAGCCGAAATATCATGATTGTATGTTTACCAGGACAAAGACCGGTGGTGGAGGTCAACTGTGGGTTCCACTGTTCCCACCAGGGTGTCTGGAATCCACGTTTCTATCTGCTGCTCAGAGGAAGTTTGCTTCTTTTTCCTTCAGCCAGACTTCTCTGAAATGTTCATTAAGCGTACAGAACATGCACAAATCGGCATCTGCCAGCCTCTGCGGTTTGGTCAAGCCGGCCTGCAGAATACAAATATCCGTGAGAGCCGTCGGGTCAAGATGATTATCTCGAGCATGCGAGCAATCACCGCTGCTAGCATCATCGTCTGCAATTATTAAGAGGTAATAGTTGAGGCTGGTATATGTGCATGTGGTCTCTTTGGGACACCAGACAATCAGTTGATGTCAGCAAAAGGTCCTGGAACGGAACATCCTGTGATGAGAGTCGCTCGTCTCCGGTCGGAGCCTAGACGGCGAAGTGGTTCCTAGAAGCTTTGGCTTCACATCCTGGCCACAAACTGCATTGAAATGTAATTCTGGCTTGTTTTTCAGACTTTAAACGGTATCAGAGAAGGTGACACAGAGGACTGGACTCACCAGTTCATCAGCGATTTCAAGTTTTCTTATCTCATAATCATCTGGGGTCATAAAAATATTGATGCGCTGTGCCGGGAGAGCAGCATTCTTATATAGATTTCTTTATCTTTCCATCCTGCCAGTACACAAATTACCTGATGCTCAGCACCTGCCTGCTAACCTTTACAACTGTTTTTTCCTTGTCATAAATAAAACCTTGTTTTCATGTTGTTGTTGTTAATTCCTCTATACATCTGAGCCCCTGAGTAGTAACACACCAAAACCGCGCTTCCTATCTTCACACCATGACCAAAGTAACTTCAGTTTTAAAGCTCAGATCTATTTTCTTTCTCTTGCTTCTGTCTCCTGTGATCTTTTCTCTGCAGCCTGCTGTGATGCCAATACTGCCTTTCCCTTAAATGACAGAGAAGTGTGCGATGTTTAAAGTGCTCCTCAAGGGGCCAATAAAGAGCTCGCCTCTGGGCCTATCAAAGACGAGAAAAGGTCATGTCTCACGCTGAGAAGTTTGCTGCACTAGAGCCATGGCTGAGCTAATGCTAGTTGTTAAGCTTTTTGAAATGCCTTCTACCAAGATCTGGTTTCTAGCTAAAGATGACTAATTTTTTAGCTGAAAAACAAGATTACGCCATGTGATGTGAGCTTGCAAAGTGAAATTTGTCCCTTTAATAGTAAGTTTAGCTGCACAATTTAGGATTTCAAACTTATAAAATTATAACTAACGTAACAAATGTTACCAAATAATTAAAACAATCCCACATCAATCTTCATCGACTGTTCTGACTACTGACCAGCTGTAGGTTGAGCAACAGATAGCCTAAGTTTGAAGTTTTCCAGTTTTTCCAAGCAACTCCTCAACTTCAGTTAATTTCACAGTAAAAAAAAACCCCATCAAAACGACCTTTAAGTTTTCGTTTTTGCATCATAATTTCTTCACTTGTTCTTTTCAGTCCCTACGGGATGTTGTCTGAGTGAGATTAGTTACTATATTTCATCTTAGAATATTGAGGCATTATTCATTTCCCCTCCTCGCTGTGCTTATCAAACACCATCTGCTGATTTAATTTGCAACAAGTGCACATTTTTTTAAATGTAGGCAAGTTTATTATTGCTCTTGGAAGCCATATTTCTACAAAAGCGTCATTAGCCGCCAAGTAAACAAAGGCAGAGCTGCAGAGCTGCAGAGCAGCGCTAAGGTCAGGTCTACTTCTGTCACTCAGGAACAGGTGTCATCTGCTGCTTTCTCCACAACCACATCTGGTTTTAACCCAGAGAAATTTTTTTTTTTTTTTTTTGCTTTCAAAGCAGTTTCACTCAGCACCACATTTAACCCCCACAGACATGTAAACAAATTCAGTTAAACTGCCGAGAGCAGCCAGACCTTGGTGCCGAGTGGAGTCACTTGTGATGGAATAGAACTTGTTTAATTAGCTTTGATGGCCAAAATATAATATGAATATTTAAAAAAAAGGCATGTGTCCCTTGAAGGTTGTGGTATAAATTGCTTTGAAATAGCAAAACCTGACTGTTTCTGTCACTAGATGAAGGCTGTAGTTCAAGCCATCCAAGCTGAGCAACGCTGGCCCCTGCTGCTCTCGTTAGAGGAAAGAGGCTTTAATTGTGCTATTTGTGTTGTTTAAGGAGGAAAAAGTGTGAATGATGTTTTTGGTGTGTGTGCCAGAAAGACTCTGCCCTTGCTGTTTACTTTGTTTGTCAATGACAGAACACTTGTTGGAGGCAAGTTGCCAATCTGCTGCCTTTAATCAGATTGTCACGGTAATGCAAAAACGTCACAAAAAAGATGAAGGCTGGACAGAAAGTAATTTAACAAACAATTTACTTATGTAATTGTGGATTCAATATGTGAGGTTTCTTTTGATTTATTTTGTTTGCTTTCACTAACAAAGAATACCACACACAAGAGCACGACATCTTTTTTAATTTTATTTTTTCATATTTTCAACAGTAAAACAAGCAAGAAATTCTGAAAGAGCCAAAGCAGTTGACACAAGTTTTTCGTAACTTATTTCCCCAGAGACCACCAGCTGTTGGTAGCTGCTGTGATGTGCTGAAGTGATGGCACAGGGGCCTTTGGAGCATCACTGGCAGCAAACACAGCAGTTTCCCTGAGAGGTTCGTCCAGTGTGCTGAATTCTGCCTTGACCAGGTTCCATAATGCATAGGAGCTGTAGGGAGCTGTCCATGGTGCTGCAACACAGAAGAGGGAGCTGTCCGTGGTGCTGTACCACAGAAGAGGGAGCTGTCCATGGTGCTGTACCACAGAGCGGGGAGCTGTCCGTGGTGCTGTACCACAGAACTGGGAGCTGTCCGTGGTGCTGTACCACAGAGCGGGGAGCTGTCCATGGTGCTGAAGGTCCAACTCTTTAGGCACATGACTGGAACTGTCCGTGGCTGTAGTTCAGATAGAGGGAGCTGATCGTGGTGCTGAAGTGTAGCGTTGTGGCGCTGTCTATGGTGCTGAAGTTCAGCTCTTCTAGCGCTCCGTTAGAACTGTCCATGGTGCTGGAAAATGAGGCGGGCTGTCCGTTACATAAAGAACTAAACAACATCCATTCATGTTGATCTAGAGTAAACTGGTGCCTTATGCTTAAATAACTGTTTTTTTGTTTGGTTTTTTTTGTTGGGGAAGGGGAGTGGGGGGGGGGTCCCCCCCCCCCCCCCTCTCTAACTTTTTTCTCTCCCCCCCCCTTCTTTTTTTTTCTCTCTTTTTCTTTTCTTCCTTTCCTTCCTTCCCCCCCCCCCCCCCCCTCTTTTTTCTCTTTTTAGTGAGATTAGTTACTATATTTCATCTTAGAATATTGAGGCATTATTCATTTCCCCTCCTCGCTGTGCTTATCAAACACCATCTGCTGATTTAATTTGCAACAAGTGCACATTTTTTTAAATGTAGGCAAGTTTATTATTGCTCTTGGAAGCCATATTTCTACAAAAGCATCATTAGCCGCCAAGTAAACAAAGGCAGAGCTGCAGAGCTGCAGAGCTGCAGAGCAGGCTGAGGTCAGGTCTACTTCTGTCACTCAGGAACAGGTGTCATCTGCTGCTTTCTACCAACAACCACATCTGGTTTATAACCCAGAGAAATTTTTTATTTTTTTTTTTTTGCTTTCAAAGCGGTATACACTCAGCACCACATTTAACCTCCACAGACATGTAAACAAATTCAGTTAAACTGCCGAGAGCAGCCAGACCTTGGTGCCGAGTGGAGTCAGTTGTGATGGAATAGAACTTGTTTAATTAGCTTTGATGGCCAAAATATAATATGAATATTTAAGAAAAAGGCATGTGTCCCTTGAAGGTTGTGGTATAAAGTGCTTTGAAATAGCAAAACCTGACTGTTTCTGTCACTAGATGAAGGCTGTAGTTCAAGCCATCCAAGCTGAGCAACGCTGGCCCCTGCTGCTCTCGTTAGAGGAAAGAGGCTTTAATTGTGCTATTTGTGTTGTTTAAGGAGGAAAAAGTGTGATTGATGTTTTTGGTGTGTGTGCCAGAAAGACTCTGCCCTCGCTGTTTACTTTGTTTGTCAATGACAGAACACTTGTTGGAGGCAAGTTGCCAATCTGCTGCCTTTAATCAGATTGTCACGGTAATGCAAAAACGTCACAAAAAAGATGAAGGCTGGACAGAAAGTAATTTAACAAACAATTTACTTATGTAATTGTGGATTCAATATGTGAGGTTTCTTTTGATTTATTTTGTTTGCTTTCACTAACAAAGAATACCACACACAAGAGCACGACATCTTTTTTAATTTTATTTTTTTCATATTTTCAACAGTAAAACAAGCAAGAAATTCTGAAAGAGCCAAAGCAGTTGACACAAGTTTTTCGTAACTTATTTCCCCAGAGACCACCAGCTGTTGGTAGCTGCTGTGATGTGCTGAAGTGATGGCACAGGGGCCTTTGGAGCATCACTGGCAGCAAACACAGCAGTTTCCCTGAGAGGTTCATCCAGTGTGCTCAATTCTGCCTTGACCAGGTTCCATAATGCATAGGAGCTGTAGGGAGCTGTCCATGGTGCTGCAACACAGAAGAGGGAGCTGTCCGTGGTGCTGCAACACAGAAGAGGGAGCTGTCCGTGGTGCTGTACCACAGAGCGGGGAGCTGTCCGTGGTGCTGTACCACAGAACTGGGAGCTGTCCGTGGTGCTGTACCACAGAGCGGGGAGCTGTCCATGGTGCTGAAGGTCCAACTCTTTAGGCGCATGACTGGAACTGTCCGTGGCTGTAGTTCAGATAGAGGGAGCTGATCGTGGTGCTGTACCACAGAAGAGGGAGCTGTCCGTGGTGCTGTACCACAGAAGAGGGAGCTGTCCGTGGTGCTGTACCACAGAAGAGGGAGCTGTCCGTGGTGCTGTACCACAGAGCGGGGAGCTGTCCGTGGTGCTGAAGGTCTAACTCTTTAGGCACATGACTGGAACTGTCCGTGGCTGTAGATCAGATAGAGGGAGCTGATCGTGGTGCTGAAGTGTAGCGTGGTGGCGCTGTCTATGGTGCTGAAGTTCAGCTCTTCTAGCGCTCCGGTAGAACTGTCCATGGTGCTGGAAAACGAGGCGGGCTGTCCGTTACATAAAGAACTAAACAACATCCATTCATGTTGATCTAGAGTAAACTGGTGCCTTATGCTTAAATAACTGTTTTTTTTGTTTTTTTCTGTTTGTCCGGGAAGGAACGCCCGCGCCGCCGTAAAAGACATATCTTTTGGGACTTGTGGTTTCCAGTAGTTTTTTTGGGGCTCATGACGTTGGCAACATGCTAGCGAGATAGCAATACTGCTACTGTTATCGGTTGGCTGCTGAATCAATGCTATCATAAAATTCCTATTATTCTGCCAATAGTCTCCCTACATGCATATGTAACAATGTAGAAATATTCATTCTTCTCTTATATTTATTGTTTTCTTTCACTAGCTATTTTTTTTTTTTTTTTTTAACTGTGAAATCTGTGGACGTGGATGTGGACCAGGAACGCCATTCCCTCCTCCCGTTTTGTTTCTGCTATGCAGATGGGCATGCATGGTGCAATAAATCAAAACCCTAATCTTTATGTATAAAAAGCTTTAGGCGGTAGCATGAAAAGTGCAACATGGGGCCCTATCTTTTCTTTGCTGCGGCGCCGCTGAGCTGGTGATGCAGGAGTATCACTATCTACCCCTAAACCCCTATCACTTTTTACCCCGTATGAGCAGAGGAAAGCACCTAAGCAGAGGCTAGAAGTCTGAATGTAGGGACAGACGACATAGTTCATGTTTCATACATGCTAAAATGGAAGCGTGGAAGGCAGATTTTAGAATACATACATACATTTGAATTTTGGTTGAAACAACCTTCATTTGTTCATTTTCATCTTTTCAGATCTTTTAATGAAACTAGTTGCTTAAGCTAGCCAGATATGCAAATTCATTACCAATCTTTTTTTTCCCCCCACGTGGATATAAAATTTGTTCCAAAAACTGAATTTTTAAATCTCTCCCAGAGCAACCACAATAGTTTAAAAATCATCTTATAGGTCTATGACGTCACTGCGAGACTAAAATAAAAATATCTTTATATTTTTGACACATGTACCGAGCAAACCCTTCACGCTGTTTCCGTGAAAACAATTCCATTGCGTGCGTGGAAAGCGCGTGCTCGCCGCCGGTTAACTGACAAGTGCCACTCTATTATTATCGATTAGGTACCACACTGTGTAATCAATTGAAAATACGCGGTGGTATTTATGATGTCGAATGAGCTCCGTGGTGTAGAACACCGGTCTGTGGCGGGTTGGCTGTAAACCGCCAGCCCGAGTGGCACGCGCTGACGCACTATCGATTATGTCAATGTTTCACTTTGGACGCGATGCGCACTTTTTCCCCGCCGCGCTTCTCTCCTTCCGCCGGCCGTGAGTCCTCTTTTGTGGGCGAACGCGGAGCTTTAGAGGACTTTTTTTCACGCCCTCTTCTCTTTCGTCCTCCTGGATTTTAGAGAGGTGTCCGTTCGTGCTCGCAAGCCAGTCTGCGGGCTGAGTTGGGCTGTTGGAGAGGATGGAGGGAAGGCACCACAGGTAGAGGAGGAAGGAAGGAACTCGGCGCCGCTGCGGTAGCGCCGACTGGACACTCTGAGCGTCAACTCAGCTTCTTGTTTATTAAAGCCTTCGGAAGAAAATCGAAGTTGACGCGCTTTGGGACAACTGGAGGGAGAAACTTGTCTTTCTGAAGCGGCGTCGACGCGAAAAATACACCGATTTATCCCTCAAACTCGGAGTCAAAGGGAAAATGTGACCTTTTCGGGTTTTTATTTGCGCAATTCGACAGACGAACAGAAAACCTTTTATTTATTTACACATACTTCTCCTCCTTTGTCTTTTCCTTGCTGGATTTACAACGCAGGAGACATGAGAGCTGCAGGAGCCCGAATCGGATTGTGAGATTACCGCCGTCGCTTTTGGAAACGTCTCCAATAAAATAAAAAATAAAATTAAAAAAAAGAAGAAGAAGAACAAGTGCTCAGCTCGGTTCGATGGCCCCCGTATCGAGGCGCAAAGATGCTGGCCGCTGGCCGAGGATGTCGTCCACTTTCTGGGCTGTGGTTGTGCTGACGGTGCTGCTGCTTCTTTACTGCGGTAAGTGCGGCTCCGAGCGCAGCCGGACGCGGCTCTTGGAGACGTGTGCGCGGCGGGTGACGCTGCGGTGCGGCTCCGGCGGCGGAGCTGCGCAGCAGACGCGCTCAACGCATCGGTCGCGCACTGTCGGCGTGTCATTCTTTTTTTTGAAAACGCGCCTATGGGCGCGCATCCCACCGTGTTTTCTCCTTCACACGGTGCGTGAATGAGTCTCATTGTCTCTGTGGTTTCATACGGGGCCTCGTGGAGTCCGCAGTTGTTCATTTGCGCTTTTACGCGCGCACACTGACACTTTTATCCTGAGGGAGGGGGTGGGGGCAGGGACAGGGTTACGAGGTGAAACGGTCATGCATCTGTCACTATTCGTACTGAAAGAAGGGTTCAGAGTGGAGCCAATGAAAAGTCCCACGCGCAGCCTGAGTCGGTTGGACAAACGCGCGCGTAATTTCGGGCCAGGATTCGGCTCTTGCCAGATGAAATTCGGGATTTGGGGAGTCTCTTCTTCTCGCTATCCTTCTCCTACTTTTTTCCTTGGCACCCTCACACCGTCCCTCCCTCTGGTTTACTAAAAGAACCAGATCCAGCTGGCGCGCAGTTGTATCCGGGAGCAAAGTGGAGGAGAAAAAAGCGCGATGAGCGCGGTCCAAAAAGGAGCTGATTTCAGTAACAGCCCAGCTGATGATCAATCCGATCGCCTCTGAGCAAATACGCTGCTGCTCTGAAAAATGAACAGCTCCTCTTTATATTATGATGGTGTCAAATTTCCCCCTGAAAAACCTTGATTGCCTCGGTCCGTGTGTGTGTGTGGGCGGGCAATGTGTGTTGGGGCTGCTCCTCTGGATTACCAGTAAAAAGCTAAAGCCCCTAAATATGAGGTCTTTCTCTTTTATGGTTCTCGAGGTGTGTTTATTGATCCTCCTGCCTGTGGCCAATCAATGGCGCTCTGGGTGTTTGTTTCAGTCAGCAGCAACACCTCCTTCCACGTCTGATCTGTAATAATCTGGTCTGTGGTTCTCCTTCTCCATCAGAGCTGCCGAGAACGCTCCGACTGAATTTGCCTCATGTTGATTCAGTTTTCGAAGTGTTTTTTACTGTTTCTTCTGTTTTCTCTCTCTTGACTCTTATCTGACCTTCAAAGGCTGTCAACTTAGCGTTTTGGCAGCCTTTGGACTGTGTGGTTTTTCTCTGGTTCTTGTTATATTCTTGTTATGTTCTTATTATATGTGTGGTTTTCTCCATGTCTTCCTTGTCTATTATCCACGCTAATGACTTCTAGCTAGTCAGTACTGATAAAGATCTGAGCTTCCATGATTTATCACTTCCATTCAAATGCATCCAATGCATCCATCTTTAGCTTTAAAGCTGTCTTTTAATCATGACATGCAGTCAAATCTTGATGTTTAGAAGCTAACAACCAACACGTTTGTAGCTACACGTCCCAGCTCAGGCCAGCGTTCTGCAGGATGGTTACATTTACTTTATGAACTGTAAACATGAAGCACCAAGGACAATATGGATGTCGCGCTGTGAAAGTTAGAAAAAAGAAAGGGGTGTGTGTGTGTGTGTGTGTGATTATAGTTATTAGTCATATGGTGGCTGTCACATTAAATCAGCATCCGGCTTCACGCGATCTGCAGTCGTCACCGGGGCCTTTCTGAGGGGCTGGAGAGGCTTCAGTGAAGAGAAAGAGAGAAGGAAACAAACGTGTCAAAGGAGGGAGCATGCAGCGGAGGAAAGAGGCTGCGCTGCCTCCCAATTTTTGCTAATGGCTCTGAGAGAGCGGCAGCAGCAGAGGGAGAGTAGGAGGGAGGGAGGAAGGGAAGGGGAGGGGAGGCAAAAAAGGGAATCACTGAGGAGAAGGATAGAGAGAAGCAGGCATGATAAATGGGACCGGCTCAAAAATGTAACAACAAATGCCTCAGCACCCTCTGATTACATTACAAAAGAAAAGTAATGAAATCAAAGCTATGTCTTTTGTGCGCCAGCGCCCCCCCCTGGAAGCTCTCTGCTGTGGATTTCATTTGCAGTCGGCGCTTTTTGTGTATTCATGAGGCTGTAGCCCCGCATGTGGGCCCCGAGGAACATAAGAGGCACCAGGCTAGCTAATCAGTATGCTAATCTCGGCTAGGGAAGGGCTGAGGAATGTAGCAGCGCTCTGATTCCAGGCCCCAACTGGAAACCACGGAGAGAAGAGACGGAATGACAAGCGAGAGGGGCTGGAAGCCGGAGTGTTTGCTGATTCACTCCTTGGTGAAAACGGCCCACGTTTGAGGCACTGTCGAACAGACGCCATGTTCGGCACACAGGCGGTGCACAACGCACGTGCGGGGAGGAAGGAAAAACACAAGCCTGACCTACTTCTGCATACATGATCACCCTGCGAGGACTCTAGAATGGCTAAAAGGTCGAGCGCGTGCGCACACCAACACACAAACACACACCCATATGCACATGCCTTAAAGTGTTCAAAGGCAAACGATGCCCTCTGCCTCCTAAAAGCGCTCTGTCCCTCGCCGTGCTTGTTTTTGGCTTGCAGCTGAGTCGACCGAGAGCTGGTGTCTGCTGGAAGCTGCGTGTGTTTGTGTGTGCGTGTGTGCGTGTGTGGGCAGTGGGGTGGGGGGGGGGTCGTCTTTTAACACAAAATCACACAGAGGTAGTGAGACAAATAGACACACACAGACATCTGTCAGGAAGGGTCTCATTCACAGAAACATGGATCTGGCCCCGCCCCCTTTCCCCAGACACAACTGCTTCACCGACCATGGCGTGAGCACATATTTGAATATCTTATCTTATTTCCAGCGTGGCCTCTGGGCCTGTACTCTGCAGAGGGGGGGAGAGAGAGCGGGCTGCAGCTAGCCCTGGGGGGACGCGCGGTTATTAAAAGAGCCGACCTGTTGCGGTTCTTCAGCGAGGAGGCCTGGAAAACCAGGCTAGAGAATTGCTGCATATTTGAGGTGTTTTTAAGCAGCCCGCCTTGTAAAATTTAAAAGCGGCGGCAAGTGTCACCAAGAGGTTGCCGACGGAGCTTAATGAGGGCAGAAAGCAGGCAGTTTAGGACCAGACGGCAGGAGAATGCTGGGAAATCTGCGGCTCTGGTGATGAAATATTGAGCAGAATTGGGATCTTTCCGGGCCGCTGATGCTGACTGGCAGTGACACAGAGTGGGGCTAAATTCCAGAAGTTGCTGGTTATTCGATCGATTGGTTTTTTTGGATGAATTTATGACGCGATGTGTAGGTAATTTCTAGATCATGTTCAGATCTAGGAGAAAAAATACACCTGTGATGTGTTTACAGGTATAAATATGTACAGGGAGTTTTGTCACAAATTCTAAAAATATTCAAAAGAAAAAAGTAGCTTAACTATGGATCTCCATCAGGTTCGCTTATGATTTAACATCATCCTTTGGGGATAATGCTGCTTTGGTCCAATAAAGCTTTTTTTTTTTTTTAATTCTGGGCCTTAAATATTGTAATATTATGAAAGAAAACATCAAATGTTCCTTAATTTAAATCCAGAGGAAACCTCTGATCCTAAAATCCATCTGTCTTCTAGCATTCTTGCCGGCAGAGACATGAACGTCCCGTCCCTGTTGGAGGTGATTAAATCACACAGCTGCCTTAAATCTTTCAGGATAAACTAAAATATCGTTTTTGATTTACCCCAAACACAGAAGTCAAACAGGATTATTGCAGAATTACACCCCGGGTGTGCTTTGTTCTATGAAATCGATAAACGACGGCCTTTTAGCCGGCAAGCTTGATACACAAACTGCTTGAAATGTGAGGGTCCAATCAATGACAGCCTCAGTGTTTCTGTCTGATTTCACCACAGTGTGAGCTCCTGCCTTGTTGTTAGCATTGATCTGAGGGGGAAACTGATTAATAATGAAAAAGGGATGTCGATCGTCCGGCCCGCCTTTTTTACGCTCTGGTCTTCCTTTGATCGTCTGGCCGATTTCTTTTCTTGACCTCTTTCACGCTTTTTACCACCTTTTAAAAACACCTGGTTTTTAAGCTAAGCTAATGCTCCGTGACATTTACTTAACATGAAAACAAATTGTGTTTCGGTGTTTATGGTTGGACGAAACATCTTGCGAGCTACCTCGGCAGCTAATTGATGTGAAATCTGGCAATTTGTGTATTATTTGATATCAATGAACCTTTATTTCCTGTTACACCTACATGTATAGAGTTTACTTTTTAGCATGCTAGTGGTGGATAACAGTAGGGTCCATTGGGTGCAGATTCATTGTTAATGTTGCCCGAAAGGTCCTGAAATTGCAAAAACGTGACCAAGGATTCACAGCAGAAGTGGTGAATAATACCCAGGTTCTAAAAGTAAAGAGTGCAAGATGCCTTAATTGGGTCAGAATGCTGGATGGTCTGGCGGTGTGAGTCCACCTCCAGAGGATTCAACAATGTGCATCTGTGCTTGTTTTGCCTGCGGCCAGTCAGCTCATTCAGAGAAGGAGACGCTAAAGCTGCTTCTCCTTTATTACTGCAAAAAGAAAAAAAAGCAATTGCTTGGAAGAAAATGCCAGAATGGTGCTTTGAATTCCTAGAGGGGCCCATCACGGAGATGCGGCCCACGGAGCCGAGACAGCCAGCATCTGGAGCGGCGACACGGCGCTAAAGTGGGGAGAGGAAACGGAGAAGAAGGGAGGAAAGAGAGAGGAATGTGGAGTAGAAGGCAGCGAAGGAGGCTGACAGGGGAGTAGTAGAAAGAGCTCAGGATGGAGGGAACTGGAGGGGGGGTGTCGAAAGCAATGAGACAAAAGACAGACGGACGGGAACACTCAGACAGTCCAGCATTTGACAGCAGGCTGGGGAATAACGGCGGCTAACACAATGAAGCAGTCAGCAGACAGACTCACCGCCGAGAGGCCGTCGCAAGTCGAAGCAAATATTACATTAGAAGAGACAGAAGCCATTTGTCACAGCGGGAGACCTGAGAGGTAGTTAAGCCGCCGAATATGGGGGCCAACAGCCCGGCTGATACATGTCACAACCGGCGAGGAAATGGAGCCCGAGTCAGCTTCGCTCAATCAACTGTCTGGCGTCCTCGGGCGACTCCTGCACTTAAATAAAACCAAAAAAAAACCCCCAAAAAACCCTAAAAAATCTAAAAGTTTTCAACAGCCCAACTCACGACAGCTTGTTACGGGGCCTCCAGGGCGGCTGCCGTTGTGTCACTCTCCTCTGTTCATCCCCTCCTTCCTGTCAGCAGGTCGGCTGTAGCGTCCCCACGGCGAGTGACGCGCGCGCTGACAGCCGCTCGTCAATGCTAATGCGCATGGAGGATTTATCTGCCGGACCGTTCCGGCCTAAATGACAGCCGCGCTCTGCTCGTTGGTCCTCAGTGTCATCCAGCAGACAGTTTCTGCTCCTCTAAATAATCCCCCGAGTGTCTTTCATGTCAAACAAAACCAGGAATTTGCTGTTTTTTCCTTCATCTTCAGACGCTAGCCCGACAAGCTAAAGGAGGAGCTGCAGCGACCTCCAAGAGGTCAAGCTGACTGGCGGCTGCTGCCGCAGAGACCGAGACAGAGATGTCGGGTACAGGTTGGATCTGAGAAACGGCCACGTGCTGATGAAAGCTTCCTCTATCTGACCTTTAACCTCAGCCTGAGCCTCCTTTGCTCGTTTGTTCTTTTCATTAACTCATTACCTCACGTTGACCTGTGGCATTTATTCAGCCCTCTGCTTTTTCATGTTTCCACAGATTTTATCAGACACACTCTTTTTTAATGCTTTAGTGTGTAAGATTTTAATTGTTAATGTCAGAAAATGAATAGGACATCCATTATTAGTGTATAACCACTAAAGTATTAACATTTTCAGGCACATACACTCAACAGATATTTAAATGAACATCAGCACAGGTGAAAAGTGGGCCCATATCATCTTTAGTTTTCAGTATTATATTAATTTTTCAACCAAAATTAAGCTGTTATCTTTCTTTCTCAAATTTCACTGCAGCTAGAGACCCTTCTTGTATTTTAGCTGTTGCATTTCCGGATTTTAGAGGATACGGCATCGACCGCTAATATTAGCAGCAGAGTTGGACATCCGGCTGGTGCCTCAGCGTCCAGGGGATGAGTGGGACAGAAAGATGCACGTGTGGAGTCTGGAACGCTCCCATGAGCAGCGTTCCGTCTGGTTCGTAGTCCAAAGCTCGGCAGCGTCTGCTGAGCATGTTTGTCAAACGTGGCCCCTAGGGGGGCGTCTGGTGACGGAGGGGGTGAGGATCTGCGTCTGTTCGCTGTCTAACCACCCAGCCGGGGGTGTACAGCAGAGACGAGGAGGTGGGGGGAGGGGGGAATATGGGAGTGGTTAGCGTACTGTGTCTAAAATGTTCCCTGAAAGTGCTGAGTGAGCGTGACTCTGGTTTCTGGGCTGGGAACGTACAGCTGGAGGTCATCTCCTCTGTGTACCTACAGCCAACGCCCCACCCACACACACACACACACACCTTCAAGCCTGTTGATGAACTCCTTCCCCCGCCGCCATCTCGCTGACGGCCAAGCGGCTGAGAAGATCATGATGGCGTCTCCGTGGGGGGGTCCTATAGACAACAATCCATAATATGTGTGACACAAGGAGTCATGCTAATTTGCTTACAAATGACTGCCGGATGCTGCCACGCTTCACGCAACGTTCCCATTATTGCTCCCGTCTGCGTGTCTGGAGCAAAAACCCTCCATCACAGCGTAGATGTCGGAGAAAAGGCCAAACTCAATTTCAACGCGTTTCCCACCTCCGTTCTTTTCCGCGAGCGACATTATCTGGCAACATATTTATGCGACGTAAGAGGATCTCTGAGCAATTTGTGAAAATGATGTATTCTTCCTCCCTTCTTCTGATAATCTGATCTGCTATCCGATGCACCCGAGTGCAGAAGGCGTTCGGCCCCCTTCACTCTGACAGAAAGATGAACAATGCCAGGTATTATACATGCGGATACAGACACAGTTAAACATGCACTCTGGAAAACAAAAATGGCTGTGAAGCAAAGCTCATTTGCTTTCGGAGCTCTTTGTCTGTTTTTCTCTGAGGCTTTAATGACAGATTTCACAAAAAAACCTGGCTCCTTGCAGCTGGACAGCGCTGAGACCTCCCACTCAGTAGAAAGAGGGGAAAAAAGCCTGCAGCTATAATTACCCAGATTGGATGGATGGACGGATGGATGGATGATGGTGGAGGACTTTTCGCCACCTTGGGTGTGTCCATCCTTTTCCTCCTGTTTCCAGGCGTGTTCAAGGTCGAAACGGTTCTTTCCTCAGACTTCTGCTGTAACTTCAGCCGATGGCGTCACAACAAAAAACCCCTCTTTATTTCACTAATATCGGTGAATACATGCGTGAACTGATTCGTATTTCACATTTCTTTCCTGAATAACTGTCCTCCATCCACTCCTGTGGAGAACATCAGAAGGGGGCTGATGTCATTTGTTGAAAAATGACACGCTCTCACAGGAAGATGCATGTGGCACCCACTCTCCAATTAAACTAGGCCTGATGAATCAATCCTGCAAACTCACATAAATGTAATTACATCCTTTATCAACATCTGGTAGGCACCATCCAGGCTGGAGACGCGGATGGAGGGAAGCCCTAGTCGCTCTGGTTACCAGCCAGCTAAAGTTTGCAGTTTGCTAAGGTTTCTTTGACCCGTTAAGGACATTGCAAGCTAGGTGTGGGTTTTAAAGTGGACGTGGGCGCTGTTTATGTGCGCTAACAAGCTTGGAATGTCACATAACACTCTACTGGAGAAGGGCGTTCATTATTTAGCATTGCGCTAACATCAATTAAAGAACAATCACACGGAATGTTCCTCTTTCTTTATCTACCTCGGAGCTATGGCGGTTAGGGCGGAGCGTGGCCGACAGCTGTTGTCACGAGGGGCTAGGAGGAGATCAGATGATGGGTGTTTTTCTTTCCCCCTTCCTTTTTTCTTCCAGGAGGGGGTGGGATTCTAATCCCGTGTCGCATTAAGCGGACAGATGTTGGCAAGCTAATTAACAAGTCCTCAGGCGACATGGAAGTACGATGCCGGATCACACCAAGGCAGCGTTGCAACACAAAGACACCAACACCTCTTAATCCTTCGCTTTTGGAGAGGGATACAGTTCCTAGAGCAAGTAAAAACCAAAGGAAAGAGAAACGAGGGATGTTGGGGGGGTGGGGTGGGGAGGGGGCTTTTTTTGTTTCCTGTTGACATCCAGTCATCAGCAGCTTTGATTCATCAGATAAGGCTGTTGCTGTTTATTTTCATACGCTGCATCCGACACCATCTCCAGCCATGAGGCAGTTTAATTAAAACACCAGCACAGATTGGACTTTTTTTTACAACACCCCTGTTTATTATTTACCTGCTAATCTGCTGGAAAAAGAGCCATTGTGAGGATTCTGAAGCTTTGGCTTCAGTCAGCTCCACAAGGGATCCATGTTATTGTCAGCAAATAGCCCCTAATCATATTAGCGGGCTTAGTTTACACTATATTTTCTCTTTTAAAAAAAACTCATTTCAAGTTAGTGCTCGTCTATACTTGTTAATTTTTGGGCTTTAATTGGATAATAGAAACAAAGTATGAATTAAATATTATATCCTTAATTTTAGAGCTATTTTTGGACCTTTAGAAGCACTTCAAAGCAGTTAAGAAGACATTAGCGTTCACCGAGAGTCCATTGAGCTTTTTTCTTTATCCTACTGAAGCTGCAGAATTGTTGTTGATGCACAAACTCTTTTCTGCTGTGGCTTTATTTCACACATATGTAAGCGGCACGACGCCGCATGAAAATAGAGTTAAGCCGCATTGTTGCAAAGATATTATACAGCACTTTAAAGCACAATGAAAGCTAATAGCCGCATTACTGAAGTGTCACTTTAGCATTTTATGCCAGAGAAAATCTGTTATAGACACGAGGAAGACATGTTTCTGCAACTGTTAAGACAAGCTTAACTTAACCTGATGGAAAGAAATGGTAGAATGTTACTTACAGCTTTGAATTTTGTGTCAGATCATTTGTTAGCCAAACAGATAAAACTGCTTAAGACCTCAGAGGAGATTTCCAGAGATTTGAATTTGTAGCTGGGCTGTTCTTTTGTTGGCTGAGTGAGAGCGGAGTTATCTGTAGCTGCAACTGTAGCCATGTCTAGATAACTATGTGGTGTTATATAGTATTATTATGTAATGTGTGCTGCATTGAAGTTCACTTTATAAAAGAGTAAAAAATATATATTCTTTATATAATAAATTGCGTGTGCAGACGGGTTTTCCCTTCCACACACACAGTCTCATCACCAGTCGTCCTTCCTCCGGGCCTCCGGACAACGTTGTGCTTTTAAGGCTGCACTTTAGCCGCGCTTGATCCAAAGGTTAAAGATCCACTCGCCCTCACCGGCTGAGCCCGTCACGGTGGAGGATGGCGGGCGCAGGGGGGCATGCCTCTGTCATGACCACCTAAATGGATGAAACAGAAATGTATTATTAGGTTGAGTTGGTTTGATGACGCCCGCTCGAGTTCTCAGCCTGTTTTCTGATGGATAACCTGGAGGTAAACCTGCCCCTAACCTCATTTTTATTCATTTTTTTGTCCCTACAAGTACAGTACAATTCACCTACACATTTAGTGCGTGCATGCATGTGCACACACACACATACACACACAGTATGCTAATTCCCAAGATAGCAGAGACAGAGGGTAGCAAATAATGAATCCTCCTCCTGCTCCAGCAGGGATATGAATGGCCAGGAGGGTGGAAATAGAATTTCTCGATTTCATAACCCCGTTTCTTTTGTTGTATTGTCATCCTCTGTAAGGAGGTCACCTCAAATCGCTACTCAGCCACTGGAAATCAGGCGGCTGAAGTGTGTTAATAAAGAAAAGGAGGGCTGAAGAAGGGAGAAAATGTGATTCTAGAAGCTGAAGTGAGGGGTTTAACGTTGGCGTCACAATCCTTCGAGAGTCTAAAGTCCGACTGGGCGTGATCGCAGCGAGTCGCTGCGGCCTTGCTGTTCTTGTTGTTGTTTGCTCATGAAGTATTTCTCTCCTCCGCTCGGCTCACTTCTGTGGCGTTGCTAATCTCATGCACGCATTCTTCAGCTCGGCCCTGCATTTATTACCTGCGGCCAGATTTATCTCCCGGGTTTAACTCCACTGCAAAACAGCGCATTAGGCAGATGATATAGCTGCATATATGAAATGATTACGTGGATTAGGAGATGTTAAAAAAGAAGAAAGAGAAGAGAAGAGAAGGAGGCTGAGAGGACCTGCGGAATTAAACGCAAGCTCCACGTTGTTGCTCTTTTTTGTGTGTGCATCACTTCCTGTAAGCGGTGAGGGAGGAGAGGCTTGTTTTCATCATTGCTTTTCTTGTAATAATAAAAATCCTATCTGCTAAGTTTTATCATCCCTTCGGAAGGCGCCAGGCTGAAATTATACCACAGAGGTTCTCTGCAAAAACGTCCCTCTGCGGCCCGTTGTGGCAGCGGCGGTAATCTCTCCCTCAGTGTTGAGTTAGCAGGTTGGACTCGGCTGGCGCTTTATTGATCAGACGGTAAGAACAAGGGCTTGGATTACAGAGCTGTGACCTTTCCATGAGGGCGGGTGCCGTGGCAACACCTGCTCTAGGGGCCATCGGCGATAAAGTGGCCTGAGTGGTGAAGGCGATGGACGGCTTTGCACGTGTGGGTGCAAAACCCATCCTCGTCGGTGCTTCTTTTGGGAAAAGCTGTGTTGACTGGACTGGGTGCAGGAGGTTTAGGGCCTTTAGATCTACGCCCTGCCTTCGATCTAAAGGACCGTCTCTCCTAGCGTAGCAACTCCTTCGTAGCAACCCACCATGTAAGGGTGTCATTTTGCTTCTATTTTCTTTTCCTGTCTGTAAAAGTTTTTCAAGGACATTATTGTGTTTTTGATCCAGAAGCTCATTTGAAGTCATTGTCATCATCTTTCCTCCCGTTAAAAGGCGCTCTAGAGGTGTTATAAGGGTGAATACAAGTAAATAAAAAGAGAGCTCCATCATGAAACTGGGCCAGTTTGATGTCCCTGGAATCCCAGCAGCTGCTTTTCAGCATGTGAAGGGTCTGCTGAAACCGGACCCTTTTATTTGTTGCTTTGGCACCTGCCAGAAAGCCCCTCTGTGAGCGCCGAGCTGCTCTTTAACTGCTTACATGCGCACTCCCGTGTCAGGTTACCTTTGACTGACAGGCACTGGGAAAGCAGCCATACTCGCAGATGTGCACCTGCCCCGAGCTGCGGAGGCTCCAACTCATCCTCGCAGCGTTCAGGTGTGCACACTCGTGCACCAACTCAAAACCATCTGCTCATTTTGCTTTACTGTATTGAAAAAAAAATGCATAAAAGGCTCCCTAGAGGGGCCATCGGTAGGCTCTATAGCTGCCTTTCATGAGCCTGACTCTGCACTCAACCGGGGCCTAAACGGCTTTGCCTGGATTGGGGATACTGATTGGGGATACTATCAATATAATCATTTGAAACAAATGGGGGGAAAGTGTTAAAAATAGCGAGCTAAGCTGGAGCAGGCAGGAAGAGCATCTACAGAGGAGCAACAAAGGCAAGTAGAGACAAGTTTAAGCCCTGAAGTGACATTACTGGGTCACACTATTAATATACACCACAGGGAGCTTTAGTTCTCTATTGTTTTCTCTTTTTTAAATATTACAGTAATGAAAGACTGGGTCAGCTGAATAGCACTCTTTTGCATCAAAAAAGTCACATCCATATTATTCCGAGGCCTAATCACAATCCTCTTGAATCGACCCCGCCCCCTCGAAGAGGAACCTGTCAAGTACATCACCGTGGAGATCCGAGGCGCGATGAAAAGCCTTCACGCCGAGTGCTGATCAGTTTTCTTTGTGATCAGCTGAGCTCGGTGACAGAAGAGTCTGAGATGTGATAAAAGTCGTCTCCCATCAGCTGCTTTGAAAGCCTCTTTTAAAAACTTCCCCGGCTTTGGTCTCAGCGTCGAGGTGGGGGCTTCTCCGTATTTCTGCATCCACCAGGGATTGGCTGCCTTTGTCGACAGGCCTGGAAGCAAAGTTATTGTTTTTGTCACACACTACAGACTTCTGTGCTAAAATTCCTGTTGATTCGTTTCCAAAATGACGTCCTTTCTAAGATGGACGTGGCTCTGGAGTTCAACCTCTGCCAGTGGCGGCGATCTGAGCAAGAGCTGAGCCGTAGCGTTAGCTGCAGTATCCGGCTGTAGCATTAGCCGCGATTCCTGGCTGTAGCCTTAGCCGTTGTTCCCGGCTGTATCACTAGCTGCAGTATCCGGCTGTAGCATTAGCCGCGGTTGCTGCCAAGCGAGGCCCCGCCACAAACAGGATTTCCTCCTTGGCGGGTGGGCTGGCTGGCTGGCTGGCTGGCGTCTCAGCGCCCCGGCAGCCCTTTGAAGTTCCAGGCCACCTGATTCCCTGGGGGGATGGTTTGTGGATCTGATCCCTCACACACGGTCGCCAGCATATAAATACACACATATTTATGCAGGCAAACGCCAGAATCTGCTCGGGCTCAATCAGGCGGCCATAAAATATGATCCGTGTCCGGCGAATCCACACAGACCTGCGTCTGTGCAGCCGAGGCTGATAAAGGGCACTGGGAAGCTCCCAGAGTGCACCTGGCTCTGTGTTGATAAAGGAGCGGATCGCGGCTCCCAGCACGCGTCCTGGACTGTGCCAAGAAAGGAAGAACGAGGCCTCCTGACAGAGACCTGGAGGGATAAGAGCCGAGCGCGATCAAAAAAACAGGTGGATCTTAACTTTTCTAAATTTGAAAGACAACATTCCTAAAGTTTCAGGACAGTTTTTGGACGCACGCGCATCTAGGCCAAACTCCAGCGTCTGGGTGTTTAAAACGTCAGCGCGCAGCCGCTAAACAGCCATTTCTCCTGATGGACGGCAACAACCCTGCGAACCGACGCCTACCTGCGTTTTAAAGCTTCATAAATCATTGCAAGCGCCTCCAAAGCACAACACCGCAGCTCACGGTTGCCGTGCACGGCGGGCTTCGCACGTTTGCGCGGGCACGGTGCTCTTTTCTTCGCAAGCGCTGTGGAAATTTGACACTTCACCTTCTGACGGCTGCAGCATCATTTAGTGATAAGGACACGGACGCATATCGAAGGACCAGAGAGCTCATTTAAACTTCTTGCACTTGAATAAATAGTAATTACATGCGGAGGGGTGTTTTTTTTTCACGAACTGTAACATTTTTGCATTTTCACGCTCATAATGCCGATGCGGCCTGGAATAATATTGAGTTTGACACTCCTAATGTGCGCTGACCTTTGCGTAATTAAATTGAGGCGAAATTGAATGACGCTCAGGCTTTAAAAAGGCACAAATAAATCCAAGAGTAATAAATAAATAATTAAAAAAAAAAAGATTCGAATCTGCATCTCTTTATGAGAAATGCTTTTTTTTTTCTTCAAGCCTCCGAGTCACGCAAACCACATGCGAACCATCCTCCTTTCATTTAAAACGAGCCCAATAAGTTTCTGAAAGAGTTTAATTAATGGCTCCTGTCTGCGGAGTGTTTTCCTGCCTGATTTAAATACCGCTCTGCCTCAGAATTTGCAAATTGACAATTATAATCATTGCCTGGAGGGCAAAAGCTAACGATTGAACTCATTTTTTTGTCGTTAGTTCCAATTTATGTATTGAAGGTGGCGCGGGCCTAATTGATTAGCTTTAATCTGTCTAATTGTCAGGGGCGGCTCGTGGGCAGCGGCGCGGACAGGTTTGCGCCTGCGCGAGCTTCAGGTAGACTTTTTTTTTTTTTCTTACTACGTCACTCACCTGTCGGGAGGCCGGAAGGCGTGTGTTCAACACGCCACACACCTTTCACACACGCATTTCACCAAATGTTCAGAAAGATGAGGAGGGAAGCGATGGCAGAGGCTTGAGTTTGAAGAAAGCGCTCGGTGGGAAGTAGCGCTGAAAGCGCAGCGCGGTTAAATGGAAGAAAAAGAAAAGAAAGGCGAAACACGCCGAGAGACAATCAATGAGGAGATATCAGAGGCGTTTGAGCCAGCTGAGCTCTGAAAGGGACTCCATCAAATTTACCGCCGCCTTCACGTTCTTGCCTGCTGACGCCGTGGTCGCCATGGAAATCCAGCCGCCCTGTTGTTGATGACTTCTCAGCAGCCGTCCTTTAGTCCGTCTGTCGGCCTGAATGGGCCACCACTGGGAGCCTTAATGGTTTGGATTGGTGGGAGGAAATCCACTGAGAAGGAGAACAGAGAAAGTCACAAGACCAAAGAAGACCTTATTTCTTTACTTCACCAAAACGATAAAGTAAGAAAACTTTTCTTGATCCTTATATTTATTGTGTTAGCGTGTTACCCTCACCTCCATCTTGTTGCTACAAAAGTTGTTAGCATTAGCTGCGGTTGCTATCCTTTCCACCAATGTTTATAACCAAGTGTGCAACCAGTGAGAACAAATTCCTGGTAATTTTGGGCATTTGTGTTTCCACTGCACCTGAAAATTCTGGAAAAAGTGGATTCAGGTTCAGTCAGACCCATGGGCTCAGCCCCCACTTCTTTTATCCATTTGTTTATTTATACACTTGCCCTGGCACTCTTAAGGCATGCCAACACCAGCAAACCGTACACACTCCAGGTGATGGGCAGCAGGTGTTTACTCACTAAATCACAGCTCACTCACCTTGATGATGGACTCTCGCCGATGGGTTTCAAGACCAGCCTGTGGCTAGAATCCTGAGTAAAGCTGGTGGGCTGATGGCGGCTCATCGATAGAAGCGGTGTTTGCTTCTATCTTTTCCTCTCTCTTAACTATGGTGTCTGAACCATTGCCAGATGGCTTCAGTAGCAGCAAATGTGATGGTTTTTTGTGTTCTACTGTAAATGATGTGAGGTGATAGATGGCTGGAGGTGAAGTGTGGGACACAACGTGCCCACGAGAGTTCACAGAAATCGACAAGAATTTTTTTTTAATGCAAAAAGTCTGCATAAATGGTTTTTACAGGTTTAAACAAGGAAGATCTGCATTGGCCTCAACAAAGGCAACATTCTGGCTCCACATTAGTGAAGCTTGAAGCTAAAAAATCAAAACAATGTAGATTTATTCTGTAAATAAGAGTATTTTGTATGTCTAAGATGTAAGTCTTTCCAATACTGTGTGTGTGTGTGTGTGTGTGCATTTGTGCGTGTGTGTGTGTTAATTTGCATCCATGAGTGTGTGGCAGCCAAGCAGGCAGTTGGGGCATCATGCTGCCACTGTATCAAACAGCAGAAGCCAAACAACACTTCCGTTCTGCACATGAAACGAGGCAGGAGGACTGTGTGTGTGTGTGTGTGTGTGTGTGTGTGTGTGTGTGTGTGACAGAGAGAGAGGGGCTGTCTTGTGGTAACAGGGAGGGAAGGACCAAGAAGGGGTGGCCAAGTAGCCCGTTGAGACTGTCGAGCATCTAATGTCCCTGCACAGATGGAGCCCGGCATCAGTGGCTTTAACTCCAGAGAGTGTGATGTTGCTGTTGTTATTTGTGTTTGTGTGTGTCTATAAATGACTTTAAGGTTAGAGGTTGTTGTGTTCTCTATAGAAATAACTGAATACACTGACATTTGGTGCATTCAGGGCACACACACACTTGTGTAAATGTGCAGTTTGCCATCTCCACAAGGTGGTAGTCACCTTTTCTGGTTATTAGTGTTGGATCTTTAATGATGGACCTGTTGACTGTGTTGGGAGATGAATGGTTGAGCTGCGTTCTCTGTTTTCACTTTTATTGTCTCGTCCTGCTTTGTTATTTGCGTCTCGTGTACGGCTTCCTGGCCAAGTCCCATTTGGCAAACAGTGCTGCATGCGTCAAACATGTCCAATTATGGGTTTTTCTATTCATGCAGGAGCAACTCAAAACACCAGCCCTCAACTAGGATCCAACTAGGATGGTAGCATCAACGCTAGGACAGGCAGCAAACATCCATACTGACTTAAAGGAAACGTCCTGCATGAGATCATTAGTGCCAAACTAATCTGTGTGTGTGTGTGTGAGTGTGTGTGTGTGTGTGTGTGTGTGTGTGTGTGTGTGTGTGCGTGTGTGCGCGCGCGCCAGGATTTGCTGAGATATGGGTGAGATGGAAATGTGACTGGAATGCAGATGCTCATCCAGAAAGCTCATTTTTATGCTTTTGTTTACACACAATCGAATAAACCAACTCTGGAGCTTGTGTGTGTGTGTGTGTGTGTGCGCGCGTGTGCGTGAGTGTAAATATGTATGTGAATGCTCAGCACCGCTGTGAAACATCGCCATTGCCCCGCAAGCATTTTGGGACCTACTTGAGATGCAAACGTATCAGTCAGGCCTTGACTCGACGGTGCTTACTTTTAAGGAAGCTTTTGGAAAGCCAGCGCTTGTCTTCCCATTCCCTCGCTCCCCTTCTTCTTTATCAGTTTTCCTGTCTTGCCTTGGTTGAGAGTGAGGGGTGGGGGTGTGCGTGTAAGGGTGAGAAGCTAGCAAATAATTGCACATTTGAGAATTTATGGGGGGGGCTCTCCGCCCAGATGTGCAGTTCTGAGCTGCACGCTAGGTTGCAACCTGCTTGAGTCAAAGGCTCCCTTTAACATATTTATCATCGCATCTCATTTTCACACACACACACACACACACACACACAGGTGCACAGACAGGCATACAGAATAAGTGCCTGATAATCATCTGTGTCGGAGCAGCCAATAGCAGCTCCTCTCTGCTCCTCTTTGTGCTCAAGGCGGAGTCGAGTGTTGTTTTTTAGTTTTTTTTGATGAGGACACGCGTGCATGTGGGGCAAACACGCAGCGCCCTGCAAAACTAATCTCGCATCTACTGTCGCCAGCGGGAGATTATTTGTGCGACGGCCCTGGGGAGCAAGGGCGGCGGAGGCAGCAGCGGCGATGGGAGGGGGGGATAAAATCAAATCTACCTCTTGTCGCCGACTCAATTCTGCCTGCGTTAGCGTGCGTGCGTGCGTGCATGCGTGGGCCGCCCCATGCACACAGCGTGTAAATCCCAGAGAAGGCGGCGCTGAATGTTTTCATTCATATGCCAAAGTTCCAGCAGATTACGTGCCGGGTGCAGCTGGAACGAGTGTCATCCATTCTTTATCCGGGCTCTATTTGCCTTTCAACTAAATACCCTCTCGAACATTTGAGAAAAAATGGGAGGGGGGGAGGTTTTTTTTTTTCTTTCCCTACTCCCCTTTTTGAGGTTTCAATTTACAGTACAGCAGAGGTGGTGCTGTGCTGGAGACCGAGTTCTTGCACGCCTGGAACGGAGGATAATGGGATTCAAGGCCATATTTTCCTGGTGTAAAGCCACAAGGCCTGGTTGGAGCTTTGGCTCATCCTGCTTTCTCACACTGCTGGGGGAAGTTTGAGCCCTAAAGACACCAGAAGGTGTTCAAAGGCCCATCTTCATCCCTGTCCTCATTAGCAAAAAGGTGGTTTCTGCCTCCACCTCTCAGGTGTAAGTGGCTCCAGGTTCCAACTCATGCCTGTTTGTTCCTGCAGTTGAAAACAGGAGACTGGTCACCGTCAGAAGCAGTGTTTGGTGTGAAGACCACCTCTGTTTCCTGCTTTCATTCTCCTGCCTCACTTTCCCTGCCCTGTGTATGCTCGTTCACCTGTGCGCCGAATAGGAAATTGTCTGTAGGCCTCTAGCTCACACACGAGGCCAATGCTGATGTGTTCCAGGAAGTTGAGCGTAGTAACCCAGTGTGGTTCCACACGCTGGTGTCCTGAAGAGGTCAGTAGGAGTCCCTCCACTGGTTGCAGCACCAGCGTTCCCTCTTGGCATCATTACACCAGAGAGGTGAAAGCAGATAGGACGGTTCATTAGGTCTCAGTGTTCTTCTTGAATTGTCTCTCCTTTCAGTCGTCACGTTTTCCTTACTTCTCTGTAACGCTTCATCCTTGGAGGATCGTTAGCCGTTTCTCTGCCTCCAAACAAAGAAAGCACACGCCGGGTGAACTCAGCGTTTTTAGGCTTTTCGAACTGAAAGAAAACCGCACAGGGCAATGCTTCCTCCTCATACGCTCTCCTGCAAGTTGGCGTTGGTATCCTTGTGTAAAGGGTTAGCATCGGGGCTCTAAGGAAACGCAAATACAGGTTGACATGAAATTAAGCAAATGAAAATAGCACATTTGGAAGTTCTACTTCGACGTTTATTAAATGATTCAAACTTCTCTTCGTGCATGTCTTCTGATGTTTACATACCAACAAATATGTGTACAATAAAGGACTAAAAGCGCAAAAAACCTGGATAATAAAACGAGTCATCCATCCATTCAGCCGCAAAATCGAAGCGCAGATAAACCACTGAAGCAAATCTGGATGTAATGATGACAGGCAAAATTACTAAAGCTTCCAGCTCGGCTCACACTCTTTGGGTGGAGGTGTGTGTGTGTGTGTGCGCGTGTGTGTGTGTGTGTGTGCACAGATAAGGATTACTCAGATGTGCTTTATTCCATTTCACGTGCTTCAGAGTAATTAAAAGATCGGATGTAATATCAAAGGTAAACGTATGCAGTCTGATGTGGGGTGGAAGGGGCTCTGGGCACAAGCGGTCAGGCGGTCAAAGCAAAGGTCATGTGATCTTTGATGTTCCTGTTCATGCTTGGATCTCAAAGTGGGAACGAGCTCGGAACAAAGTTATGGTTTAGCATTGATCACTGAAGAAAAGACAGCAGCATGGGAAGCGTGAAAGCTGATTAGTTCAGGGGAGAAGACGCAAATTAGCTACAAGTTCTAGTCAGCATCAAAAACAGTTTCATGAACTTCATGAAGTTATTCGATCTCACTAGTTTGCAGCTGATGTGAAACCTCAAAGTTGTGGATGTGTAAAAGCTCCTTTTTCATATTTCGCAATTACACAAACACACCACTGTTTGTGTACGTTCCTTGTCGAAAGAGCGAGAAATCTATAATGAATCAAATAAATGCGATGCAGCCGGTAAGGCCGCTGATTCATGGCTGCTTCTCTAGCACTTAACTGGTAACTAATGGAAGCGAGCCAGGTGAGCCTTCCGAGCCAGGGGATGATGGATGATTAAAGATCAGGCAAATGAAGACTAAATGGAGAGGAAGCTTCCGGATGGCCGAACATGGCTGCTTGATTTTATTCATTTACCTCAGTTTTTTACACTCTCTCTCTGTCTCTCTCTCCCTCTCTCTCTTTCTCTTTTTTTTCTCTTCCTGACTCCAGGATGTGTAAGAGGCTTAGCGATGCTCAGCAGTCTATTACCGAGGGTTTTGATATTGCCTTTCCTGTAATAACACTTACTGTAATTAACTCTGCATTGTGTGTAGTTAATAATGAATAACACAAGGACGTTGTTGCTTTAGTGTGAGTGACATTGCTTGGAATTAAAAAGACACGCATTAAACATTTAAGATGTTTAGATTGAAATGAATTTTTTATCAGTTACGTAAGTGGTGTGCGTGTAGGTATGTGTGCATGTGCGTAGGCTTAGAAAGGACGATCCACATCTGAGAGCAGTAACCTGTGGATGATGCTGCTGTCAGTCAGGTCAAACATTGTTTTGCTCCCTTGTAGACGCTTTGTTCTCAATGCCCACATGCAGGAGACTGGTAGCGATTGTCATGAAACACGGTGCCTGTCAACTTAGACAGAAGCTATAACATACGAGGTTAAAGAGGTTCACTGGGGAACTTTTTGGCCTTCCCCTACGTCTTTGCCTGTTGGAGCCCAAAGGATTGGCATTGTTTTTATTGGTGGCTACAAATATATTTAGTTTGTTTCAAAATGCTACCATGCTAACATCCACCCTAATTAAACAAAAACGACGACTCTTTTACAAGCCTTGATATCAAGACAATTATTCCCTTACCCTTAGGGTTAGGGTTAGACAGCCACAAATCCAATTGGAATTGTAGCTATATGAAAGCTTAACCTCATGTACCCCCCCCAAAACACCAAGTATATCTAAAAAATAATCAAAGATGTAAAACTGATTACACAACAAAGGGCGGCATAGAAAAAGATTTTTGTTCCAACAAATAAAGCACACAAAGAAAAACCAGTCGGCCGTCTAAAGACTCAGGTCGGGTGATTAAATGAGTTCAGTCTGGTGTGCTGTTGCTTGGTTGGAACAAAATCCTGCAGCTGTGGCCCTTTGTGAAATCAGTTTAACATCCCCGCTCTAAATCAACATGTTGCTAATGTCTTGTTAGCGTTGAGCTAACTGTGAAAGAGCAGTTGTTTTGTACAGTGCACCAGCAGGGGCATTGTCAATCACGGAACTATAGCGGCGGTGGCCGCACCAACATCTTTCTGTCAAACATCCTGTCACACACCAGCTGCATGCTACTGCTTCCCCCCGCGAGTCCCCCTACAAATTTAGCTGCCGGCGAGAAATAATGGGAAACACGGCGAATGTGGATGTTTGGGGCCATTACTCAGGGGTTTTATTGGCACAGACGCAGCGTTGGCGACCAGCCAGTGACCTGCACGGAGGACAAAGGCGGTAACGCCTCCCTCTGGCTTCTGGCACAGAGAGGCGGCCATGAGGGGGCGGCAGCAGAGAGGAGGAGACGCTGACGGAGGAAACGGCGTAGGTGGGTGGTGTGAGGATGCAGGGGAAGGATACAGTCTAATCACTTACAGGAGAAAAAAAATTGAGAAACAAAGGAAAAGTTGGCTGATTTTTTTTTTTTTTTTAACTTGAAATGATTCACCCAACATCCAACCCAATGATGCTAAATGAGCCGACGTGAAGTACAGGCGCAAATGTCACCTTTAACTTGTTGAAACCAAACTCATTTATATTAAAGATAATTCTATTTTTAAGCTTTTTTTATGAAACCCCTCGTCGCTTTAGGACGTAAGTATTGAAGATAAAGCATTAATATTTGGCAGCTGATGCAGGTGCACTTATGCAAATAGAGGTTTGGGCTCCAAATGATGTCACTGAGGTTATGGAGAAGTTGTCAAACCATCCCTGCTTTTTTGGACCACTGTTACATTGCAGCGGGAATAGAAAATAAACCGGGTTATATTCACCCGGTTCTCTCACCACAAAGGCAAATTTATATGCTGAGCGCCGGGCTCGCCGCGGTGGTCGCTTCACACCAAGTGAAAATAGCGCCTGGAATGTTGATTCCTGCTTTAGGAAAAACCCAATTATTAGAACACTCCGTTTCCTCGTAGTTACAGAAATGCCACCTTAAATTGGAGCCATTCTAAAGCCCAAGCATATGGCACCAGACTGTTTGTAAAGGCCTGACATGGAAACCTCGTGAATGGTTGTAATTGCCTCCTCCGGCAAATCAAACGGTGTCATTGCTCCCTTGGCATTTCAACAGTTTCTTAATTAGCTTTTCCTGAATGTGCAGTTATTTTTAGCTTTTTTTTTTTGTTGCTCTCTTGCTATATAGTGCAGCCTGGGCTGTGAAAATGGCGGGAAAAGACTCGCCTTCGCAGTCCCACATGGACGTTGTGCTGCTGCTAATTGCACTCCGCGCTGTCGATGCAGCATCTGTGTTCTGCGAAGAAAAGAACTCACGCGTGCAGAAATGATGCAAACATTAGCACACACGGGTCTGGCAGGCATGTGGGGCCAACGGAGGCCGTTATCGGCTAATTAGCACTGGTAGCTGCGGGGACCAACCTCATTGACACCTCAATAACAGCCTCACGCTTTGAGTGGCGCTGTCATTTGTCAGAGTGCGTCATTCGCATTCAATTAGTGACGCAGACACTGGACAGAGCTTTTAAAGAGGATTGGACATAGGTTTGTCTCTGTGGGCAAACTGACTGTCCGCTATCAGACCGTCCGTTTCAGCTGTGTGTGTGTGGTGGTGGGGGGGATGAAAAAACGTATCAGTTTTGCTTTCTGGCTTCACCCCATATCCTGTGTATTCAGCATACAGACCCAAATAATGCGGATTCAATAGCGATGCAGCATTAGCGCTCAGCGGGGATGGGGAGAAGGGGGATTACACCATTGTTTCAGGTCCTCCTCCAGCCGGCGCTGCGTCTCACAGCATCCAGATCCGCTTTTACAACATGAAACTGAGAACAGAGCGGCCAAGGCTTTCCAAGAATGTGCAGCTGCATCATTTTTTTAATGGTTGTAATATGATGAAATTTTGGGGTATATGTGAAATCATTTTCCGGGGGTGTTGAATATTCTTCCAAAACGAGCCTCAGGGTAGGCTGAGCACAGCCTCGCTCTTGTTTCAGTGCCTAGCAGGTTTGGCTCTCAGTAATGGAGACACAGCTCAAATCTTCTCTAGATCTGTTTTAATAGAGCAGGTGATAACCTGAACAGAAAACGTTTCAACTTTTCCCTTCACTTATTTATCAGCAGCAACCACCTTTTATAGCAGCAGCATCTACTATGTAACAGGAGAGGATTATTTGGGAGAGCTGTGACGTAACCTGAAGCTGAGCAGAGTGAAAACAGACATGCAGAGAAAGAGAGAGAGAGAAATAATGATGATGGTGGCTGACGAGAGACCCGTGCGTCTGCTCCTGCTTTTGATTTTATTCTGAAAAGAAAACTCAAGCAAACCTGGTTTTTTTTTGTGCCTTTAAATAATTAAAAAAATGTTTTTTTTGGTAGCAGCGACGCACGGATGACAAGATCCTCTAAGAGATGCGCGTTTGTGGTGGCGGCACCTGCGCGTAAATGACAAGGGTTGCATTGGAAGACAGAAAGGGAAGGAGAGGAAGAGAGAGAGGGAGGGAGGGAGGGAGTGAGAGAGAGAGAGAGAGAGAGAGAGTCTGCCGGGGGAGCGACTCGGTCTCCAGCATTCGCCTCTGTCTCTCCAGCAGCGGGGGGGAGAGATGTGCGTAACATGCAGCGGGAAGCGGTGATCATCATCTGCGCGCCGCATCGCCGTGGATCGCCGTGCGCACTCCGACGCGAAGACCCGCCGAGGTGCGCGGCAGCGCGCTCTGACGCGAGCAGGACGGCAGGACCGACAGGCACCTAAACACTCCTGAAGGGACAGAAGATGTCAGACTCCCAGACCCCGATTGCGGGTTGAAGCTCGAGTTTTTTGGAGTCGCACTCGCACCCGCGACGCGGAGAAAGCTCCTGTGTCATTCTGATTCGCTTCTAGTTGTCGCGTCGCTTACTGTCACATCTTAATCGGACTACGTTTCCACTGGAAGGGGATGAGTACTGACTAGGGATCAGACGGTGCCTGCCATCTGAGCTGGAGTGCGTCTCTCCCGCTGTCTCGGTGCGCCACAGACCTTCTACGCCAAGATGCAGCTGCTCAGACTTGCGTGGGCACTCACCGGAGCGGCGATCTGCTGCTTTCTTATACTCTTCATCCACTCCCGCCTGCTCAAGGAAGGTAATCACTCACACCTTTCACGCCACTTTCCGCGCGTCTGAGTAGTTTAACTGAAGTTTGGTTTTTTTTTGGACAGTCTTATGCGGTGCCTGCAACCGTGAGCGCATGTAGACTTTTTCTGGTTTTTCTGCACATTTTACATCCGAAGGGTCTTTATTTGCACAATAAATGAGGAGTAATTTCACATTTAATAAACGCTTTAAGGATTAATCGGTCCGGACAGTCAGGATTGATATAAAAAAAATGGGAGGGTAAAAAGTGTGCATCAAAAGCAGCAGTCCGGGGTTTGCCTAGAATACTGATTTGCTGTAAAGCTTTCTCAATAGATGGCACTAGAGTCTAGCTTTAGGGTACCCGGAGTTCAGCAGCTGATGTCGCTCCGTCGGGTTGCGGTTCCCGTCTGCAAACATCTTCCATCGTCGGGATACGTTTCAATCACAGTTCGATTCATCGGCCAACACGCCTCTCACGGGCGGGCTCGGCGCTCCTGTCCTTCATGTTTATGGATGGCGCAGCCTCCGGGCAGGACTGCGTTTTGTGCGCATGTGGGGCAGCATTTTTAGGGGGATAATGGATGAGTCTGGCTTCTGCAGAACGTCTTTTCATAAGTCATCAGAAAGCAGACCTGCCTTGATTTGGAGGCAACAATTCCACCCATAACAAGTCCGGGCTGTGCGGGGAGAGGTCCGTATACAGAGGTTGAGCACATTTACTGCTCAATGGCTTTCTGAAAGTCAAATGTGCCAGCTGGGGATTGTTACCCCACCTGGCACCAAAGCGGGCACTTAACATCGCGGCTACACACGAATCCCCCGCAGTGAGGAGAGGCCGCTGCTGCCGTCGCAGGCTCTCTGCGCGCCTCCTTGGAGTGGCCCGCCGTTCTCTCTCTCCCTGCCTCGGGCCCTGAGCAAATATTCAGGTCAAGCAGTGGCAAACACTCCTCTCACAGTGGTGAGTCCATGACTGCATAAGGGCTGCCAGAGGGGGGGTGGGAGAGGAGGAGGAGGAGGGGGAGAGAGAGAGACCTGTCTGTCAGCCAACATTGGAGACAAGGGGAGTTCAGGATTTTGTCCTGGCACATATCCCGAAGCCTTTCTTTGGAGTTTTAATTGACTGTGGCATGCTAGCCTTTCCTGCGGAGGTCAAAAAGAGATTGTGTGGCCACATTGTGTGAGCGGAGGTGGTGGTGGTGGTAATGGGGATGTGGAAAAGTGGTGCTCAAGGCTGTGTTAACGAGAGACTTCCATTAGGTCCCAGCTATCGCGCCTTAGTTTTTGACCTTCAGCGCCTGCGTCCATCTGGATTGCGTGCCCGCTGTTTTTCGCCTCCTCTTTTGGACTCAACACCAAGTGTTGCTTTGTAGTTTCATGGGGAGACGCCGGCGGTTGCTCTGCGGAGAGTTCGTTCTGGTTTAGCCTGATTGAACGCCACTGAGTGAGAGTGGGGCACAAAGAGAGCTTTAGATATTCTCACTCCAGGCTGCCCGACCGGCCAAGGTCAGCGTCGGCTGTATGGACGAATAAAATGAACTGATAAAAACGAACTCAAAGGGCAGCATTAAAGGGAATCTGTTAGGGAGGAGGATAATGAAAGGTGCACACAAGAGGCCTTAAAAAGAACACTTAATTGTGTCTCACATATTCCTCTATATTAACAAGGGGCTATGAAACAACATGTTTTCAATGTGAATAGAGAACAAAACAGAACCAAGGAGAGAAACAGGATTTCCATTTTAGTCGGTAGAGTCAACCAGGTTCTGATCGCAATCGTTATAAGACGAAAATTTGGATCCTTGCGTCTAGCGTGCCAGATCGCTTAAGAGACCCTCAAGTGCCGGTTTTAGGGGGCTTGCTGCACCCGCATACGTCCTTAAAAAAAAAAAAAAAATCGAAGGGAGTGGACTGGAGCACGTTAAAACTTCACGCATAAGGAATGCAGGCGACTTTTGTGCCATACATTTCCCACACTGTCTACTTCAATAATTTAGACAGTGGAGGGAATCTCAGCTCGCTCGCTTGGCCGGGATATTTGTCACATGGCAGCGAGAGGGTTTGGAAGGGTTCAGGAGACAAGCCAGAGGTGGACGGACGGGCGAGGGCCCAGGATGGATCAAAGAATATGATACGGCAGCGTGTGTTCAGGCCACCATAATCAGAATAGCTTTGATGGAAGTTAGCACCAGCCTAAGTTGATATATGTAGTTTTATTTAAAGAAGGAATTTCACACACACACACCACACACACACACACACACACACACACACAACGCACTTACATATATAAAGCATGAATTACTGATCTGGATACATTACATTAAAAGTGTATGATGAATATTGTTAAATATTGATGCTCTGGCTGAGTCATTCGGCGATAAGGCTGAATGATCTAGAATATTAGGACCAAAGGATCAAATCTAAGGAGAATTCAAATCAAAGCCTGCTGTCCCAGACATGTGCCGCTGGGGAAAGTTTCTTTGATAATCTCTGCTTTAGGCCTGGGTCCATCCTTCTAGTGGCACTTTCATACTTCAAAGATGTCAGCATATTTTCTTAAACTGCCCCCGTGGCCTTGTTACATCTTTCATAAAACCCTCAGCACACACCCACCACCACCGCCAGGACCACACAGGTCACCAGTCTGTCTGCGGACTGCAGCAATTGATTTCCAGCTACAGCTGCAGGGTTAGCCGCAACGGGGGCGCAGTGACAGAGATGTGTGTTCAGACTCTTATCCTGACACCAGGCAACCCAAATCTGTTTTCATTGACAGACAGAAGGCTGGTCCAAAATAAATAAATAAAAGCAAATCTGGCACCCCCTCGGGCAGATTTGGGTCAAGTGGTGGCAAACGCTTGATGTCAAGCACGTAGGTGGGGCGCATGGAGAAAAGCGGCACCGTCACATCTTCAGACATGAGTCCTGAAGGCGTCACAAGTCTCTGGCTTCAGAGGAGAATCTGCTTCCACTCTAGCTCCTTTTAAAACTCCAGTGCCCGTTGTTAGCTCGCCCCTGAGCTGTGTCTGCAGGTGCAGGTGTATTACGCCGGCCACCTTTGTGACAGGGCTGGTGATTACCTTTTATGGAGGGGCTTTACAAACTTGAGTCACAGCATAAAACAAAGATTTGCCGCTTAAAAAACGACCTTGAAATGTGCCTTTTGATGTAAAACCAATGTCAGTGTCTGTGCTGCAGATATATTTAACATACTGGCTAATGTAAGCCAAAAAGCTGCTGCACCACCGGTGTTTACGCTCACGCCTGGCAGTGTTTTCCTCCTTTCACTGTGCCTTTTTGCCTCTGCGTTTGTTTCCCATTGCAGAGTTTTCCGTCCCAACTGTTTCATTCTGCAGCACCATCTGTTTCTCTCACTCCTCTTTTTACCGCACGGTGTCGGTGGCGCGCGAGCGGAGCGCTAACAAAAACGTCAGGAGCGGTCGTTAAAGGCATAGTTGATTGCCCGCATCTTCAAGATGTAGATTGTTTAATTACAGTCGAGGCCTGAGCGCGCCGCAGCCCTGGCTTCGATATAAGTCACAGTCGGTGAAGCTAAGAAGAGTTCCTCCATTCAGAGCATCTTTTATTCATCGTCAGAAAGGAGGGATTTTCGGGAACTTAGCCCCGCAGCACAGCTTCAGGCCCAACTGACACAAATACAATATGCATTTATTGCCGCGCTAATACCCTTTCGGTACACAGAAGCAATGTCCCGATTACCGCGTTTTCCTTGGCAAATCCTCAGCGGTACTGAATCACCAGCTGTGGTGGCACGCCGAGGTAAGCGGCGCAGCCGTCCGTATTTAATCTGTTGTCGAGCGATGTAAATTGAGCGTGATTTATCCTTAACGGTCACTATCAACTGTAATCCATACGGGTAATGCACCATAATCAATTTTGTAATTGATTCATTACTTAAAGGGTTTGTTAATTAATTCACTTCCATGAATCAATCAGAGTTGCAGCGGAGGACTGCGGCGCTTTAGTGAGGTAAATGAAACCTACTGCGAATGACACCCCCCCACCCCCGTGTTCCGCGCACGAGGCTGCCTTTCATCTGCTGGTGCATCAGAAAACACCAATATTAGTTCGCAGCATTATTTGTTGCTCTTCCTATTCCTTCCGGGACAGTAAAATTGTGCACAATTGCATCCCCCTTTTCCCAAGTTCTATTGATTTGGTTTTGGCAGCACCGTGGGACAATAAAGATGGCAGCGAAGCTAGACTTCAATGAAAAGCTAACCCGTGAGGACGTCTTTTTTCATCCCTCTTGTAGTTTATTGTGAGGAGAATGTGGAATCCGTAGACCTCAGGCTCCTTGAGATTTAAACTCATCTGCAAAACAGTGCATCAGCAGGAATGTAGGAAGACCTGTCTCACATCCTCCGGCACGCAATTGCAATGCTAATGCAAATTAAGGGCGCACGCACAGGCACTGAATCACCGTAGTCAGTGGTAGAGCAACCGTTTTCTAGATCTGACCCTTTTTCAGATGTTCAATATGGAAAGTGTGTAAAGGATTGAGTGGTTGTGAAGGACCGATGCCATATCTTTAATTAAAAGCTGGGCCGGCAAGCCTGCTGCGAGTGATAGGGCTCGACTCTGAGTGAGTTATTTGAGGGTCTGTGCACGCGCACGAGGCCTTGCAAGAGCCTTGGTGTGTTTAGAGACAAAGTCAAACCTGCAGGAAGCAGGCCATGGGAAAGGAGGGCCGTTAGTTTGAGAGGTTCTGGACCAAAGAGCCCATTTGTCTTCCCACATGGCCATTCGTTTCCACCCCCTCAGGTTTGGGTGGGTTCTTGCAGAGGTGGCTAGATATCCATCTGGGCCATCTCTCAAAGAGGAGACCACTGCTCTTCCTAGATGACAGACGGGAATTCAGTGTTTTTGCCAAGACAACCAGGTGGCTGATTTCAAGGAAATGAGCCGACACCTCCGCCCACTCATCATCTGGCCTTCAGACAATCGATTCGGTGACCAGCAAGGTGGCCAAGTGTGATACGTCCACACATTGTTAAGGAAATGATCAGTGAGACTTGGGCTTAACCCTTCCGCAGTTTTCAATTTGCGCTTTTCCGACCGCGTCAAAGGCAGGGATGAGGTCATCCCGCCGGTCGATCAGCCGCAGGGTCTTGGTTCATCCAGTTGATCAATAGCTGCTTAAAGAGTTTGATCTTGCATGTGAGATCCGAGCCGTTTGAAACAGACACGGCTCCAGACACTGGAAGCCCTGGTAACGCTATGACGCACCTTTTCTCTTTTTCTAGCCAACAGAAATCTGGAATAATCCCACATTAGATCAGCTTTCTCGCGTTACCGTTTTGTGTCAGAGGGGCAGAATATTACCGATGTTACGCTGCTCCGGTGAAACCAATTGCGTGTAACTGTTTAGAAAAACTAATGGGGGCTTTATCGATTGGAACAAGGCTGGCCACTCGCTCTGTCCCAGCTGTCGGATTGTGTCTAAAGCAATTTTATAAAGATCATTATTTTCCTTTTCAGAATGTCTTGCAGCTAAACAAGATCCTCCTCCATTCGTTCCCGCGTTTTGCAGCACTAGCGGTCGCCGCTCTTATGGTCCAATTGAAAATGAATTAGGTAGGAATGACAGATAATGAAAATCAGTAAAAAAACATTGGGACGTCACATCCTCTTAGCTCCTCGCGCCGGTGAATAGATTGCTTGCGGGGTTTCAATTCGTTCAGAGCAAGAGAAAATGGGTTTCGCTCACTGTAAACGACAAGCCGTAACGTTATGGGTCATCACAGGCGGCGCCACTCATTTATCTTCTAATGCCGTTACAGCGCGTGGAGGAAAAGGTGCTGACACGGGTGTTAGCTGCGCAACAAAGCGAGCTAAACCAACACTGATCACCAGTGATGTCACTGACAAGCGCCAGGGTGCCAAATTGTAATCCAGTGGGTTGCCAGTTCTATTCAAACGGCAGCTTGTTCGTCTCGTTTCCCTGTCTAGGAACCTCTGCGTCTCGTAAAGTTCGGGACTTTATTTTTTTTTTTTTAATTTTCAATTCAGAATCTTTGATCCGTGTAATTTGAAAGGGAGGGGTGTGCAAGCTGCCTGGGAAAAATGACTGATTGTCTTGTCAAGCAGAAATCACTAACGCCGAAGCAGCGAATCGCATTAACGTTGGCAGCTCATTTGGATCATTTTGGGCACCGTTTGGATCCCTGTCCAAGCCCGTGTTTACCGTTGGGTGGAGGGGTGGGTGGGGGGGGGAATAACCAGACCAGCCTGCGTCATCGTGATCATTATGGTCTGTTCAAGGGCTGGTAACAGTCAACTCATGAATTCAGAAGGCTTACATCTGCATTTTTACCTTAAATATAAATTATAGCACATCGAAAGTGTGTGAAAGTGTGTGCACAATATTTTCTGTGCACTGCCGTGGGGGCCCCACATCAGCAGGTATGGCTCGCCATCTGCCTGAGCCTTTTTTTTTTTACCTTTCTTATTCATCACCTGGGACGCGATCACATTTTCCTATCTGTTATGCATTGATGTTTGTTGGTGCCAATATTGACTCCTCTTCGGTGGTGTTTTCTTTTTCTTTGAAAGCTGCTTTTACCCGGCGAGGACAAGGACACGGTCACAGTGCATTCCTCATGCAAGAAAGCAAATCACATTTCAATAGTAGCGCATATTCTGCAAATGAAACAAGTCTGACTGACACGTTTGCTGCCTGAAAAGACGCTAAATTATATCTCGTGTGCAATGGCCTAAGCTCAGGGTTGATAGCGCATCTGGCGAGTTGCGAAGACATTGGGCTTGTGGGAGGTGCCAAAGAAAATGCTTTTATTTACGTGAAGAGGCTGAGAGGGAGAGCAATGATACGTAGGTCCGGTTCCTGTCATGGCGGCAGTCCAACCCCTGCCCGATGCAGATAAGTGGTGATCACTGACCCAAAGTGCATCGCAGAGCCATAATCCTGCCGCCATTTGGAATTTTTATTTTTATTCTCTCCATCAAGGGGTCTCTGGAGAAGGTGAAATAGGATGGCTGAAACCGTGACAGTCAGGGCTGGACAAGTGTGTGACTGAAAGCATCTGTTTCCCCTCCTGCATGTTGGCTGCTCAGTAACATGACATATGACACACGCACACGCACGCAGGAACCATACCATCAACATGTTAGCATCATCTGTCATTTTGGTTGGCACACACTGACAGATAAAGGAGCTTCCAGTTATCGTCAGAAGACTTGATTCAATCTCTCTTTCTCACACCCCCCGCACACACACACACACACACACACACACACACACACACACATTTTGACAAGCAGATAAAAGGCTGAACTGACATAATGGAGGCAGACTACAAGCACACCCAGTGACAGATCACCCCTAATAATGTCTGATAGGTAAACAGAGCATAACCACCCACCTGCCTTTCGCTCAGGTGGAACCACTCTGGCAAATTGCCTCCTTAATTGATGGACTTAAACTGGTTTCTGTCGGCAACTGCACGTGTGCGTTCCTCCCAGCTGTAATGGTGGACACAGAAACCTGTCGGCTGGTAATGAAATAATTGGTGCTCCGTTCACACATGCACACCCCCTCCCAGATCTGTGTAGTTACACTTTGAGAGGAAGAAGCAAGAAGAGAGTAATTCCCCCCATCTCAGCAGGAGGAGGTGAAATGGCTTAAACACGTCCCAGGAGCAAGGGCAACTCACAGGTTGCCACAAATGGTTTGTTTTCCTCAAAAACAGTCTTTTTGAGGGGTTACCATGGCAACTCAGGTAATGGCGGCTCTAGACTGGTCGTGCTAGGAACCCGCGCCAGTGGCAAGCAAGCCAGGGTGTTCATTAACTCCGTTATGAGCTCTGAGGAGTTAGACATATGGGCACAAACACAAGCTCTTTTTTTCAAACACTTTTATTGCAGATTTAATTCTTTCTTTTTCTTATTGATGCTTTTGTGTAAAGGCATCAGTCCTGCAGCATCACCAAATTTAACTGCAAACATGTCATAAATGTGTTACTACCTCAACATATGGCATTTCTACTAATGCTGCTTGTAACTTCTGACTCAACATTCAGCGGCCCTACGTGCATGAGCAGTCTTAGTCCAGCAGCCAGAATAGCTCCATGATGCTGCTGCCAGTACATGTGTCTGCGAGTGTAGCCCTGCGCAAGAGAGAGGGGGTAGAAGAGAGGACACAGGGGGAGAGTGGAGCGTGCTAGTGTGTGTGTGTGCATGTGTGTGTGTGTATCTCCTAAATGTGCTGGTTGGAGAGGTTGAAAGGCTCTGCAGGGAGCTGTACACGGTTGTGTAATGTCTGCGCAAGTGTGTGTGTGTTCTCATACTTGCTACATATTGAGTAGCAAAATTTGCATTCTACTTGCAAAGTGAGGACATTCTGGCTTCAATCTAAAGGACTGATTGACTGTTAAGACTTGGTATTATGGCCAGGATCAGAATCTGAGTGATGCATTATGTTTATCCTCACAAAGGTGGAAGTACAAGTGTGTGTGTGAGAGAGTAGTTGTGTGTGAGACTGATAGAGAAGGATAGAGAGAGGTACACTGAAAGGGTAATAATTAGCAGCAACATACAGAGGGACAAAGATGAGAGAAAACCAGTGAGAACATGAGAAGTTGAACAACTGTAGGAGCTGCAAGTGGATCCGAGCGCCCACCCACTCACCTTCCATCTGGTTGCCGTGGAAATCCATTTAAAGACCTTTCTGTCCCCCTATGCAGGTAGCAAGGCGCTGCGATGCCAATTAATCCAGCCGTAATTGGTTGCAGCTGCGCTGATGCTGCGGGGATAGGAGGCGGGGGGGCAGGTGATGGTGTGGGCGGGACGGAGAGATAAACGTGAGGACAGTGGCGGTCAGAGCTGACGCTACATGAGATGATGTGGGGTGTGGAAGCGACGAGGAAACAGGAGCTGCGTCTGCCAGTGTCCTTTTCTGCAGAATAGGTGAAAGATGAGATTTAAAAAAAACCCCAAAAATCCATGGAGGAAAAGAGGAGGGCTAGATGACTGTGTCATTCCACACCTGATCACGGTAAAATAATCCCCTCCCCATATATTTGTCCTTTAATCTTAGTGGAGCGCTCCTAAACAGCTGACCACCAACCAGTAATAACGGCTGACGCTAGCGCTATTCTAATAAATAATGTATCAGCTGCGCCCTGCCGCAGATAGCCTCGGCCGTCTGTGCTGTAGCTGCCGCCGTTGGCTTTATTACTAATGCACACGTGTGGATGTTTGTAGGCACGTTTGATTGCGCACGTTCATAAATGGGGACCTCGTTCTGCATAATGTGACTGTGCAAAGAAAGCAGCCACGCAGAAGAGAGTCGGCGCCCGGCAGCCATGTTTAGGGCACAGACGGAGCAGGCGTCTGGCCTGTAACCGGGACCTGGAGTGGGGTGGGAGTGGAGATTGCTAAAAGTATCTCTTTATGTCATTGTTAAATGCTAAAGGCCAAAGAGTCAGCGCCCCCTACAGGCTCTGAGTGACACTGCCTCATCTGCGATATTCTGACTTACTTTGCACATTAACTCTGTGTTCTAGTTGATATTTCTTGATAATAAGACTGGCTTGTTCCCTATTTCAGCGTTATTTTCGCTAATATTGTCAAGAGCAAATTGATTTGGCGAGCACGCTTTGCTCTCCTCTTCATTTACCGGGTCATAAAACATAAACACGTGTGTACATCGTCGAGCAGGCGTGCTCTCTCATCATAAAGTAACCATGTTACGTGCTGTTGTATCATTAACTCCAACACCAGCTCATAATTCTGTGCACTGCTAGCGCTGCTAATGCATATTCATCAGGCTGCGCTCCTAATATTCATGAGCACATGTCTGGCCGAACAGAAGTGAAATATAACACAGTTTGCCTTTTTATGTGCTTGTTTTTGCCGATGTTTGCGGCGATGGGTGGCGATGCTTCAGAGCGATGATATATTTTTCACATCCCCAGTGAAATGACGGGCGCGCCGGCCTCCTCCCATACGCAGACGCCTCCACCGGAGCAGATTGCACTCAAATTTCCTTATTTTCCTCCCTTCTTCCTTTCTCTCGCATCCGTTTGCCATTGATTTGAAGGTGAAAAATGAACGACGGAGCAACTTTGGAAGTGTTTATTCTGTCGACTGTGCACATTCTTCACAGTTACAGCGATAAATGACACATTCAAATCGCAGCCGCTCATTTCTTTTATGGCCCAGAGATATCATTTGCATCACAAATCCCCTCTGTGCTAACTTTCAGGCTTTTGATGTCATTCGATTAGCAAACAACACAAGCAGGGAAAAAAACCTGTCCTTTAACAGGGTGAAACCCCAAGCAGGACCAGAACATTTGCTTACACCTCCTGGGGACCAAGCAAATGAGCTGACATCACAACGGGCTGGAATGCTAATCAGCTCCTGATCTCCTGGATGATTTGTAAAAGAATATTTTTGCAGCCTGCCACTGACATCATGGATAAAAGGCTTTGTGCTTGTGATGGTAATCTTTGGGAATTGGTGTTGGAATGAGACGACTGCCTCGTGCTAAGAGAAGCGGTTCAAGAAAAGCCAACACCGGTTAGTGTAAGGACAGCTTGGCGGTGTTAGCAACAGCTCCCTGTTGTTTCCTCTGGCTACAGCCCCACAGTCTGCCCCTCTTCCTCTAGGTGAGTAAACGGCAAACCTGATGATCCAAGCTAAGCTGAACAAACTGGCCAGGCTTATGATTGGGGTGGCCGCTAAGTAACCCAACTACTTTGCTGTGTGAAGGGAAAAAAAATTGCCTTAAAGGGAACTTCCTCTGTTAATGGCCTTCCCTTTACCGCAGCTTAATTTGCCGTGGCATTTCTATTTACCACACCCCCGTTTAGCTCCGGCGTATTTACCCCCTTTTTGATTATAATAGCATTCCTGTAACAAATTTCAAGAACAAACAGCGCAGCGGACTACGGGCTGCTAATTAAGTCGTTACATGAGTCGTGGAGGTCGGCAAAAAGCGCCGCGTTAGAAAAACTGAACAGCTGGCAGCAGCTTCAGCCTACCGTGCTCTCGGTTTGAGGTGTTCAGATTTTCGCTAACCACCTCTGTGCGGGTCAACAGGAAGCAGTGCTTTGTCTCCCGCACGGGCACAAATGTAGACAAGGCTAGAAAAGAATGAGAGAAATTCTGAAGGTAATGATCGGAAACGGGCGGTAAAAGCCCTCCGTGACTTTCATTACTTTAAAAGGCTGTATGTACAATGCGGCTACCTTGTCAACATAATGTGAAGATGTTATTATGGTGCCACGTGCAAAATAGCTCCTCCAATCGATACGCTATTCCACTGGCTGGACCTTACGATTCCACGCGAGGTGACGTTCAATCACTCTGGCATCCGGGAAGCCGTAAAACTTTACGTTGGCTGGAAAATTGCACCTCTCTTCGGTTAGCGAAGGAAGAGGGAGTAGTTGACATTCATCAATGTCCTGGGAAACAAAGACATATATGAGCAGAGATAAGGCGGGAAGGGGAGGGCGGAGCGCTCCTTCATCTGATTGGGGAACAATCAGATGAAAAAGAAAAAAAGGTCAATAAAGCTTTTGTTGGGCTTTATTAACCTAAGCTGGGCTAGCTTTAGCTACAGATAAAATAACAGAGTTTTAGCTTTGATGAACACTTGAGTGTAAAAAGCACAGCCGGACTTCCAGTTAGCATCATGCTAACTGCTAGTTTTTCATTAGCATGTGATTGAGTCCTGCTTTCAACAACGCTCCCACAGCTGTCAAGCTGCGAGCCCTGCAATTGGCCCATTGACAGCCAGTCAGCTGTCAACAGCGTTACCGCGGTGATGAGGTCGCTCAGATGACGGATCTCTTTATTCAGCTCATTGGGAGGAGAGAGAAGAAGAGTGATGAATCGGCCTGAGTGGCTGAGGTCACAGCTCCGACCTCACCTTTCTTTGCTTTATTTGCCTAAACGCCTGTCTCTGCATCCCACTTCTCCTTCGTCTCCACCGAGTTCTTCATCGCCCTCTCATCAGTGGCGCTCCCGCGTCAGAGCCCAAATTACCAACGGAAGTTTGAGCGTCGTGACAGCTGCGCGCTTTCTCGCTGTCAGACGGGACGGGAGCGGCGACCTGACTTTACGCGTCGGTAATTCGCCGAGCCTCTGATCAAGCAGCATGGAAAACCTTCAAAAATAAAAGTCTGGAATAATGGCCTTCGGTAGCACAGCTGTCAGCCTCCCTTCTCTACTGACAACTTCGATATGTCACATCAGAAGTGACGTAGGAAACGCAAACACCGGCCCTAGCCGCAGCGTGGCCAAGCTAATTGAGCTAGCTGCAGCCAGTGACTCACTTCTGCCTGATTGTGTTCATGTGAGTTACCAGAAATCTACTGGGATCCACCAGATCTACAGGGTCCAGAGGTCGGGGGGTGGTGGGGGTCCATGCACAGGCGACCCACAGATGGACAGAGCGGAGAGACAGGCACAAGCCTCTATGGCGCACTGGAGCCAGGGTGGAGGAGGATTTAGCGAGTGGCGGGTGGGAGGTGGGGATTAAAGACCCACAGCCCCCCCTCGTATTCAATCAGTGCTCTGGTTGGCGCCTCCACCTGCATGCTGATGGAGGCTCGGTGAAAGGAGCTGTATGCAGCCCCCTCAGAAAAACAGTCAGCCTGTCGTGGTGTTCACTCACGAAAAGAGAGAAGTCCTCGCGTTTGCTGCCTGGATCTGGCCCCGCAGCCCCAAGAAAACCACCTCATGGGCGTCGCTCCTCTGTGATGTTTCCCTCTGGGGGAGCAAAATGTGCTTAATAGCAGCAGGGTGGTGGTGGGGGGTGGCGGGGTTCTTTACCAGCGCGTGTGCTGCTGGGGGTTAGCGGAGGTCATCTGTTTTCCGGTTCTCATCGTCGCTTTAATTGATGATCATTCATTGTTTTGCGCCAACAGCCTGTTATTAAGCGGAGTTCATTATTCTAAAAGAGTATCGCCGGGGAAAATGGAAGTCTCAGGGGTAAAAAACACTCTTTCCGCGCTTCGCACAAGGTCAGAGTCGGCGAAACGGCAACCTGGCTGCATACAAAACAACATTTTACTCTGCTGCGCCGAAATAATTGCAATCATAAGTCAGCGCAGCAGAAAGAGACGATAATGTGTCTTTGAAACAGATCTGGGTCTGCTGGTTTACCTCCGTGTGCTTTTATATAAACTCTTACACAGCAGGAAAGCTGTGGCTGCTAGCCCAGGCTAGCTTGCACAGATCACTAATCAGAAGCAAATGATGAAAACACCGGCAATCACACTGTACAGCGCTTTGATGGTGTTGAGAGAGCATTAGCTAGGACAGATGGGCTAATCTGTGCTAATTGCCCTGTGTTTTCATCATCATTCCAAAGTATTTGGTTTTAGGCCCTGAATTAGGTTAGCTCCTGGTTACGTATCTCACATTTAGGCTAATTTGTGTTGTTGACGCTAATAGGTTACCTGCAGAAAAGCGAACATGCTAGATAAATATTAGCTAAGCTTGTCAGTTTTCCATCTCTATTTTGCATTTACGTTGGCAGCATATAGCAAATCATTTAATACGAACTAGGCTAATTCGAGGAGGAACGCTAGTCGACTGAAGAATAAAGAGGGTCTTCAGAAGGAAGGAGATTGTTTTCAAGAGATGTGTGGGAAGCAGTAAGTTTTGTTCTAGCTGCAGTTGCATGGCAACATTCGCCTGACTAATAAACTGTGTGTGTGTGTGTGTGTGCGTGCGTGTGTGTGTAAGAAAAAACAAAATTTGTGTTGTGGTTATAACAGTTGCCACGACACCATATTGGGTCTTATATTCCTCCATAAGTGCTTGTGTTAACGTTTTCAGCAGGTTTGTGCCACTCAGACGTTTTAGCCAGAAAAAAGAAACATCAGAAAACTTAAAAGAAAAAAGTCAAATAGCTTTTTAGAGTGACTTCTCCAAAGCAAGCGAAGCACTTCGACAAGCTCGCTCGGCCCAAAATAGATGGGCCTGAGCGCTCCCCTCTTCCTCTCCCCATCGCAAAGCGCAAGCGCTCCCAGTCAGAATTATCTCCAACTTTTCCTGTCTCGCAGAGGAGAAAGTGAATCATCTTGAACGCTAGCTTAGCTTTATGATGTTTTCTGCCACTTTATCAGTGCCGGGTGGGAAAATGACCATCTGTCCTGGAATTCTGCAGTTCTGTAGAGGATCTGAAACAGTTCGTGGATAGGGAATCTTAACTTTGGCTCCTTTTTCAGTCGCATTTTCTTAAGTGTTTGCGCTCGAATTTAATCATGGGAGTAGCTGTTGAAGGCGTTTGCAGGAAGGAGGGGCCATTTACTTTTGATAAAAGGCCTAAAAATCAATTTATCTTAGGAAGCAAACTTAATTAACTTGATTTAGACTTAAGAACCAGGTAAAAGCTAAGCTAGCACAAGTTGTCTCAACACACCCAAATATAAACACGTTTCCACGCTTGACATCAGGCCAATCACGTTCCTTATTTTTGATTGTGTCTCTATTTTCTTAAAAATGGGATGCACCCCAATCTGCAGGCTAAGCTAACGGTCATCTGCAATTGCGTTAGCTGCAGCAGACATAAGACATTTCTCACAGCACATTAGGACCTACTGTATCATCAGATCGCTGTGACCTAAAGTGCTGATTGCTCTTGTCTGCAGCGAGGACGTGTCAGCAGGACTGCTGGGAAGTGGTGAATGTGATCCCATAGCTTCAAATTCACACGTCTTTCTTGTAAGAAGAAGAAAAACAAGACTGTTGTTCGCATGTAGCTGTCATTGAACATGGGTATGGACAGAACATCCAACTCATCGTGTTTAAAAATGGATGAGGGCCAAAGTGCAGTGGAATAAGCTAGGTTTACAACTGCGCCAAATGCCGCAGTGGTACAAACATCTGTGAAACACATGCAGCTATCTGGATAAATGATGAAGCAGGCGGGCCCGGTGATAAATCAATGCTCCTCATCTATTCCAATGGAATATTATTTTCATACCTGTAAGAATCAAGGACGCGCCGCCGCTGCTGCCCGCGCCTCACATCGATCGCTGAGGTCCAGCCTCTGAGGAGATTGAAGTCGAAGTAAGTGACTGACTTCATTGTTTTTGGACGCCTCTCCTTCGGCTCGAGTGCGGGTCATCCCGAGAGAGTCAGCCGGGCTCTGCATCATCCGGCTGCTCTCTTTCAGCAGGTCGCCGCGTTGAGGGAGGACATCAAGGTTCCGCTAATGAGGTGTTTGGATCCAAAATGCATTTTCATACTCAGAGTCTTGGCGTCCTTCTCCTTTTTTATCAATTTTAGCAGCAGAAATGTGCTGCAGCGACACAGGATTAAATACGGCTGGTGTGGAATGTCCAGCAAAACAGATGTGGTGGCGGGTAACGACTCCGTCCAGCTGCTGTGTAGCGTTTATGGGGTATAGACTGTCGCCACGTGGACCATTTAGGTTTGCTAGCGTAGTGCACGTTAGTATTAACGTAGTTGTTATTTATTTACCTGGGACCTGATGGGGACAGCAGAATGCAAGTTTTCCCACGAGACCAGGGTAATAAAGGAAGAAGAGACACCTATGTCCTACTAATGTTAATAGAGTAGCCCTGATTTCCTGTCTTGAAGGTGAGGTGTGTGTGGTGGCTCTGCCACTGCTACTGCTTTTTTTCCCCGTCTCAGAAACTGAACTCACAGAGCTTCTGTATCGGCGTAAGGAAATTCAAACGGGATCAGATGTAATTCTAGCGTAGCACAGGAATCCACGGTGCATTAGCAGGAAAGGTGCAATAAAAAATGCCTCCAGGCCAAGAGGGACGCCTCCTCACCGCTGATTTGTTGTTGTCGTGTGAATTTCTCAAGATTGAAGAGCGATGGCTCTGAGCCGCAGGAACACTCAAAGCTATTTGTTTTAAAAAAACAGAAACAACATTGAGATGTTTTATTTATATTTACATGCCTAAAAAGAACTCAGCCCCGCCCTCCGAAGTCTGCATTTCTAACAATATCATCCAGTCTGGGACAGACATCGCGTGCGGGGAGCTTGAATTAATATTGGCAGGACTATCTGAAGCTTCTCCTCAGGGTAACCATGACACGGATTTTGTATGAGCTTTTTTTAGCAATATCAGCGCTAATGCTCTAGTGAGGGTTCTTTTGATTGGTTAAGAGAGGTGATTTAGTGTCAGGCCCATTAAAGACGTAGCTCTCCAAATGTATGTTAGCCCGATTTCCTCTCGACTAAGTCAGGGGTAGTTGGTTAAAACTATCCAATTTGTCTAATACCCTCCACGGGAATCATTTTATTACTTTAGCCTGATGATTTCTGCTACTTTTTATTTTGAAAAAAGTGATAGTATATTTTATTTTGGCAAATACATCTGAAACCCTTCACAGATGCTTTATTTTTATCTGCAGCATCTAAATGGAGCACACATGGATGCAACATGAGGATCGCATTCATCTGAAGCGTCGGCGTTGAAAAACAAAGGCGACGCTTTGTGGTGGCAGCGCTTAATGAACTGCGTTGACTCCAGGGAGGGATGGCAACAACCGCGGTCGTTCAGCCGCTCGTCACGTGGTACCTGAGCTCTGCTGAGCAGATGAGGGGGAAAAAAAGTAGAAACGGAGGGAGGAGGTGGAAGGAGAGCGGGGAAAGCTAACGCGCGGGCATGCTGAGCCGGCACGGCAATTCATTAGCTGGCGACGCTAACAGAGGGAGGAGGGAGTTAAGTGAGATAAGGAGGGAGAAGACATGTTTGCTCATCCTCCTGTCCTCTCAGCTGACTTGGTTGATGTGCTTCTGCCCTCCCCAGCATCTCATCGGCTGCGTTTACCTCTCAAACCTCAGCTTTTTCGCTCATGACACCCAGCTTTCGTTTAATTAGAAATTAATTCGTTTTAGGAGGAAATAATGATCTTTTATTTACCTCGTCTAACTCAATTAAATTAAACGGGCAGTGGATGTTCTTTCCTGTTTTTAAAGGCTAGCTAGCTGCTTTTGCCGATGCTGTGTGGTTGTTTGGAGAAAAAAAAAAAAGCTGCTGTTAAGGCATGACTAATATTCTTACGCGTTTATTACGAGTCTGGTCATCCACATGATGACAGATAATCCACTGAAGAGGATGTGGGATTACTTTAGTTACACTCTCAGCTTCGCCTGTACTTCCGGATTATGCCTTTTTTTTTCTCTTTTTTTTGTTTTTTGTCCTTCGTCCATGGTTTTGGTGAGCAGCTAACGACGTGTGCCTGAATCCTGACAGATCGCCCATTACCCCCAGCCTGACCCCTCCCCGCTCAGTTCATTAAAGGGGCCACCCGAGCATCCAGATGTAATCACGACTTCCATCCTGGTGCCAATCACAATTAGCTCCTGATAAGCCTCTGCGGGATGGCACCCCAGGGTCCCGGCGCACCGGCAAAGGTTAATTTGCGAGCAGCGAGGGCCAGGCTGCAAGGCCAAAGGTGGCCCTGATTGAATACACGCTGTGTGTCTGTGTGTGTGTCAAGTGTGTGTGGAGACACTTGGCAGCAACACCAAACTTCATCAGTTATTCATCAGTCATGTGTCCTCTTCCTGGATGATGGGCGCGTTCCCTTCAGAGATGGTGGTAGACCCTGAGGACCCCTAAGAGGGTGCATCTGAATCTACCTTTTTCTGAGCTAACACTAATGATAGCATACGGGGCGCGTAGAGTTCTGGGTTGGGGGAGGGGGGGCAGCAGTTTTAGTCCAACTTTTTCTGCCAGAGCTCCTTGGCTTTGGAGGTGCCGAACTTTAGCTGAAGGTCATCTGAAGGTCACCGTTTGGCCTTAATGCGCTCAGGAGAAATGTTCCTGCGAGGCCAAACAGAGTCCAGTTCTACTTCCTCAACCAGTAGCACGGTACTGAGCCACCCCACCAGCAGCTCAGCGTGCATCAAATCATAAAAAAAAATCACAGGTTTCAGCAGCTAACTGGACATTTGTCAGGCACATTTGCCTGAGCTCATCCCAAAATGACAGAACACAGAAATTACAGTGAGCTGGGACGTGTAAAAGAGCTGGTGTAGCTTCAAAAATGTGTTTTCCTTTGGTTTGATCCCAACCTGCACTAAATCCAGGTCCTCAGTTTGACCTCCAGTGTGATCCCAAACCCTGCACCGTGATTGGTCCGCGCCGACACGCGGATTCTGTTTTCTTTTCTGCTGTTTACGATGGCGTCCCTCTGACCCCACCTCCTGTGGTGCAATGTCGTTTCCAGGCCAGCTGGCAGCGGGGACGTGCGAGATCGTGACGCTGGACAGGGACAGCAGCCAACCGCGGCGGACCATCGCCAGGCAGACGGCGCGCTGCGCCTGCAAGAAGGGCCAGATTGCCGGGACTACAAGAGCCAGACCCGCCTGCGTGGACGGTAAGACACAGGCGGGGAAGGAGATCCCCGGCTGGAGGGTGGTGATGGGGTAGTGGGGGTGGTTGGGGGCTCTCTTTAAGGGACTTAACAGACTTTAGGTCGCCGACAACAGCCGCTGCTGCTGTTTTACTGATAACAACACAAGTGATTGAATTAAGGTGTTCTTTATTCAGCAGGTGACTCGGCGCTCATGTGTGTGTTTAAATCAGGCGTGAGACAAATCAGAAGGATGTTTTAGGAGATGTGAAAAGAGAGAATTGATTTGGGAAAGTGTGGAAAGCATTGCTCTCTTCCTGACCTCTTGGGAAGAATGTTTGCAGGAAATGCACCCTTAGAGTGGGCAGGTGTGTGTGTGTGTGTGTGTGTGTGTGATCTGATTTCTGCAAAACAGACAGATAACTTCTTCACCTGCCTCCTGATGTGTAGCACAGACGTTGCTGTAATCCACTGTATTCAGATGAAATCAGGAGGTATTTATCACCGCAGGAGCCCCGCCACGCTCCGCCTCAGCCAGGGGCTCTCACCGGGGGCCTTCGCGGCTTATCGGCTGGCTCCTGAGAGCCGTCGCATACGTGCACTGTTGCAGGAGTCGACCAAAGCAAAACCAGTCGTTTGTCACAACTCGGAGTGTGTATCCAACTGCAGCGGCTTCGCCTCAGAGCCCGGAGGCCACCCACAAGATTACCAGTCCTCACCACTAGAAGGCATAGTTGGGCTGGAGGGAAGGACACCTAGTACCCAACCAGGCTGCATAGTTCCCTTTTTAGATCGGTTTTCATCTACTAAAGCCCTCGAGGTCGCCTCTCCCTTTCTCTCTTCCTCTCCCTCTCTGCTCGGACTCATGCCACGTGTGTCCTTCACGCCTCCGATTCCCACCCAGGCAGGATAATCCATATACCCCCCCTCATTGATCCCATCTGGCTCCTGGGAAGGCACGCGTTGATGAATACAGACGCGGCGTTCTCGCTGATCCAGTGGAGTCGACTCTTCTGTCCCTACAGGTCGATCCGGGCGCCGTTATTGGTGGACTGGGATGGAAACAGGAGGAGGTACCATGAGGATGACGAAGCCAGAACTCCAGATGCATCCGTGAAGCATCAAATGCCTCTCTGACCTTTGGCTTTTTTTCTGTTTATTCTCCTTCTCTTCTCTTTTTAGCACCCCTTTTAACTAGACTTAGTTTCCTGCTGTGTCAGAGCGCCACGCCCCTCAGCCCTCGGAGCATTCCCGGCCTCCGGCGGTACAAAGCATTGCCTTAGCAACTGCTCCTCCATCTGCAATTTCATGCACTCGGGGCCTTTTTAGCTCTGAGCCTGATAACTGCTATCGATTCTTGTTAGGACAGTGATTGAGTAAGAGCAAGACACACTGTTAGAAAGAAAGAGTTGCCAGCTCACATTAGCCACCGCAGAGAGAGGCCGCGTCACACTGGAGCGCTCACAGCCCAGCCAGTCGCTGGATTTAAACGGAATTAGCTCAAGCGTGGAACAAAACGTCAGTGGATGGTACAGCATGTGCTCTGGGTGCGGTGGTGACCATGATGAGAGCATCACGTGAGGGGTTGAGGCTCAGGGTGACATTAGCATCTATGGTCACTTTTCTGTGAGAAACTAAAAAATTCTAAGGCGTTTTTGTTTTTTCTTTTTCCGTTTGGGGGACCTCTGTGACCAGCCTGGGTGACAGAAACAAGTCATGAACATCTTGTCTTGGTGTTGCAGGAAATGTAGTTCATTCCGTGACGCATATCACCAGCTGGCTGTTTTTGGCATCGGGGGTCTCCTGTGGATCGTTGAGGGTTCGCCCGTTTGCGCGTTCTCTCTGTTGTGTCCTAGAAAACTGGAACAACCTTCAAAAAGATGCTACAATGCTAAATTGGGCAAAAATTTTGTTCTATGGCTTAGACTTTTAAAGCAATGAAGTCAGCAGCAAGTTTTGCTGTTAGCCTGCTAGCTTGTGTTGGTATCTCCTGCTAATTTTGACACTGTGATGTAGCAAAATCGGAGCTTTCATTTTCAATTAAAATTATTTTGCTACAGACTTGAATCGTGGGGATCCAGTACCAGGCGCTAATGCGGTGCAGCCTGATGTATTTAAATGAGACTTTTTTCTTTCTCTCAGGCTTTAAGTGCCATAACAACAGGGGTGATGGCCCCCTGCTCAGGCTGCTCTACTGTCGAGCTGCTGGCAGCAGAGCGGAGATGCACCAGCTACAGAAAAGGCAGCCATTTCTATTCCTCTTAGCAGAGGCTGCAAAGACCGTTTCCTTTGGCTCGAAGGATGTTGGCTGGTTGAATTACAGAGCAACAAAAAAACATTTAAAACTCTGGGCAGGTTCAAATGGGAAGAGACTCTGTCTACTTAATGCTCCACCACGCATGTGCTCACAATCTGACTACTGGTAGTGTTAGCCTGCCTTTGTAAAGCACGAATCGCGGTTAGCACTTTTGCAAATGTCCTGATGTTGCACAACATCTACAGCAGAAAAAGAAGCATACGTGGGGTCCGGACTGGGTCTGTGCGTCAAAGCAGGACGTTGATCGCCTCAATATAGATGTGAAGGTGAAACGAGCTGAGGATGAAGAGAAGGAACAGATAGGAAGTAAGATCCATCAGAATGAGAACTTCAGAATAAATGAGGAAGTAAGAACTCTGAAGCTCTCAGAAAGTCTGTCGTTACAAAAAGCATCTTCCTCCAACTGTCAAACCAGTGTGAGAGAGAGCGCGAGAGAAAGAACCCAAACCAAAGCCCCAAATGGGCTTTTTTTTGTTTCCACCTCCTTTGTCTCACTTTTCCATGATATTAAAAAAAAATGGAAATATGAATGTGGAGCCCTGCCACCAGAGTGACTGCTATCAAAACAGCTTCTTTGTGGGTTTACACGCACAGACACTGAGCCGGTTTGTGTTTCTGCAGTATGACAAGCAGAAATATAATACAAAGAAGGCTTGTGTTTTGCCCCCAGGGTGAAAAAGCTGAAGAGCGGTATGCATTAGCATAAAAATAATGCAAAATGCCATTCTCCAGCTTTCAGGGCGAAGGCAGAGTTACAGTAAGTTTTCCATTCATTAACCTTGCATTATGTTGCAGTGCAGCCTTCCTCCCGACTGGATTCCTTAATACAATAGATCCATTTGCGCGCTTCTTTAAAAAATAATTACTTGTTTCTGAATTAAATTTCTCATTAAGGAGCGAATTGCGATCACAAAAGACTCCGAGCGGCGCAACGTGACTCATTTTGAAATTCCCTTTTCAGCCCACCGGGGGCACGATCAAGGTTCATTCTTGATGTATGGCCAATTTTTGGATGTCTGACGTAGCTCAATACCTGTCATCCTTCTCATCATTATTACTTCTTTCAAACGAGGATTAACAAAAGATCGCTGAGATCGCGCCGGTTCAGAGGCAGGCAGAGATGAATCAGATGGCTCCGTGCATGCTGTGGTAATTCCATATGCATACAAGGATTGTAAATATTTAATGATCTAGCTGATATAGCTCATACAGATGCCTTAATGCGTTCAGGCGGGCGCTTATGCTAGCTCTTAATGAAGCTGCATCATCCCCACTCTCCCCTCGTCTGCCTGCAATCCATCGCAGTGCACCTTCATAAATCCGGACGGACGCTGATGGAGTGGACCCAGGTGTTCCAAGGTTCGGAGCTGATGATAACGTCAGACATTATTGATGCGCCGCTGTTGTGCGCATTGCTCTCAGTGTTTTATTATAATTAATCCGCCTTCGACCAGGAAGTTCTTCTCCAGAAGTGCCCGATAAGCACATGCAAATATAAGGAAAAACAGCCACATTAAGGAGACTAATGGCCGCATTTTCGTTCGTTCACCTTTTCCTCTTTTGTGCCTGGTTTTTGTCCGGCTGCAGAAAGTTGGCGTTTCCCTAGCAACCGGGTCGCTGGCGAGTTTGTTCTGAGGAGTGATATATGTATGAATTCAACGCCGGTTCAAAGCCAAGGATCAGCTCGGTGCTAAGTGTTTGTGAAGAGAGATGGCGGTCCTGGAGATCGAGTGTGTGGAGTTTGGTATTTCAAACGAACCATCGGGTTTTGGCACCGAAGAATAACGAGGCTCTTCTGCAGAGCAACAATCACTTGGCGAGCCCATCAGGCCCACTTGTTTCTAAAATTTGCTTTCCTCCATCTTTGTCTGCCACCGCCACCGCAAGCTCTGTTCCTGCCATCGCCCTTCTTCACCTCGCCAGGCTAATTGGAGGAGGAAAGTTCCACCACGATGAAAACACATGTAACGGGCTTTGTCTCTTCTCCGGAGTGCTAGCGCGCTGAACAATTAATTAAGAACTAGTAATTCTGTTGCATTCCTCGGGACCCGAGCAGAAGCAGCCAGAGGACGTCAGGAGCATGTGGAGCGCTTACTCAAGCAGAGATTCCACAGCTGGGAGCCACGGTTCTTCCGTCCAGCAGTGAGGGGGCAGCATTAATGGCGTTCCTGTAGGTGCTAGCTAGATTCATCGCGATGGCACGTGCGAACGTGACCTTTGCAGTTTGTGATAGATCAAGGACACACAAGAGAACATTTCATACTTCACAAGAAACTCTTCAGTTTTTACCATTTGCATGACTTTCACACCTGATGTGGTTTTACCACGCCCACTTTGATTTCTGACTAATCGAATGATAGTGTTCAGGCACCAGTCGAGAAAGAGCTCTGCCTGGAAATGAAAAGAGGAGAAAATCATACTTGTCATTGAGGAAACAATTACAGGACAGCTGTAAATCCATGTGGGTTAACCTGGCATCCACTTTAGGAAGAAAAACAAGCCTTCAGTGTCCTTCTGCAACATTTTCCTGGAAAAAAAAAGAACAAAAATGGAGGCCGCAGCAGCAATGTGGCCTTGCCATCGTTGGAAAGCAGAGTGCCATTGTGTGCTGTTGCAGAAAGAAGTGAATCAGTGGATGTAAATACATTGTGATGTGATTATTCTTTATCTACCTCATTAAACGGAGGAACAGCTGCACACGTTGGCCAGCCAGCTAAAAAAGGGGGGCACTCTGTTGTGACTGAAATGATAAAATGCATAATTAGGTAGTCAGTGTTGTGTTCCATCCCTCTTTACTCTCCTTCTTTTTTCCTCTTTGTGCCCGATTCAGATGTTTTTTTCTTCCCTCTGACTCCATCTTCCGAAGAGATGTTGCTCATTAGTGCGATGCGGTTTTTTGTGAGGGGGCCTCTCTCTCCCGATGCTACGTGCTTGTGTTTTTTTTTTGTAATTTACCTTTATTGGCTGGCTTAGTAATTTCATCAAAACGCAGGTTCATTTAATAAGGCACGCCGGCGTGCTGTGGGCCTTTTTAAAAACTCGCCCTGTAAATGCGCTGCAGCTGTGGACGTGTAGGTGGAACAAACAGGACCGATGTTGGTTTAATGTCGATCGTTGTTTTTAGATAGCAGGTTATTATTTCTGATATGTACAGAAAGTTGCGGCGTCATTGTTAGACACATTTCCCCTCTGGTTCAATTTAACTTAACCTGATAATTGCTCAATGGTAAATGGACATCTGAACCTTTGTCCTTGGGTTTGAAATCTCGTTCGGGGACATGTGACCTGACGTCCATCAGGACGATGATGGAGAGAAAGAGCCCACTATTCCTAGCATGAGGAGAACCTTCTAATCTCCTTGTTAGAGCCAAGAGAAAAGCTTAGATGAATGAAGTGGGCTGGACCTCTTCCCTCTGGACACACTGCATCATCGCCTGTCGCTGTCACACGGGGCCAATTTTTATAAGAGCCGGTTATGGGGGATAGCATGGCCAAAATAATATTAGTATGGTGCTGACAGGCATGTGAAGGCAAGATGAATTTAGGATAAAAATAAAGGCAAATGAATACAAATGGTGTTCCCCTCACCCAGAGGAGGGGATAAATCATACATGGACTAATGTGTTCTCTCTCTTTCGCTCTCTCTTTCTCTCCATGTTGTTTGCTCATTCTCTCTCTTTTCTCTCTTCTGTGACTCACTTCATCTGATTAAGGCATCGACAGTGTCCTTGTGTCTTCCACCTGTGAAGTGAGGGAGAATGCACTGATGCTTTTACCTCCAGGGGAGCAGGCTACACAGTTTCCACCGCTCTGCAAAATATTTAGTGGGCAATCTGGATTTTGGACTTTGGTGGGTATTTTTGGTCGGTAACCCATCTAGGAAGTCGTGCTGAATTTCTTTTAAGACCCCTCTAACTAGACTGAGCAGATACCCAAGATCTGTACTGAGTGAAGGTCAGAGGTCATGCATGCAGGCACCACTTTTATAGAAATTACCTGAATTAATTATCACTTGAGATGAGCTAGCATAGATGGCTGTGGATGTTGATAATATAATTGTTGATGTTATAATTGCTGTGCCGAGATCTGGCAAGGCTGGTGTGAGGGAGTAGAGGGAAAGATGTGCACCAGTGCATTAGCAAGCCCAGCCTCTCCCAGAACTGGCCCTAATCTGGGGCCGGAGGTTCGCTTTGTTGCGCTGTAATGAAACACCAAGCGCGCCCAGAGGGGCCCGGCGCCGCTTGCCCAGACCACTGCTGTGAGATAATTGTAACATTAAATCGTACACTCAAGCTGCAGCCAATTGCAGAAATCCTTTGAAAAGCAGAATTACATAATTTGGAAAGAAACGTCTTTTAAATGCAATGATAAACATCAATATTTCATGGGGTATGAAACTGCAGTCCTGAAGCATTTACACAGAAGATAATAAACTCCCTGCTTCCGCCTGGATAAGCGCTCATGCATTCTTTTTTTATCTTTATTGTTTTAATCTGCAGGACAAACAGAGAAAATAGATTTTTACATGCTATTGTAAAATATTCAAAAGCAGTTTTCCCTTTTGTGGTGGGGAGCAGCCATTCAGAACGCAGCTGTCAAGGTCCGTGTCCACGGGACTGTATCTGCAGCTGGAGAGTTGCCTGGCAACAAAACGGTAGCAAAACTTAGGTCTGCTACACATACGTCCGGTTATCTGTCCTAACCTGGGCTTAAGCAAGTGGACCAGTCTAATTATTGTAAATTTGAGGCTAGTTGGCATTGTTGTTTGCAAACGTACACAAATCTGTTAGTGATCTATGTCTGGCAACGCTGCGGCGAAGCGCTCATCAGTAGATAAGTGAAATGTGAGTTTTCCAGGCTTACACTAATCAGAAATTGTGTATCACCATTAATAAGAGAAATGGATTTTTGTCACTGGAAATGTCTCTTAGATTGTGAATAAAGTGATGAGTGTGACACACTGTTTGCATGGTGGCGAACGGGGGTGTAATTGTGGGATTCCTGGGAGGGAGTGAGGTCATCTCATGAGACACAACAAAGTCGATGAAAGAGTTAGATTGAGTCGGTAGAGAGCCTCTCACTGGGGGCCCTCTATCACTCTGTAAAAAGATGGAGATGGGGGCAGATGTCATCTTATTTGGGATTTTTTGGTACAGCTGACCTCACTGGGCCCTGGGACTTATCTGGACCACAGTCTGGTTCTGTGCTGCAAACAGAAAATCAATGTCCTAACAAAGATGTGTCAGACAGAAAGAGAAAGTGTGTGTGTGTGTGTGTGTGTGTGTGTGTGTGGAGAAATATTGCTGTGTTTGCGTCACAGCCAGCTCTAACAGCTGTTGTTTTGCATGAACTCAACACATGAGCCTTGTCTGGATGGATAACGGCAGCGTGCTGATGTGCACAAGCCGCTGCCGCTCTCAGCCCCTTTCTCCAAAAGTCTTTTGGGTATCTGTGTTCTTTCCTTCTTGCCTTTTTTTTCCCGGTGTCGCCTTGTTGTTGTTGTTTCCTCCGGAACCGTTTGGTGTTCCAGCCCTGACAGGCCTCTCATGTAGGTGAGCGTAGCGTTATTACGAAGTCACCATAATTCTTCCGCAGCTCGAAAATAAACCAGTGTCGACCTACTTTTCCAGCACTCTGGAATGCGTTTCTGTCTTTTACAAGCCAACGATGCAAAACACAATCGCTTTTTATGGTATTGTTTGTTTTTTTTTCCTCAGGTCTGTAATAAATTAGCTCACGGACAGGAACGGTGACCTTAATGAGTTTAGCGTAAAACAGGAATTAGGTACTGTTTCTTATGTCACAGAAGAAAAATTCCTCCCATGTGTAATCCTCACGGTTTTACAAGCTGAATTTAAACTAAACTCCACTTTTAGTTTTGTTGAACGATAAAGAACTCCTCAGTTAGCGGTAGCAGCGCTGCGGTTTCCATTCTTTTTATCTTTGGTGATATTCTGTGTTGGAAGGAAGTCTACCGCCGCAGCCACGAGAAATCCTGTCCAAAATGACAGAAAATGGGGGGGGGTGCATAAAACCCCCCTCCCGTTTACTTTTATCCCATTGTGCCCGGTTGTTGGGCTACCTTTAAATTGGTCCAGGGACAAAGCAGCACCAGGTATAATCCACCTGCCAGACCCGTTCAGCTTCAGTGGCACTCTGGCAGGAACATTCTGCTCCCCTCCCCCCCCCCCCCCCACACGCCAACTCCCCCCCCCCTCCCCCCACGCTTACCCCCCGCACCCCTTCCCTCCGCCCCCCCCCCCCCCCTTCTCCGTGATGTGAGAGATATATGAGATATGAGAGAGAGAGAGAATGAGATATGATATATGATGAGATAATATATGTGAGAGAGATATAATGAGTATATGTGAGAGAGAGAGTGAGAGTGTGAGAGAGAGATATGATAGAGAGATGTGAGTGATGAGAGATAGAGATTATCTTTATATGTTTGATATCATATACAAACACGTCAAGCAGGAGTGAGACAAGCAGAGAAAAACAAGAGCCAGAGTCTATGCCACCCCCCCATACCCAGCTCCATACCCACTCCCTTGGTGGGGGGGCATCCCAGGAGAGAGCTGATTGATTGGCTTTTTTGGATTGAAAAAGTGGATCTCCTCCTCTCCCCCCCACAAAAAAACCTGTTTTCTTCCAAACTAAATGACAAATGAGCTCATCGATTTGTTGTTAACAATCCAGCGTGCACGTTGGCCGCCCCCAGCCCCCCCAACAAACATGATAGACCTTATAATGGGCGGGTCTCTGGGGTTGGCTGTCAAACTGACAGCTGAGAGGCTGAATCTGCAGAAACCCTCAGTGGGAGGATCACCGCGCACGTACGGAGGCAGAAAAGTAGGTCTGGGGAACAGTAACGGTCGTGTTTTGAACCTTTGCTCTTAGAGTGTGAATGTTTGCAGTCACGGACACCCTTGTGATGATGTCAGAGGGAACGCTGTTCAGACGGGAGCCGCGCCCCAAAACCGCGCCAGGAAATCGACTGATCCAAGCAGCACAGCAGCTGCCGGAGGTTATTGTTTTGCTGACCTTTCCTATTGATCAGCGCTGATCCTAGGAAATGCCAAGTTTAAACCTCGCTGAGCCTCCGCAGCACCTGCTAAAGAGGGACAGGAACAGGACAGCAGGGGAAGGTGGGGGCTGGTGGGGAGACGACACCCCGGAGTTTGTTTTATCCCAATCCTACTGTGAAAAGTGGTTCCAAACCAGCAATCACTGGTCCAACATTTCCAGGGTCTTTATTACCATCAGTGGGCTTCTGCGAAGGAGGTTGGACATAATCGGCCATTTTACGTTCCTTCGTGTAATTTGTCTCCCTTCTGCACCCACGTCGTATGCACGAGTCCAGACTCGTGCACACGAGGCCTTTAATTTCCTGCCTCAGAGGCTCTGCATCAGAAACATATTAGGGTTAGAGAAATCGATGCGAAATAATGGTTTCCTGTCCACGACCAGTTTACAGGAATCTGACGTGTGTGTGGTGGGGGGGCTATTGCTGCTAATTCTCCAATTAGGCGGCACTGAACCATTGCAGGAGAAGATTACAAAAACTGAGCGATCTCTCGCTTGATTCCTGCGCCGCTGCTTTACGTGTCAAGGCAGGCCTGCATTTAGCTGATGAAGAAAGCCCAAGATTTATCGTTTGTTTCAATTACGTTTAATGGCGCCTGAGTCAAGTGTCGCAACTCGCCGTCCATTTGGTCCATTTTGTGTCCGGAATGATTTACACCATTGATTTAAACAGGTTAATGGAAACAGACCTAATGCAGCTGGAATCATTTCCGTGGAGTTTGAGGAGTTTTTCTAAATGCGCTGCTTTGTTTCTCTACTTGACGCAATAGCAGCGCGCTAAAGTGACGAGAAAAGCAGCCTCCACAGCAACCCCTCGTATTGGTATTGGTGTAAAAAAAAAAAAGGCTCAATCACAGGCTGAGTCTGATTGGCTAGATTTGGATGTGCAACTCAGCACTTTTGTGGCAGAGCGTCCGAGAGCGAGATTGCACCCTGGTGCAGCTGTCAGACCGCCGCCGAGACGGAGGGAAAAAAGGCGGAGAGGAGGCGGAGGATGGATGGGTCGCGGAGCCCAGCAGCACTCTAAATACATAACTAATGTTCCTGCCGCTGCGAGCGGAGTCCCGGCTCATTTATTGTCTCCGCAGAACTCATCCGACGACCTCTGCATCGGTTATCAGTCACAGAGGCGTCCTAACTGGGTCGAGACTGCCGGTGCTGGGGAGGAGGGCTGCAGCGGCGGCGTGACTTCAGCATCTCTCTCTTCCTCTCTGCCTTTGACAGAGCCACAGCTGGAGCCCCGGTATCGCTCAGCCCTAATGGACGGACGCTTAGAGCAGCAGGGCAGATCTATCTGGAGCGTTTAGGCTCTCGGACGCAGCAGCGTGTCCCAGCAAAGCACACCTGCCATCTGAAGCCTCGCAGCTTTCAGTTCTTTCGAAATTTAATTGGCCTTTAACACCATACGAAGAGTGTTTGCCCTCTGAGGGCCATGCCAAGAGCTTTTACTGTGGGACAAAAATGGTGACGCTCCTGAAAAGGAACAGGTTGCGGCTCCTCGGCTCTGCTGGGGTAAGAGCCTTTTCTGGTCTTTGGGGGGTTTTTGTTTTGGTTTTTTTTTTTGCCCACGTCTGTGAAGAGGATTTAATAAAACCGGCCATGGCGTCAGCAGAGCACGCGCACGATAAGGCCTGAAAGGGGCTTTGTTGTGACAGAAAGAGAAGTGTCTTCAAAAACTGAAGGACGGCATCATGTTGGCATAGAGGCTCGATGGAAGCCGCAACTACTCGGGAAGAGCGAAGGAAAATTTAGAAAACATGCAAAAAAATTTCTTAGGCTTGTTTGAAGAATTCAAATCCAAATAATACATTAAAAAGTGTTGTAAACTTCTAGAGCACAGACTGAGACATATTTGACACATCCCACTAATGCAGTGAAATGTACTGAGTGATAGCTACCTGCAAACACCTGGGAAACCTATTTATTAGCATATTTCCACACAAATAGGCAAAAATATTAGGGCAGTCCTCAGAGTAGCATCATTTCATCATTCACCGTAATTGTAGGGCTGCTGGCTGAGTATCAGTTAGAGATCAGCTTTGAATGCGCCTGGCGGACTAAAATTGGTGGTTTTACTCTGCGCTGGACGCAGGTAGGGATGGTCTGGATCAGGGTTGCATCGGTGAATGAAAAGAACGACTAGAGAGAGAGAGAGAGAGAGAGAGAGAGAGAGAGAGAGAGAGACAGAGAGACAGAGAGAGAGAGAGAGAGAGACAGAGAGAGAGAGAGAGAGAGAGAGAGAGAGAGAGAGAGAGGGAGAGAGAGAGAGAGAGAGAGACAGAGAGAGAGAGAGAGAGAGAGAGAGAGAGAGAGAGAGAGAGAGAGAGAGAGAGAGAGAGAGATGGGCATTTGAATTTATCTTATTAGGTGCTGGATGCGATTAGCTTGCTGCTAGGCCGCTACACTTCTGCTGCACCTCTTAAAACAATATATCTGCTACTGCCTTCAAGTCAGGATGCATCAGCTTTGTTTTCACTCCTGAAAGTTTTTATTTGCAGAACTGTGCCATCATCCATCTATCCATCCGTCTGCCTGTCATCCATCCATTCATCCAGCCTAACTCACACTTCTCTTCCGCGCCCTCAGACCATGGCCTGGCAGGTCTTCTGAAGATCAACTGGCACTCTTGTCTTAAAAACTCTGCATTGTTGGCGCTCCTTTGAGCAATCTCCAGCACAGCCTGGCTCACATATGCGGCTGCTATATTTACACCCACGCGAGGTGCGTAAACGAAGACAGACTCTTGCCGCTACGACCAGATGACCTGAAAATAACGAGCGCTAACCTGATTGGAGAGGAACTGAACTGGCGTCTCCTCTAAGCTGCCCCTCACTTAACGGCCATGATTACGCTCTTATCTCCGCTTCGGGGACCGAGCCCGGGTGAATTATCATTCGCGCTCTTTTGCTGTTTTGCTTAATTGGAATTTGTTTAGCGGGCTTTGTAAGGGAGCAAACAGGGAATAAACAGATTTATGGGGAGCTCTGCCAAGGAAAAGGTTATGCATAATTTAAGGCGGATTAGTTTGGATGTAGAGGTCAGCGAGGCTAAATAGACAAGAATCATCAAAATCCAGTAAGCAGGAGGGCTGTCTGGAAGGCCTCCACCAGCTGTACTGGCTCTTTATTAGCCGCCGCCAAGGTGAGCCCAAACGCATCTGCGCATGCATGTGTGAGCGCTCGCATCGGTGAGCAGTTTACAGGCTGCGTGCTATATGTGAGCAGGCTAATTATATCAGAGCATTTATGTGTGTTTGCAGCCTCCAGGGGGACATTCTACTCCGCTGCAAGTATGTCACTGTGTCTTTGGTCATCAGCGTCAGCGTAGTCACCTTCATTTACCCACGGCGGCGCCGCGATCACGCCCATCGTTGCAGGCCCAGCGCTGCCCCCAATGTCATGGAAGATTTTTATCAAAAAGCACTCTGGTCATCTTAAATGGAAGAACCACAAACACTGATTGGGAAGGGAAGCTTAGATTGACCAATATGGAGACAAACTTCAGCACAGATTGCACATCAGAAGAGCTCTTTAATGGGAGAACCCAGACAAGAATAAAAGCAAGACTCTCCACAGTAAGATTCACAGCTCGATTGGGCAATTATTTCTGTCCAGCTGCCAACGCATGTTTGTGTCCATGTTCGTTTCCTTAGCACTCCTCAAACAGAGCAGCTGACCGTGCACCGCCCCTCACATTGAGCCACGTGATTTAGCCCGCTCAGCACCAGTTGTTGTTTTTTGATAAGCATAGCTCTGAAATGTACAGACTCTCCTCGTCACGCTACTGTGACTGGGCGTGTGCTCGCCGCCACCGCTGCATTTAACACTTGTTTACTCAGCTGCAGGTGAGAGCGCAGGTGCCCTAGCTCACTGGAAGTTAAGTCGATGGATGTGCACATCAATCAAGTAACGGTGCATCGTTGGCACATCATGCAAGGCCGTGAGTCTCCGAGAGGCTGGGACAGAAGATGAAAGTAGTGTTGCTGAGCTGACAATCATAGATTATCATTTAGATGGATAATTTTATTTATTAATTTTCTTTTATATTATTAGTGACTAAAGAGCCACTTTGATACAGTTCTGGCCCCAGTAGACCTGAAGTTTGTGCTTTCTGTTACCGGATATCAATGTTCAGCACTGATCCTGCAACATCTATGCAAGTTGTGTGTGCGTGCGTGTGTTCCATAGCACCTGGTGGCACACACACACACACACACACACACATACACACAGCTGAGGGAGCCATGCAAGAGAAAAAGACAGGGCCAGAAGCTTTAGCCACAGGGACCAGGAAGGTGTGATTCATGGCTTTTATTTGTCTTTACTTTCCTTTACTTCAGCTTCAGGTACTTCCTCACCTGTATCAGGCCCAAATGTATGTCTCTGTGTGACTTATTTGACGGAGTTCCCAAGCACCTCCTGGCTGATGCGGAAGAGGTGTTGCTGCAAGTTTACCTTCCATCCCTTCCAAAGTCCCCCCACCACCGCCTCCACCCCCTCAAAGGCATTAAGTCTGACAGATGGAAAAATAGCAACTGGAATGAGATGGAAAGAAGAGCTGACGGATGTCCACAGTCCCCGGAGCCGCGCGCAGGCCCACTTTAGCGAAGCACATCTCCTCTCGTCGATATCAACTCTAAAATATAGAGCAGTCTCTGGAAAAAACCTGACACACTGTTTATTTCAATTATTTTTTTGTGACCTATCCTTTAGCTACGGACGACAGTAACATTTTGGATACAGTATACTGATACTGAATTGAAATGTTTTTTCCTCTACATTTACAAATTGATTCGAGCTAATACATAAAGAGCTTTTTTTGTGTGTTCAAGGCTCCAGCAACCACATAGAAGGACCCACATCAAAGGTTCTGCGAATATTTTACTTCTAACTGAACAACATTCAGCACATTTATGTTTTTGCTGCCTGTTTCTCAAGAGCTTTTATTCCTAAATGTCCTATTGTGTCTCCACACTATTGCATCTAAAGCTGGCATATTGGTAAAAACACAAACACGCTAACGGTGTTTAATTCGTAAATATTTCCATGTGCACACAAACACACGTGCTCAGAGCCGAAGTCTGGAAATGTCAGTCAAAGCACTATCTCATTATTTCCACCTCTTGAAGTTTCAGAAGTGCAGCAGAGCTATTTGGGACACAAATTTGCTTCACAGAGAGAGAAAAAGAAATAAATAGGCATCTGTGGAAGTCCTGACAGCCTTTAGTGTGGAGATACTCATCAAGGACGTCAAACGGGTGGAATAATCTTATGAAAATCAGGCAAAGCGTAAGACCGAAGAGAGGGACACGAATTGTGAAACGGAGGAAGAGAATGGAAATAGAAATGGAGGGCAGACATGAAAGCGCCGTGATGGTGGCGCAGAGGCCGAAGCTCAAGAGGAAATGAGAGCTGAGAGCAGATGAGCTGCAGCGGAGAGGATCAAGAGCTGGTGGCTAATTACAAAGCGCCAGGATTTATTTCTTTGCATTGGCTCTTTCTTGGGCGATGCCGTCGAGGCGCCTTCTAATTCCTGCTAGGCCGCAGTCAGGTTTGAAAGGCGCACGCCTACCGCAGCAGGTCAGATAGCACGCTTAATTATCCCGATAGCACAATCCGCAGTAAAAGGAGACGCGGGAGGGGGTTTTTGTGATGAAAGCCAACCGCAGGGTCTTAATGGCGTTCGACCGAGGCGCTTGGAGATGCCTTTTGTTTGACTTTGTTGCCCGGCGTGTCAGCGGAGAGATTATTCTGCGTGTGTGTTGAGGGCGGGTACAGTTCATTAGCATGACTCCGGCTGTGGAGATGATGCTTCATTCACTCCAACGGAGCACGGTGGACCTGAAGAGCATCCGCCTATTTGAAAGGAAATGACACCAATTATTGGGAAAGCTACACGCACGTGCAATCTGCAGAGTTCAGGAAAGGGGCCAGTTTGTGACAGCAGCGCCACCGCGGAAAACGATGGCAGTGAATTTGCTTAAAAGGCTATTTGGCTGGTCGTTACACAGGGAAACAGAAAGTGGCAGAGAAGATAATGCAAATGAACAGCGGTGTGTGTGTGTGCGTGGGTTTGCGTGTTTGTGCACACGTGTGGAAACTGGTTGGAATTGAATGAGTCCAAACTGGGAACGTGGTCGGTGGCGACACATCCCAGAGGAATGGAATTATCGCCCCACACCATCTTGTCCGCAGTGTGCCGCACGGCATTTATTACAGCCCATCCGACCCGTCGTTCCTGTCTGGCTTTCTGCTATCTTCATCTCTTCTTCCTTCCCTTGCTTGTTGGCAAAGCATTAGACGGAATTTATTAGGCCAAGGAGCCTGCTGTTGACATGAGGATGATGTACCATTTGGTGAGGAGATAAGTGTCCTATGGAGGGTGTAATAATGTTCTCTCCATCTCTGCTCCTTATCTCTGGCTGATGAAACCACGGCTGATAACTTTTCTTACACATTGCTGGTGTGTGTGTGTTTATTTCTTTGGTACCCCTCTGCCCACACACCAGCACCTGCGTTACGGTCAAATAACGATGGATAGCATCAGCATCAATCTGGATCTTGCATGAGATGAGTTGTGTTAGCGATGTGTGTCCGTATTGGTGGTTGTGTGTGAGTGTGTGATGCCAGTGTGGTGATGGTGGTGGTGGAAGCGGGGTAATAAATCACAGTTATTGGATGGGTCACATTTAATAGATATAAAGTTAGGGTTCTCGGCCTCCCCGTCAATTTATCTGGCGCTAACACAAACATGGAATGCGGATAACGAGCGGAAGGTAACCGGGATCAGCTGGTTTCACTGGTGCAGGTGAGAATCTGGTGTGGCCAATAGGGCCATTCTTACCGAGTTTAGCTCACATTTTGGCTGCGGGAGACACAGAGCAGACAGATGGGTATCAAAAGAAGGGGATGGCATCACAAAAAGTTTCTGGGGAAGTTTCTCTGGCTTTCGCCGCTTTTATTCCCTGCCGAATCCAGGTCGCTTTTGAAGCCTTTGTGATGGAAGTCAAGCTAACCGCAGCTGTGATCAGCCAGCCACAAACTTTTCAGAGACGCCTGTGAGCTTTACAGGTGCGTCTGTTTAGTCTGTCCCCTTTATAGCTCCTTTTAATCAACATCCGTTCTTGGCAGCAAACAATGCAGAGGGGGAGTTTTTAATTAGCTTGCCAAAAAATCATGTTTGATTTAATGTTACCAAAGAAAGAAATGATGAAGATATGATTTTAAACACCCACTAACACGAACCTCCTCTGGTCTGTGTTCGTCTTTACTGTCTCTGTAGGAAGGACCTGGATTTCTTACGGGGAGGTAACATACAATGATCCTGTCAGATCTTCTGCCATTGTTGGCGTTGCATTAGCAGCTAAAGCTAAGAGCTGTGAGCTGTATGATGCTACTGCTAATGCTTTCAAGTCTCCAGGTCAAATGAACCCAGACGTCCTCATCAAGGATTCTCAGAAATGATTGTTTTTCAGGTCAAATATGGTCTCTAAAGTGTTTGCCGAGGGCAGGAGGGAGGAGAACATGTCTGCTGATTCTGGATATTTGTCTAATGACACGATTTAGCTTCATCAGTGGAGGATCGCTGCACGTCAATGACTTCTGTGAATGACCTTAGCGACAAGGTTACCTGTGAACCCCCCCTCATTTACCACCATCTATCCATCCTCAGTGTCTTCTCAGTACAGTTGACATGTTTTTAATATCCCCTCGTTCTTCAGCTACAAAGCCCGATTTTAAAATTCGGAACACTTTCTGGTCCTTCAGATTTCCATAAAATGGAAATTTGTCTTTGACACTGGTGTGTTTTGCACAACAAATCAGGACAAAGCAGGAGGAACGCAAATGACTGACATTTTAAAACCCTAAATACAGAAATTTTGCCTCTTTGGTGAGTTAAAGAGGAGGAGAATCCATTTGGAGTCCGTGAGCAGAATGAATGTTCACTGCTGAACTGAAACCGCGTCCACAAAGACCTCTGATCTTTAGGGAGATGGAATGAGGAGGGTGCTGCTAGCAACAAAAAACAATGTTTTGTTCGCAGCTATGACAAGGAAATTAAAGCTTTTACCACCAGTTTGGTGTAGGACAGCTAGGACACAATTATCTAATAAATAACAAATAGATTTAGGGAAATAGTCACTAATCTGGAGGTTTGGTTGCACTGCTGCTGTAATTACGCAGATTTGTCACCGTCGCTGGAACTTCCAGTCCCGAACTCTGTTGCTGTCAAGCGGCTCTGAGGCCTGTGTGCTTTCAGGAAGCGCATGTTTGTGCCCCACAGGCACCCTGGGTAATATTGTCAGCATCCATAATGAGCGGACTGAAAAATTAATGGGAAACAACCTGCAAACAAATCCGGCAGATTAGCCTAGTAAACACGGTAAACACCGAAGTTGTGGGCGCCGGGGACGCCCATCGGGTGTCAGCGTTCCAATGTCCTGCGAGTCTGACGTCGTTGAAGAACATTTGTTGTCAGGCTTCGACTGGACTTTATCATTTGCTGTGTACATGTGGAGAAATCCACAGGGGACAGGATGCTAGGGGATCCCTGGACGACTGGCCGCTGCACTAGCCTCTACGTTTCAGACGTTCTAAGCTATTTCTCTCCAGTTTTCCCCTCTAGCAGCACATCAGCAAAGTCCAGTCAACAAAAACGGAGCTACAGCTCGCCGACGGCATTTACATTGCCTGAGCAGGTCGACATCTTTCAAAATTAACATATTTGTTGACTGATGGCAGAGATCGTTCGGGGTGAGTGGATATCGCGGCACTCTGATGATCTACGCTCATCCGAACACGCCGGCTGCCGAAGGTGCTGCTCAGAGCACATTTCTAGATAACCAGAATGCCAGCACGACCGCAGTAAAGGTAAAAAACAGGCGTGTGGATGTGGGATGATTCATCTAGGTTTCTCTCTTATCTATTCAAGCTTTTGTCAAAAATGTATGCTCCTGCCTTTAATCTTGCCCACACTCAGTGGAAGGTCAAGGATGTTTTTAGATACGTTTCTCTTTTGTCTTCCGCTGCTCTACCTCCCAGCTCGTCTCTTCATTAGGTGCTCATTAGTTGTACATATTTACGTTAATGCCTGGTTAGAATTTGCACTGCTTAATCCCTTTTTTTTTTTTTTTTTTTGCAGTTTCTGGTTGTAAATGTGAGGCCAAGGCATCATTACAGCGGATGTTGATATGTTATTAATGCAGTTTGAAACATGCAGATGTTTAGGTTTTTAAATGTATATGTAAGACTTTTCAGACAATTGGCTGCTGTTAGCGCCTGCTAGCTTTTTTCTTTGCACATTTTAAAGCGATTTAATTAAAGAGGCTAAATAAATAAAGACTGTGTGGGCTCGCTTGACTTTGCTGAGAAGTTTAAGGTGACAATAATTGGTTAGTGCCCATTTTGGTCCAGAGGTTTGGAGCAGAAGTGTCACCCCCAAAAGAGTGTGTGTGTGTGTGTGTGTGTGTGTGTGTGTGTGTGCATGCATGTGTGTGTGTGTGTGCTGTGATGTGCTGATGTGTCGTGTGTGATGTGTGCGCGCGCATGCTGGGAACCGCTGAAATGTCCTCTGTGATGTATTTGCCCGATCTGTCCTCAACCCGTCCTGTCAGTCGTCTGTCTACCGACCTCTACCCACTCTGTCCTCCACCTGTCCGTCCATCCGTCTGTCTGTCCATCTCTGCACACTCTCCTAACTCTCCCCTCTCCTCTTTTTGTTCTCTGCAGCTGGCATCGTTCGGAAAAAGCAGTGGTGCGAGATGGTGCCATGTTTGGAGGACGAAGGCTGCGACCTGTTAGTCAATAAATCCGGGTGGACCTGTACGCAGCCCGGAGGCCGAGTCAAAACCACCACGGTGAGTCGAGCCGACCGCAGGCGCGAGCACCATCCACTCACTCCGGTTTCATTCATGAAACAAAACTGAGTTTATTCGATCGGTTTAGAGGCCATTTCAAAGTCTTGTTTTGACTTCACTTGTCACAGATGTCAACCTATTGTTTTTTTCTGGCTACTTAGCGGCCTAGCGTATAATGTTGATCCTTAACGATAGTTCCAGCCTGGAAAAATATTTGATTTGCACGGTGAAAAACAAAAACACCATTTTGATTATTTATGCGATGCTGTTTTTCCCCATAATGCAGATGCATTAGTGTCAGCTCAGCGTGCTGTTAAGTCTGCGGCACACAAAGTAAACGAAACTTCCACTAATAGATGCGACGAGTCATAAAGTGCACTCTTGGTGCTGCCGGCTGCCGGAGAGAATTATGAGGGTTAATGCTACCGATGCGCTGTCGAGTTTCAACTGTAATTTAACAACATAATGTCACATCTGACATCTGCCTTAGTTTCTGGTGCAAACTTACTTTCATTATCAGATATTTTGCTCCATTTTTGAGAGGATAGGTTTTTGAATAACGGCTTTATTTGCCAAATTTGGAGATGCCTTTGTTGTTGGGTCTGCAGTTAGTTCACTGATTTCTTCTTAGCATTAGCGTCGTTTGTCGCCACATTATCCTCCTAATCAAACACCGCATGCGTTGTTTACTTCTGCTTCTTTGACAATTAGGCTAAATCAGAGTTGTGTTTTAATTTTAATGTCGGCAGCCAATGACGCAGACGTCCGTCCTTCATCTCCCGCTCCTCACCCCCGCCCCCAACAACATCCCAACAGCCGCCAACCGCTTCCGCCTCTGTGGCCAAGGGGAAGTAAACACTGGCCGCCAGCACAGCCTGTACCGCGGCAATTAAGGAGGTCTCAACCGAGAAACATGTTACACAACACCAAAACACGGCCGGTGCGTCTCCAAATGTCAGTGGGCTGGGGGTGGAACGGGGGGTGTTGGGGGACGACCAGTGGGGCATCATTAATGCATCTGTCATGATGGAGTCATCGGCTGAATAATTTGTTTATGCTGCGCTGCTCACGGGCATACACGCGGATACGAACCCAGATGATGCAGTTTAGCAGTCGGCCGTGCACATCACAGGCCAACCGTCCACGTGACGCCATTTATCACCTGTGCGGGCAGCTAGCACACAAATACAGCCAACGCTCCATATGCTAAAGCTAGATCCCTCAACTCTGTTTGACACATGTAGCGGCGTACACGTTAGCGTGCGTGTGTGGTCCCCGCGATCCAACCAATCCAGTGTGCACGCCACCCACGAGGTGACAAGGTGTTTAAGCTGTTTGCATATTCATGCTGGTGTGAAAGCAGAGGTGGACCCTGTGCACCGCAGCCTGCTTGTATATTTCACTTCCTCCTTAGCATGTCAGTCAAAGCGGCCCTCCGTCGGCTTACTCCGACAGTACGTAGGACATGACAGGTATGCCTCGCCCACTTCCCTGGTTACTTTAAGCTCGGTGACAGCTACTCAAATGGCCGGACAGCTATGCGCACTCATCTGTGCCAGTCAGTGTGTCCTTTTGTGTGTGTGTGTGTGTGCTTAAGCAGCTTTCACTCTTAAGGATTTTAATGCCTCGCTAGCTGGCTCACTTCATTTTTTTCATCTTCCTTTCAAAAAGAAAAAAAAAAACTGCATCCATTGGACAGATGGTGTCCAGTCGCTGCTTTAAATTATGCCACGTAAATGTGTTGTTAGTATCATGGGTAAAAACGTAACTTACTCCTCTCGCTGGTTAATTCTGAACAATTTCCTTCCTTCCCAAAGCCTTTAAGTCAAACCTAAACCTCAGCCAACATCGGTGCTGCCTGGGAATGATTGCCAGGCACACACACCGTTGAGCATGTCTGACCTGTCCGTCAGGTGTTTGTGCAACATCAGTGGAGGCAAACAGACGCGGCCCCTTCAGGGAATTTGGCTAAGTCAATCCGACGCCGTAAAGGCTTGTTCTGAACAAATGTCAAGAAGCGGCGCGCGGCCGTCGGTCAGATGTCGGGGAGTTTGCGTTCTGTCCGTCAAACAGAAGCAGACGCTCGTTTGGGATGACATCCCTGACCTCTCCCTCCTGCTGGCGAGCGTGCTCGGCGTTAGCAGTGAGGGAGACCAGATACTGTACGTGCTGCGCTCGTTGCTGTGCTTCTGGTTAAAAATAACTTCCTCTGTTTCTTTCCCCCCTGGTTGAATCCTCTGTCTCATATCTTGTTTTTTTTTTTTCTCCCCTGCAATTTCTCTCTCTGAATGCATTCATCACAGTCCTGTCGGCTTTGAAAAGACCTTTCTGTCAATAAAAACACAATATGGATTTTTTTCAGCTCCAAAGTAACATATGAAGATTGATGCAGAGGTTGCTTATTGTTGACAGTGGTGTTCACTGCTAGCTCGCTTTTATTAGCATCTGTGAGAAGCAGAGGTGCTCTGGTGAGGCCATAAGGCGCGTCATTTATTTTAACATCAACGGTCTCGCTGACAAGTTTGGCCTCTCAAGGATCGACCTGCCAGAAAATTGAATTTCTCAGATGAGCCATATCGAGCCATAAACCCACCAACGAGCTTCTCGGGTTTGCTAATGAAGCGGCGGAAAAACGAGTGTGCGTCGATCGGAAAGCACTTTACTTTAATTCTCTGCATAATGCTCACCACGTGGGGGACAGAAGCCCGAGCGGACCAATCTGCCAGCCTGGATCGCCTGTTAGAACAAGCCCCACCACCCTGCAGATTGAGCGTGCACAATGGCGAAATTCTCAGTCTGCTTGCAAAAAAAAAAAAAAGGCAAAACGGCTAGGCTATTCTAGGCTAGGCTAGCTTGTGCACCAGGCAGCGGCTTTAGAGGACACTAAAGGACACCTGTCTCTCTTTGCTCTGCATCCTGCCCTCCACTGTTTAAGTCAGTCGTTTGTTCGTCAGTTATGCTACACATGCACGAGCTACATCCTAACTGAAATTAGAGTCCTCTCAGACTCACAGTGCAGCAGGAATAAATAAAAGTACTCCAACTAAAGGGCAGCTCTGGTGCAGGTAAATAAAGGGGAGGAGCAGAGGTGCTTTGGATTCCCTAGTAGCATGGGAGAAGAAGGTGATTATTCATTGAACGGTTGCTTTTATGAAGCTCCTGACAAGATATTTGTCACTTGTTCTCAGCTATAACAGGACAAAAGCCAATACAGGATGAAACTGCCCAGCAGGCAGAAAATGCTCAGACGTCTCTGACTGTGGTGGTTTCCAGACTATGAAGGATGCAGGAGATGGTTGAGGAGCTTCCAAGGACTCAGGTCCTGATCACAGAGTCTAGTGCTTCGGTCCAGATTGGCGTCTTTAGCCTCTGATTAAGAGCAAAAATGTCTTCTGTTAGTAAGAAAAAGTGTGTTATTATCCTAATAAAGTCTTTGGAGAGGAAGGTTCAGGACAAAAGGAATAAAGTAGAGATAAGGATAATCTTCAGAGGAGAAATAACGTTGGGGTGGAACGAGCAAAAAGGAAAAAACCCCAGTGCTTTAGTGCACTGGTGCTGTTACTCAGGTGGGACCTTTCCTGGGATTCAGAGTTGTTCTTTTATTCTCACACAAACATCTGGCAAGGGTTGCCGTTTACATGTGACAATCCCCACGTGGTCTCCGCCTCCCTGGATGAGTATTTATGTGCTTATACATCTGCCAGGGGCGGCGTGTGTTCGGCAGGGTATGAAAATGCTGGATGAAGGGGGTTGTGAGCCAGCACCCCCCTCCAACACTTTCTATCTGTTACTTAATCTCTGTGGAGTATCTGCACGTGATGGGATCCCCCAGAAGCTCCACCCCTCGCTGCTGCATCCCCCAGCGGTTCTGGACCGGTACCGGCATCGGTAATTGATCCCTCTGGGCCCTCTGGGTACATCCAGTGCCAGGCTGAACAGAATCACCGTTAAAGAGACAGCTCCTCGGCCACCCCAGACAGGCCAGAAGAAGAGGAGGTGGAGAAGAAGAGGCCCCGCTGCTGAGAACCATTAGTTCTCACTGCCAGCGGCCGCCTTCCGGGAGCCCAGTCAGCACATCCCTCCTGCCGGGAATGTACCGCGTCCTCCATTTTGGGCAGCGCGGCTCTCCTATGTGGTGGTTTTTAGCAGAACAGACAAGTGAGGAGTCTGTCTGTGTAGCCTCTCATCAGCAGACTAATGGGATTGGACGAAATTAGCATGGCTTAATAAACCCCGTGCCACCGCGGCCCGCGTCTCAACACAACTTATTGAATATCTGCCACTTAGATGTTGGCCAAAGAATTCAGGGTTTTTTAAATAAAGTGCTGGAGGTCGTTGGTGCGTTCTCCTTGTAGAAACGAGTTTTTCTATCAAGCAGTCAACAGAACACTGTTTTTCGGCTAGTGACACATCAGGTATAAATATACTTTTGGTTAATAAAGAAGGTCTCAACGTGTCTGGAAGGGGAAGCAGCTGGGGTGGGGCAGGTGTATGACTTCTGGGTTGTGTCCGTGGGTGCGGGTGACGGCTGGGAAGAGACTGGACGGATTACAGATCCCATCTATGGCTGGAGCGCCTCAGTGATCCCTGAGGAGATTTAGTCTGGCCTTCACTGGTAAAACAAAGAAAACACCCCCGACCTCCTCTGGACTGGAAGAAGCAGAGCAAGACAAGACAGGCTAGTCAGCCAGGCTAGTCAGCCAGGCTAGTCAGCCAGGCTAGTCAGCCAGGCTAGTAGCGCTGTGAGGCTGGAGCTCAATGCTAGTCCTTTCTTGCATGCTAATATTTGTCCGTTAACAGTCACTACAGAGATAAGTCAAGGGAGAACCACTTCTGTGCTGGAGCAGCACAGAAGAGCTTAAAAGCATCAGTGAGCGAAAAGAATCAGTCAGCATCTGTCTTAAGCGAAAATCAAATCAGCTTGATAACCATGCCCCACCCACTCTCCTCCCCTCCCCCTCTCTCCCCCCAGGCTCTATGACGCGACCAGAGTCGCCCTCGACACCCTTGCACTATGAAGAGCATTGACGACCCCTTGCCAGACAGCCAAAAACCATCTACCAACACCGCCATTCCCACCACCTCCGCCACCACCAGCAGCGCCGGTCCGCCTAAAGCCAGCTGGCATAGAGGCAGGAGAGGGGGCACGAGCAGCCAAACGGGCCTCGCTCAGGCGCCAAGGTACAGCAGAGCCTTGGAAGTTCTATTGTCATCTACCAGTAAACTTTCTTATGATGCAATTTAAATTTTCCCCACAAAAGCACTTCCAGCCCAGTTAGCCAAACTTACTATTGCTCGTAAAAATGCGAGCGCGCACTCATAAGTCCTGAAACGGCAGCTTGTTTGTCTGCTTCCTCGTATTGTCATAAGCTCTGTGGTTCCCTTGTGTGTGTTTCTTCTCTGTGTGGTAACTCCGACCCAATCAATCCCCATATTTGCTGTATTAGCTCCTGCTTTTATATTGCCTTTAGAGCATCATGTCAGACAGCGTCTGTGCACTCGAATTAAATAAGGCGCCAGGCAGACTGATATTAATGCACGTGGCTGGAAAACAGAGAGTAGCCGCGTAGTAAATTTAATGTATAGCGCCATAAAAGCCACAAGGCCAAACTCATAAAAAGGTCTGGTCTGGTGGATTTTGTGAAAGCCAGGCTCCCTCCGTTGGTCCGCCGCCTCAGCTTTTACGGCCTGTGTTATTGAAAGTGTATCTGATTGTGCCGCGTCTCCACCCAGACGCTGCGTCCGCAGCAGGTTGGAACCTATAAATAGAGATGGCAAAGTCCCTTTCCCCCGCTCTGCACTCTTTTTTTTTCTGCACATATAGAACATGTGCTATAATATCATATAAAACTGGCGGTGTTGCTCCACCCACTTCCCCCTCACAACTGCATGACGTCATCAATGTGAGCCAAAAAAAAGCAGGTAGACCTGACACGCCACCCTAAGCCTGGAGGGAATCCCTCGCTTTTATCTCACACAAATCACATGACACTGTCCCCCGCCACCACTGTCTGGGGCCACCGTGGAGTTAAAACGCTGCCGATTTGACTGGAACGCTCTCTGCCGAGCTTCCCACTTCAGATCACAGAGTGGGATGTTGATTGGGACCTGTGTTTGCTTTGATGTTCTGAGGAAACACAATATAAAAGGGCTGGTAATGACATAACACATCCCCCACCCCCACCCCGCCCCCACAGCTTTGAACTCTCTCTAATGTGAAGTGGGAGCGCGGCGTCTAGGAGGCCTGCACACACGCGTGCACGCGGTTTGATCTCAACATCTGCTTCGGGCGCTATTCGACGTCCCAGCAGGTAACGAGTGGCTTCCCCTTTACGTCATTAACCTCCAGATCGCTTCTAACCACTAGGTTTACCTGTTAGCATCCACCCCACGGTGCTATGGGGCAGAAGAGGGCCCACGGTCAGTGTGAGGCAGCCACAGCTCTGCTAGCTTCACTCCGATCCTGCATCGGTTAGTCAACCGAAAACGCCAGCGAGTTTACGCCATCCACGTCTCTCATTGGCTCGACAAGGAGTTTGAAGCGGCGGCACGGATCAATTGGATCCCCCCGCCCCACGCGCCCGTCGCCACGCTGTGACATTTGGAAGGGAGTCAGCGAGAGTTCATAAGCGCCCAGCGAAATGTCAAGCCGGGCCCACGTGAACGTGTACTTTCACTTTAAATCCCCCGACTCCCAGCTGGGGAGGAATGATCCATCCGTTTCCTGCAGCAGCAGATGGCGCATATGCCGACGCTAAGTTGCTCGTTTCACCGCACGAATACTTTAAAGCTGTGCTCAAAGACACGAAAAACCGTGACGCTTCCTGAAAATCTTGCACTAACTTTGCTCTTTCTGGCCCACTGCTGGGCAAATAGTGACGTGTGCTCAGTGGTTCGGTGGCTCTCGCCTTTACGCTGACGCTTGCAGGCTAACTGTATCAGCCTTGCTTGAAGTTTAATCGTCAGTTTTTTCTTACTTTAAAGGATAACAATTAAACAATTAAAAAAAAAACAAGGAGGAACCTTATGGTCTGAGAAGCTAAGCAGAACAGGCGGATGCTAAACACACAAAAGTCACAAATCAAAGAACAGAAAGTCGGCTCCTGCAAATACACCCCTCGCCTTAACTCTGCCCCTCCCATCACACACACAAATGTAACCCATTCTATCACAGTTATAAGATATAAACCAGAGTAATACGGTCGTTTCCAGATAAACCCCAGGGTAATAACCCACTAGGGTCTGCGAATTTCTATTCATGGGGGTAAATTCATCCTATATTCATCCGCCGCTCCTTCCTCTTGTTAATGGAAGGCTTGCGTTGCGCCTAGATGAGATCTGCGTAGATTTATGGGGATCCATTTGGCAGCGTGTGTGAAAGGAAGAGAAAAGGCTGTTAAAGGAATTTTTAAAATCTTTCACAGGAACCCACCAGCGTCCGGACTCACCGTGATGGGTTCGGGATTATACACAATCGTGGGCCGGTGGTGTTTGAGGTGGTGTGTCACAGCTCAGCGGGCATTAAACCCTCACAGCTCCAGCTCACTTTGCATCCAGCTCCAAAACAAGCAGATTGTATCTCTGTTAAACCATCCTGAGTTCATTCAGATGTTTATTAGCGCGTGAGCGTGAAGCACTGTCATCTGTGATGCATTCAAGTACTTCAGCCAACACCTGCGTCCTCTTCACAGACGTCTGCACTCAGCGACATCGCCAAGCCTCATTATTATGAATTAGGCCTCGGTGGCGGCCTTGTAAGGGATCGGCGCCGCCGTCGAGTCGCCTGTGCGACCGGCGGGGGCCAGATGGTGATGCAGCTTTCAGATTTGTCTTGCACTGCAGGATCGGCTTTGTTGCTGGGCGGCCGCTAAAATGCTTCCAAATATTTGACAGGCAGAGCGCTCGACTTGATGGGGGAGTAAGCTGGTTTTAAGTCGCCCTCCCATCAAGCTTCACCAGCGCCGCTCAGCCAGACTTGGATCAGCCCGATGAAGAAGCGGGCCTACTACTACTACTACTGCGTTAGCATCATAGTGACATTATAAGATCACCAATTTCCTCAATCAAGCAAAAATTGAGAGAAAAAGGTTCTGACACCACCAACCATGAAGTAGTCTTCTTCTTCAATTACAGGAAGCATTTTTCTAGTTAAGCTACTGTCTCCAGCAGTAAGTCTCATGTGTTCGTCTCAAAGACAAAAAAATCTGCTTGTGGACAAAAAGACCTCGTATTCCACAGCAGCACAATGGTGAACCTTCCTCTCTCCACTCAGAGTAACCTTGTACTTGTGAGTAAGTAAACCAACAGTGCTCAGCAGGAGAAGGTGCAGCAAGAGGTGGAGGATGCCGAGGAGGAGGTGCAGGACAAGGAGGAGTGGGAGGAGGAGAAGGAACGGTGATGCTCACCTTATGCTGCTGTGTCCACAGGTCTCGTAACGCAGCTGGAAATGAGAGGAGCCTGGAGACGACGTCCTCCGGATGCCGCACCTGCCGAAAACCACCATCTCCTGCGAACTCCTCCCTGGGTCCGTGGCTGCTCCCTCCTGCTAACCGTCATTGCGCCCACCTCCCGCCCACTCTGTCTGTCTGAGATAGCAGATCCCGCTCATCCGGCAGAGGATCGAACGCCTTCAAAAAAGAACTCGCGCCAACGAGTTTGGGACTAACTGGAGGTCGTCGGCGCCAAACTGCTTCTGATGAGGCTTTTCTTTTCCTTCATGTTGCATCTGAGCCTCTAAAGCCGGAGCAGCGGAGCAGAAGATGTGACCTTTCAGAGACCATCCCGTTGCTCTGTGGATCTGTCCGCCGAGGCCGGCGCCCTCTGCTGTGAATAGGCCTTCTGCTGGAGGAAACCTCCCACTATTTTTATAGACCAAAGAACAAAGCAACAAATACCATCGTACCGACAGAGCGGCCCATCTGGCTAAGGCTGGGACTTCATTCAATTGTCGCTCAGGCGCACCGGCGGAACCAGGCAAACTGAAACCACGCAACCGGCGGCGCTCGTATTGCTGCGAATCGAGGAGTACTTTTGAAACTTTCCAGACTTTTTTTTTTCTCCTTTCTCTCAGCCTCAGCCCACCACTGTATTTTGAAAGTGCAGATATAGGTCCTACATACGTATAACTGTGTATCTGGGGGGGAGGAAGAAAAATCAAAAGAAAAACGTTCCGATTTGCATTTTTCAGTGGCTTCAGTTGGGACAGTTTGGGGGAAGACGGATCAGGAGGACAGAGATTATATCCAGAGGGTTTTAGTCATGACAATGTCTGTAAAAAAAGGAGCCAAGAAATGTCATTAAATGTATTTTGAAAGGCCCTAAAAAGTTATATATTTAACAGTTTTCTATGTTGTACCTTTGTAGAGAAGCTTATCGGACTTAAAAATGGCAGTTTTCGTAGGATGTGAAGAAACGCCGCCGTCGCCATAGCCGCTGGCTCGTAGTCCCAGGTTTTTCTGTTCACACCTCAGTAGCCGCTTTCTTTTCATTGCCATCTGCAGGTCACGTCTACTAGAACCATCAACAGGAGAAAAAAAAACACCCAATTAGTGGAGGACTGAGCTGCGGCCAGCTGAACATTGTAAATCCATGCTAGTCAGTGGAAGCCGTTAAAATCTGCTAATTTGCTCTGATATTGTATTGTACACGGTGTGGAATACTGACTCATTTCCTCTCTATGGCTTTTTGATCTCTTAATTTATTTTGTTTTCTTCTTTCTCTTTGGTTGTGCTTGTGTTTGTTGGCACAGATCTGGCCTCTCTGGCTGCTTCGGTCTGGGAGAACGTAGGGAGGAGGGAGGAAGAGTCATTTACAGTTTCCTTTTTTCTTTTCTTTTTTTTTTTTTAAATCATGAGATATTTTAAGAATAAAATCAATACATCACAGAAACAAATCTTTGGCGCGTTCAGAAAGCCTTGGTGTTGAAGGTCGTGGAGGTCAACGCCAGCCTTCCTTGACCAGGCGCTAGCCATCAACCCGCTGACCCAACGCCGGCTCGCTGTCCACCTGAGTTGTGTTAGATTTGTTTTCCATTTTGAACTGCAACCGACCGACCCAAACGTCGATTCTGGGTGAAACGCTCCCTCAGTTGTCTGCTTATGGCAACCTTCCTTCGCCAAGGTAAGCGAGGACGTTCCTGCATCGGTGGAATTCCTGACCAGAGCGGTTTAAACGGGAGCGCCTCCGTTTTGGATTGCCTTTCTGCACCGCGAACCAACACAGCCGCCAGCAATAATAACACAAGACGAGGTTATTACAGTTAATAAAGGGCTTTAAGCATGAAAACGGCTCCCGTTCTGAGTGGCGGAAGCTGAGAGGAGCTCCGCTCAGTATCATGAGGAGGAAAGCAGCCGCTCCAAAGCCCCACGCCATCGTGCAATTACGCATTCCGTGACACAATAACCGACACCATAGTGAGTTTTTCCAAAAGAGTTTTCAAGGGCCATTGAGCTGACTTCAATGGATGACACTTACAGTCAGAATGACAGTGCGGCTCCCGCTGTAGAGCCCATGATCGCTTTGTTTATTTGGCGCAGCGCACAAACGTAACCGGCTGTGTTTTCAAATACAAGCTTTTAACAACACATCCTTCAGGTGCTGAAACATCGATATACCTCCAACATCCAACACTGCAATGGCCAAGTTCAAACAGTGGCCTCTGGGGAAAACGTGCTGTGGCGCTAGCTTCTGAGGCCAAAGTTAATGGGGGAATTTTATTTTATTCCTAATCACGTTTAAAGAGATAAAATTTTGAAAAAAAAAAAAAAAATCTTGTAATTTATGGGTAATTTGTCTTTTCTAATGAGTTTCTTTTAAATTTGTTAGCTGCTGCAGCTAACTAAAATTGACGCAAAATTCCAATCAAATGGTCCAAGCTGAGCTTTACCAGGATTCAGTGTTATTTTCTGCTCTTCGAGCTGGTTGGCTTGCAAAATCCTGTAAATCAAGGGATTGACGGAGGCCATAAATCCCTCGGCGCTCGCAGGCAGACGCAGGTATTTGCCACAGGTGTTGGTTAGATCCTCCATCACACCTGAGGGAATATTTATAAACCTCAAACAAGGAGCAGAAATCCGCACGAATTCCCGCCTGAGACCGCACAAGCAACAATTCTTTGATTCCAGTATAAACACCTGGATGCAAAGATCTTAACCTCAGCTCTTCCTTTTTTTTTTTCTTTCTTTTTTGGCCCCTTATTGCCGACTTATTCCGAGCTAACGCAGGGAATCCGGCCACCTCGGCAGCCTAGAAAGGATGGGCCCTAATTACATCAGATTGAAGTCCGGTAATCTGCTCCATATCCTTGAAGTGTTTGGAGTTGTGCCTTCACACGTTTTAGGTTGATTAGCGGAGGGAAATGACGGCGTTTCCCGGAGCGACGACCGTAAGGAGGCAGAGCCATGCGGAGGACAGAGGGGGGATTCCTTGGTTGTTTGTTTTAATCTTTAAAGTCTCTTCTTTTTACTCATTCTGAAGGAGATCTGGCCCCGTCCTGCAGCCTGCAAAATCCCAACGCTGCATCACTGCACCAGATATTATTATCCGCTTTGATGGAGAACATTTACCGGC